>JAWWEU010000020.1:4885090-4953935 GCA_035583155.1 Acropternis orthonyx
CTGGTGTCCTGTTGAACCCCATGGCCGATTCTGTGTAGTTCAGACTCTGCCAAGCAGGTGTCTGTACAGTTCTAATGATGGCAGGCTCTCAAAATAACAACCCTCTCCTTTTACACACATCAGTGAAAGACTCATCTCTCCAGCAAAGTTGGTTTGAGCTGTCAGTGTAGCTATTTGAAGAACCCATGAATCTGTGCAAGAGAGATGCAGGGTAAAATTACTCCCAAGTGATTTAGATACTACTGTTACTACTGTGAGTTCACTGCTACTAGTACTTAGGTTGTCTAGTTCAGTAGCACCTGAAGTATTTTTATATTACACCTGTCTGTGCAGTGTAAACATACCCTAAATTTTAAAAAATGCTTTAAGATTGAAGTTACAGGTCAAATGTCAAGCAATGACTTTTTTTTCTTGCTATTTGTTAAGCTTGTTCAGGGACTCTTAGTGGTCTCATACAATCTGGGTGATGGAGACTATTCTGTAAGCCTTCCCTCCTACCACATTGATAATGGTGAGTGGCATCATATCACACTGGAGAGAAATGAAAATGAATTTACTCTTCGCCTTTATGAAGGAGGTGGGAAGAGAGAGATCACGAAAGCAGCAGGACTGTACAAAGAGATTGTGATTGACCCCAGCAGCCTGGTCCTTGGGAACACCTACCCATTCAATCAAAACAGGAGTTTTCAAGGTAGGAATTCTTCATCTCACTGTTCAGAATACAGACTTCTAAAAATGAAGGCTACATGGGCATATTGCAGGAAGCTTTCTTGTTTATGTAGAACCCAAAGCACACAGATTTCTTGCATGACACTTTGCAAGAGGGACAAATAAGCTGTTCTGACTAGGAAATGGTACAGCAGGGATGTACAGCATGCAAATATGGTCAGCTACTGGACTTGGAGCAGAGATGGTCACCTCTTCACATGGCTGTAGAGGGTTTGTATCTGGGGATCCACAAGCTTCTCCCAGGTGGACTGCATGGCTCAGTGCGTGGTTCTGTCCATGGTTCTGTCAGCAGCTTTCCTTCCCTACCAAATACCTCTGTCCTTGTGCTGAAAGGAGTATTTCCATTTTACAGGGGCACTGCCTAGCATGCACCAAACTGTGGTTTATTTCCTTTGTATTACTGGATTTTACACTCAGTCAAAGCATTAACTGAAATTAGAAATGGTTTATTGAATTAGAGCTAGCAGTCTGAATTTTTAGCAACTGAGTGGACAAAGTCATGGTGTCTGTTAAATCACTTAAATCTCCCATGTCCTTCACTTCTTTAACCATGTTCTCGAAAATCCATTCAAAGCAAGCTGCTCATGTTTTCACCAGGTGCTTCAGTGAATAACACAAAGGTGACAGGAGAAAAATTAGATAGAATAATAATTTACAATGTAAGTGTATCACAAATTATTTAGAAAAAGGTTGTTTTCTATTGCTTTATAGAAGTATTCCAATAAATAAAGTTTATGATGAGAACTAGGGATCATATTTTGAACTTTTTATTTATAGGAGTAATAGAATTTGTTTTTAAGGAAAGTCAAATGGTTACATGAAGATCATTTTAATTAGGACCATTAATGTTGCTGTTAAGTAGCTGAAACTTTAAAGCCTTCAAAGTGGAAAACTGGGAATCTTGATCAAAACTTTAGCAAATTCAGTCAAAAGAAGAAGAAAAATGCTATGAAAGTTTAGATAAATTCAGTCCTGGCATTAAACTTTGGTAGCCTGAGTCCTTTGTTAAACATAAGCAGCCAAATCTTACAGGTGCTTCACATCTTTTTTGCTAAATGACTTTTAAAACCATCTCTTTTTGCCTTGCCTCCAGGATGTATGAAAGATGTCAGATTTAACAACTACAGAATCCCTCTGGACACTCAGGGGAAGGAGCTGGTGTCAGTATTGAGTGCCCAAGGAGTCAGAGAAGGCTGTTCTTCAGAGGCCTGTAGGAATAACCCTTGTAACCAGGAATTTATTTGTATTGATTTGTGGATGATGCATGAATGCAGGTAATTGGTGGAAATAGAAGCACAAACCCTGCAGACTGAGGTGGGGAAGGGGCTGGGTGCTGGACTGAGCTCGAAGGCTGCCACTGGCAGTCCCATCAAATCAGTGGGACACAAAGCTGGGCATCTGCACAGGCAGCAGGTTGCTCTGTCCTTACAGGCACCACCCTCAGCTGATGTGCATCAGCCTGGCTCCAAGGATTCTGTAGCAGTTTTGGCTGCCTGCCTCTTTTGTTGGTGTCTGACACCTTACACTGTCTCAGGCTGTCACCTCTTTCCCTTCCAGACCAGTCAGACTGAGTTAGAAATGTAGCTCAAGTTCCTGTGTGTGGCTGGGGTTAGGGCACTAATTCAGGTTAGTTGTGCTGTGCAAATGTACACTTTTCTTACATATACACATCAATGTTGCACACAATACTGACTGTCACTGTCCACACAAACAGAGTTTTCTTACTTGGGAAACACAGAGAATGTGGCACAGCTTGTCCTGCCTAGCCAGAACTGCAGACCCTAATCCAGCTGTTTTTCACAAGGATAATCTTGCGGCAGCCAGTGGAACTACCCAAGTTCTGAAAGCCCCAGACAAAAGGGTTCAAAGTTGTGGAGCTCATTGTTGTATGGCTGGGTCAGGAAAGACCACAGTCCTGTGATTATTTCACGTTAACTGATTCACAGTAGCTATTTTAGAAACTGTACATGGGGAGTCATCAACTGGTTTAAAGTCTTCTGTGCTTGCCTTCGCGGCTGCGTTTCTCAGCTCCGTGGTGTCACCTCTCCCTGTTCCCTGCAGCTGCCCCCCGGGACACATGGTGGTGGAGAACGGCTCCGGCCGGCAGTGCGTGCGCACGGCGTGCGCGGAGCGGCCTTGCCACCACGGCACCTGCACCGCGCGCTCGCCCACCGCCTTCCAGTGCCACTGCCCCGACGGCTACGCCGGCCACCACTGCGAGATCACCCTGGCCATCTTCCACAAGGACACGGGGCTCAGCTTCAGCTCCCTGTTCGCCATCTGCGTCTGCTTCCTGGCGCTCTTAGGTAGCTACGGAAACTACGTCTTGTATTACCTTTGGTGAGCCCGCGTGTCCGTCTTGTGCTGAGCGCTCGTCATCTCACCCTGCTGCTGGAAAAGTCCATTTCCTGATGGAGACTCGACTCTGCCTTCATTTCCTTGCCATGGCCCCGGCTCTGTCAGTAACTGGTTTGTCATCCCCGTGTGCACCTATCGCTCAGTGAATCGGCGTTTGAGGGCTGTGGGAAGTCTCTGCAGTTTTGTTTTCTGCATGTTTGCACTTCATTGCTGAGGAACTGTTCAG
This sequence comes from Acropternis orthonyx, assembly GCA_035583155.1. Lineage (NCBI taxonomy): Eukaryota > Metazoa > Chordata > Aves > Passeriformes > Rhinocryptidae > Acropternis > Acropternis orthonyx. The sequence continues at coordinate 4,888,404 of JAWWEU010000020.1, forward strand.
ATGCATAATAGGAGGCAAATGCAACTGAACAGCAAGAGTGGAAATTGCTACCAGATAAAGCATTGTTTAAAATACTGCTGAGCATGAAACAGATTTTTCAGTGTAGGAGAAACATGCAGTGCAGTAGGAATACACTCGGTCAGGCAGGAGCAGACTTTGCATCTGTCCAGTTGTGTCCCAGCTCCCAAACAACTGCTTTTGGCTTCCTCAGGCATTTTCAGGCTTAGGCATTGAATTTCAAAAAGACGAGAGAAAACAGAAGGACCTTATTGGTGAGGAGGGATTACATCTCTGAGTCTTTCATGTTTATTCTGATGTCATGGAATTTTGCCTGAGTAAGGACACAGGATTTTTCTCATGGCATTTACAGTGTTCATGCAGTTCATTCAGAAGTTGTAGTATGAAGATGTATTGTGGACCCTTTGGAATCCATCTGTGTAGCTGCCTGAAATGCCATCATGTTCCTCAGCCCTGCTAGATACTATGTTTGCCATGCAAATATGAGCAGCAAATTCTTGGGAAGATAAGTGGTATCACAGCTTTCGGAATCCCAGATAGCTGAGGTTGATAATGTGAGAGGAGTGCAGGGCATGGACCTCTGTGTACCCCAGTTTCAGTCCCAAGGTCATTTAGATGCTGCTCCACAGACCTTCTGCCATGTAGATATTCTGTAAGAGATCCCAGTTTCTTTAATTCACTGCATTGTTAATTTATGGTATTCAGTGCTCTGAGGTCTTGCTATGAGTTTTTATCAACTTTTATAGAACTGGTAACACAGTGATACACAAGTTTCTGTTTATATAATGTTCAGTATCTGGTGTCAGTGTGTGTAAAATGCACCTCAGCATTTAAGGAAAGTGTTTAAATTCATGGATGCTAAGGCAAAATGTGCCTGATCTTTTTTTCTAGTAAAACATAAAAATGTGATTTCCTCTTCTGTCTTGTGTTTTTCTGTGTTTCATTTCTGTGTAATTGTGTCTGTTACTGTCACCATGTTGTTATTTCAGTGCTCCCCCTCTGTAATGCCTTTTCTGTGACCCAGTTTAACTCCACACAGGGCAGAGACACCACTTGGCTCATTCAGGTCTTTTAGCAACTTCAAGTTGTACTTTAAAGGGTGTTGCAAAATGCTCTTTAAAGTCTTTTCCTCTGTGTTCGATGTTCATGTGCAATGCACCGAAGAGTGCACAACCCAGACACTTGCTGAGAAAGCCCCACTGCAGCTGTGCTGGCCCAGCTGTGCCCTGGGGGTTTGCTGGGGTTCTGCATCATGCTCTGCTCCTGTGTTTCCACAGCTCTGCTCAGCGCCGCCTTCCTCTGGGCTCACTGGAGGACACGCAAGGGGCTGCACGGAGGCATTTACCACGGATCTGCACATCCCGAGGATTTGGAGGACATCAGAGAAAACATCCTCAACTACAATGAAGAAGGGGGTGGGGAGCAAGACGAAGTAAGGACCACTGTTGTGTTACAATTAAGAAGTGACTGCTGGCTCACCATGCTAAGGAAAATACATTTTATGGTTTGTCCTCAGCCTTTGTTCTGCTGATTCAGCCCTGCAGTTGGCAGATGAATTATTGGTAGGGTTCTGTACACAAGGGTGTGTGTTTCCTAAGTAGACATAAGTGCCTATTCATTTTTAATTTGTCTTAAAGCAAGTGATAATGTGTGCATATTGAAAGGAGCCTGGAGAGCGAGTTTAGCAGTAAGGAACTGTCAGCTGTGGTGGGTTTGGTTTCACAGCCCAGGAGACCCTGAGGTTTTCAGGGGTCATTAACACTGCAGCTCCGAGGGACTCGGTGTGAACTGTTCCTCATGGACAGGCTCTCTCTGGAGGCTGCTCCTGACAGCAGGTATTCACACCTGACTTGTTAGCATTCTGCTCCTCTTGAGCCCTGAAGCACGTGGTGGTTGTGCAAGAACCTTTCTGCATGTTTCTGTTCTGGAGAGAAATACACCAGTGAACACAACCTGTGTTTATACTTAGAGTAGAGCAGATTATACCCAAACAGGTATTATTAACATTTCTGCTCGCTGCTTTAAGGCTGTCAACATGTCAGGTGAAGACAGAGCTTTGAAAGAGAATTTGCAGGTGTTATAGATGAGTAGTCTAAATAGATTATTTACTCACCCACAGATGTTTGCTATGTTCCAAAAAGGTAAGAAACTTCATTGTCACCTTTGAAACTGTGCATTTCATGGATTCAAGGGGTGGTGTGACTCTGCAGAGGGAATAATAGTCACAGCAACAATGTGATGGGTCAAAAAAAGCCAGTGATTTAGAAGAGCATTAAATTTGACCTGTCCCAAAATTCCAAATATCTTAAAGAATTTTTAGTTATAAAATACAGAGTGTTTTGCAAACCCACCTAAGAAAATACTCTTACTTGTAGAGTATCCTTATTTTCTTGGTGAATTAGTGGGAATGTAATAAACACAGGGATATTTTCCGTGTGATAACAGACAGCTATAATAAATCCTGTTTTCCCTAATCAGATTAACTTCCTCTGCAATATTTTGCAATTTTACACCCAGAAGGTCTCTTTGAGGAAATCCATAGTTATTGTATGACATGTTTAATTACTTTTGGAGAGTTCTTAAAATGCACTCCTTATTTTAAGCAGAAGAATCAAATTACTGACTTGATGATCTTCATCTGAGGCTATTACTCTGCCTGAAGGAACAGTGCTTGGAGTGAAGCTTCTCTGGGTTCTCTGTACTCTTCCTAAATTATTCAGATTTAACAGTTGCTGGGATTGAAGTTAGAACTTTTCAAGTTAAAACCTAACTGATTGTCTAGATTAAAAAAAAAAACCAAAAAAACAAAAACAAGCCACCCCCAAAGTACCCAGAATTACACCACCTTAACTGTGTTCTGATGTTACCTTAACAAAAGGATCACAAGGGCAGTTGGACAAGAGTTTTGGTTTTGTACTGTTAGCAGAGGGTAGGGCTGTGGGGACAAGAAGCTCTCTTACAAAGAATTTTCTCCATCTGAAATAAAAAAAACCTATCCCTCGGAGAAGTTAGGAGCTCATAAAAATTGCGGGAGGTCAGTGCACTGTTGAGTACACACTGAACCCAACACATGTTGTTAAAAGCCAGCTCTGGACCCAGAGGCAAGGGTTGAGTTGGGTTTGTAGATGGTCAGCTCAGAAGGGTCTACTATCATAAGAAGTGTGTCATTTTAATGAATAACTAATAGCAGTGAAGGATGATTTTAATATCGCCCAGTTCACTGAAGGGATGATCCTCAAGTCTGTATTGGAACAAATTCCCACTTAAATTGTGTACGATGAAAAGTGTCCCTGTTACGGATTCCCCAGGTAACTGAGCTGTTGTACAGTGCTCAGAGCGCTCTGAGGCACTTATTTAGAATGTGCCTAGGACAGGGATCTCTACTGTAGGGCTCATTGTTCATCACCAGTAGTATTTAGTCTCTGGATGAATGGAAATAAACAACTCCTGTCCCAAATCCCCATCTTGCAACTTACACGACTTTGTGATTGCAGGTGGGTGTTTGAGGCCATTCTCTGTCTCCAGTTGGAATTCAGCAAAGCTCACTGAGATTACTTGGGATAATCTCTTACAAAATGGTTATGCACAGTTCCATATGTGGGAGAACAAAAGGCATCTTTGGGAAGTGCTGATTCCACAGCTCTGTCACTGATGGTTCACAACCAGTATTAGCAATACAAATAATTACATTTTTGCTGTAATGAACTCTGTCTCACACAGCCTGTCAACGTTCTTCCTTGGCCTGTATATCTGTCTAGGGACACAACTTTTGGGTCGTGGGAAGGTGAAGGATGCTGTGGGGGCAGGATTCATTTATTTTTTTCAGGTGGCACGAAGACTCTGATCAGTGAACACAATTAACTGTTGGCATTAGCAGCTGTAGTGCCAGAAGTTGCAGCACAATTCCCAGACAGCATTTACTGTGGCTGTGCCAGAAAGGAATTATTTACCTTTTTGGGATGAGGAAGTTGCACTTGGCTTTTACAATCGAGCCACTTCCATGTAACATAACCAGCCACTATTCCACAGATTGATGAAATTTTACGAGAAATCACAGTTGCACTGTTTGAACTGCTACTGCTGAAGGATTTCTTTAACATGCTGTTTGTGACTGTTCTTTCTCACCTTTTCTGCCAGACTTGGTATCAATGTTTAGTGATGGTAGGATATTCAGATCTGAATTTCAGAACAAAAATTGGGGAATTTCTGCCATGTTTATTTAGCTTCTGATATGCAATCAGACTTGATTTTGCCCCTAGCCATTGCAGTGCAGACTGCACAGGTGTTCCTGGGTTTTGGCTCTCTCAGGTGCGTTGCAGTGGCAGTCAGCTGAACCCCCAATCCTCCAGGTGTTCACAGTGCATGGACTGGGATCATTCCTTCTTTATTTCCACTAGAACATGAACCTTTGGGACCTATAGGTGATACTAATTTGCTGTGTCTGGTTTCTCACTCCAGGATGCCTACAACATGGCAGAGCTGCAGGTGTCTGTCCAGGCCAGCCCAGCCTATTCCCTCTGCAAGAGGAAAGACACCCCAACCCAGCCAAAGCGTCTCGTCGGCGCTGCATCCCCCAACACACAGGGCCAGCCCAGAGCAGCAGCCACTGCAGGAGCCGCTTTTCCCGGCACAGACTTTGGTCAGTACCTGTCAGGGGTGCTCAGAGAAGCCGACTGGCACGGCCAGGCCCTGCCCCAGGACTCGCTCCGGGTGTTCTGCACGGAGGGAGCCGGATCGGGAGCCAGCAGCCTGAGCTCGCTGAGCTCCGCTGGGCTGGAGGAGGGTATGGTCTGTGATGACATCAAAGAGTGGGGACCAAAGTTTGAGAAGCTGAGTAAACTGTACTCAGAGAGAGAGGCAGGAGACCTGTAGATCCCCAAGTCTCCTACTTTCAGTTTTGGAAGTAAAGGTGAAGTTTTTCCTGCTTCTGCTCTGTGCTACCCCCACTGTCCCTTTTTTCCTTGTTACAGCAGGGATTCAGATTCTCTAAAGAGCCACACTTGGCAGCTAATGGAAAAATGAGAAAGAGCTAATTTTGGGATATTCTGAACATTTACGTTTTTGGATATAAACTTACTGGGAAGAATAAAGGGAGAAGTTGGGGTACTTAGTCGTTCACATCCAGTGTAAGAAGTACAGATTTCTTTTTACTGAAGTAGTGCAGGACTCAGAGATCCCAGCACAGCCTGAGGTGTGCTCAGAGCCTGAGGGGAGTGTGCTGGGTGTGCTGCTTCAGTCAGTGCTTTAGCAAGTATTTGAAGAAAAAAAGCTCATTGTGTTTTTGGTGTTCAAATCTGAAGTCCATGTTGTATCACATCCCCCTTTTTTCCCGGAGCGAGCACCTGCTCACTGAACATGGTGCAGGTGAGAGTCCTTGGATCCAGGTAAAGGAGTGAAGCAGATGGATGGTGATCTGAACTTCAGTTATATTGTAATGAAATCTCTTTATCCTGTCGTACAAATGCAGAAACTGGATTTAGTCACAACACATCCAGCCAGCTGCTTACAACTAAATACTTTTCCTAAGGAAAAGGCCAGGTAGGAATTTCAGAAGCAAACACCGCAGTTCACCATAATCTCTCATTCCTAATGGGCTACTAAACTGACCCTAAACTAAGGACCAGCCTGAACTGTGTCATTTGCATCTACAGTCGTGTCCCTCATGTTTTTCTAAACCTCCTTTGAGAGAAGCATTGCAGGAATTAGGTTTGAGAGGCTGACATGGTCTGTTCTGTAGGAGCAGTGACCACCTGTGGTTGTAGCGAAGTAATGCCATGCCAGGAGGGGCTGACTGGGGATACAGATGCATTTCCAGTGAAGCAAAAACCCTGCATTCCTTGGATATTGTCAAACTACCTTGTCTTTAGGATGTCAGAACACTGAAGGTCTTCCCTGTGTACAAAAAGAACTTCATATACCACTGAGACTTCTAAACATAAAATCCTGTGATAAACAAAACTCTGGGACACAGAAACACAGGTAAAAACTAACAGGAGTAGCAGGGGGTGGAAGATCATGCTCTAAATTATCAGTCCTTTTTTCAGACCATTTAATGTCTAGCTGCTATGCTGGATTTTTCTTAAACTTGACAATATTTGGAAGAAAGAAGGCACCACAAAACTGATTTTTTTTGAGACCACTTGTACAGCTAAATGGAGTATAGCGCAGCAAACCCAAAATCTTAAGCTGTGCTGTTTATGTATTATATGTAAATTTTATCTTATAATATGTAAACTATAGATAATATGTACATTTTTATATTATATGACGATAATATGAATATATCCTAGGTTCTAATAATTTGTTTCATTGAAACAAAGCATGAAACAATGTATTGCAAAAGACATTAAAACTGCTTTGCTCACAGTTGCATCAGTAGCTTGTTTTGGGAAGTCCGGCCTTTATTTTTACGTAACATTTAAAACCGTAAACGTGCACACCGTCTGCAGGCCCGATTAACTTGCACATTTCCCAAATGAGAAATGCTAACACAGTACCTTGTTGTCACATTTGTGACACACTGGAAAATCCTGAGCACACCATTAACCACTCGTTACACACTGCAGGTGGTGGGCTGTTTCCTCTGGACAAGCTAAATCCCAGTTTTACCCACACCCAGCAGTTCCAGCTCACAGAAGGTACAGAGTTTATGATTGTGTACTTTGACTGACACATTTGCCTGTGAGGAAACCTTGGCTGAAACATCTTGCAGTGTTCATAAATCTGGTGTGCCAGCTCCTGTATTTCATGATCTCAGCAGTCACGAACAGGATATGGGAAATTAAGTAAGTATGTACTATGCACAAAAATCTATTCCTTCCCCAAAGAGCCGTAATTCTGTCTGCATACCTTGTGTCCTTCCCATACCTATGGACATGCTGTTGCTTTGGCTGGTTTTCATTTAGCCTGTAAGCTACTTGGGGCCAAGACTGACTATTTGCCAGTGAAGTGTCCTGCCTATCTAAGGCACCATATAAATAATAAACCAGCCTTCTGTACAGGGTGTCTCTGCCTCGCTTGTGTTTAAGGTCTACTAAAGTGTGGACTCCGGAATTATTTCTCTCAGTTTTGATCAGATACTTCCACAGATGTGAGTCATGGGTGCTGTGCCGCCTGAAAAGCTTCTGACTGAGTCTGGACTCAGGTTCTGGTTACACACTCTCAGGACACATCACCACTTTGGAGTTTTCCCCTGGGGGTCACAGACCTACCTGCTCCCAGAGGCTGCAGAGTGGAAATCTCGGTCTCAGTTGTCAGAACTTTTCCTCCAGCTCTGAAGTGCTGAACTGGTCCCTGGGTGAGACTGAGAACAAGCCCCAGCACAACGATGTCTCTCTCCTCAAGCCCCCCGGGCAGGTGGGTCACACAGAGCAGCTGCAGAGCTGCTGAGGTTGGGATGTCTCAGTGCTGTTCCCAAATGTTGCTGCTCTACTGCTGCTTCCTCCCCTGTTACAGCTGCGGCCCTAATTTGTAACCAGACATCAAGAGTAACACTCCCAGCCTCCGAGCTGCCTCTGTAATCACAGCCAGCCAGGCCTTTTACAGAATATACACTATAAAACAAAAGGGCAGGAAACATTTCAAAGCTGCTCTAGGAACTTGTGTCGATACAATCTCAGTAATAGGACACACTCATTTGCAGCTGTCATGCCCTATTAAAGCCTACTCTTCCTCTTTCCAGAGATTACTAATTAGTTCACTTAATTTATCTGTTTTAATTTGCATGCTGCTCTTTTAATTACGGTGCAATTGCTGAAATCATATCCTCACTTGTTCTGCATTTACAGACACACACAAATATGTCAGTGCCTCTACAAAAAGGCTTATCCCAGCACAGCACTGCCATGGCTCCTGGAGAGAACAGCTGGCTGCCCATGGCAAGCTGTGCATGGGTCAGGGGGGAAGAAAAAACGTGGAATAAAAAAAATCATTGGGTCCCTAGGTACTGGGATTTTCAGTAATCTGGTACTTTTATTAATCTTCTTCCATGTTCTTTACAGACTTTAAACATGTAGTAAGAACATTTTATTTAGTATAAAATATTTTTAAAGGTCTGAAATTTAAATAATCATGTGGATATTAGTATTTAATCTGTCTGCCTGTCAACTGCATTAATCTTTGTGGTATTCCCCTGTTAAAATAACATTCCAAGTATGTAACACGGAGCCAAGCCATATGAAAGCTGATTGTCCTTAGGTCTGACCTACTGACCAGCAGGTTTAGAAGGGAAAACATGGCTGTAAAGGAGCAGGATTAGGTGAGCAGAAGAAAGTTGAGCATTTTGTTAATTACAGAAATATAAAACCCATGGCCTTTCCTGGGGATTTAAACAAGGAGGTTCCCTGGAGGCCAGAATCCCTTCCATGCAAGCACACACAGTAGGATGTGTGGATCACATCCCATAAATTAAGTTAGTTTTACAGCACCTAATTAGCACGGGTGACAAACCCTCCCTTAGATGAGTCGTGCACATGGGAAGCTGTGACTGCCCTCGGGCACCACAGGTGACCTAAAGCCACGCTGGGCAGTTGCACCTCCAGCTCTGCACATCCCACTTCTCCTGCCACAAGACTCCTACATCAGGACATCCCACTTCACATAAAGCCCTTGATAATGTAGTTTTTCAGTCCCAAAGAATGCACATTTCTGTTCATTAAGAATACTAAACTTGAGCTACAACACGGAAACAAGCAGATCCCTAATGGTCAAAGCAAACTATGCTTATTTAAATGGAGAAACTGCCTCAGCCTACTGACCTTGCTGGAGTTACCGTGCACTGGGTGATGACTGGTAAAAATCACAGCTGACACCTTTAACTTGTACCAGAGAAAGGAAACCCAGAGAGCTGTTAAAACACACAGTTGATTCCAAAATATACAGTAACATACACAATATAATGAGCTCGAGGAAAGTCAAAACTTAGGTGAAAAAATATTTTGCTTTCCTCCACATGGACTGAAACAAAGCTGGTTCCGTAACCAGGCTTTTCTCAATCCATCCCAACATAAAAACAAGCAAAAAGTGATTTTCAAATTACACAATTTATTTAGTATACAATAGTCATTACATCTCTTTACAACAACATATTATAAAATAACTATGTTAGATCTCACCAGCAGAACACTGAAACAAGAAATGAAAATACACTTAGGGATCTCAAAGGCTTTTCTCCCCTAATAACATTCCAGCTCCTTGGTAACATTTTGTCTCTGCAATCTAAAAAATGTAATTCGTAACACAATCCCACTGATAATGTGCAGCTTGAAAGTCCTTGTGGACACCAAGGAACACACATGCCCTGTCCCTGCCATTCCCACTGCTAGTTATCAGTAAGACTTGGTACATGCAGTGCCACGAGGGTTGTTCCTGGGGGTGGATCATCCCCAATACAGTGGGACAGTGATGCCAGGGCAACCACTCGGAAATAAGGTGCATCAGGATGACGATGTTCAGGGATACGGAGAGTTATTTTAACAAAAATTGCACATTTTTAATGCAGTGAATGTAGATCACAGCAAGGCATGGGAAGTAGATAATTATCAATTAAACCGCCACCCACCTCTGGAAATGGGAGGTGGAGCCTTTCCCTGATCCCTCACAGCTGCCCCTGCCCTCCCAGCCAGCCTTAAACAGGGGCAGGGAGGAGCTGTTCCCTCTCCCCAGGGCTGCGTTGGTGTTGGTGCTGCTTCTCTGAGGTCTGGTAAGTGCTTCTGTTCCTTGGCATTATTGGATTCCTGTTTTAAGGAGGTTGGTGTCTGAATGCTGCACTACAGTCCCTGGAATATCCCTTACTGTTAAACCTTTCTGATAATCTTTCAGATAATAGGTCTCTCTTTTTCAAAAACCAAACCAATGTGCACTTGGTAGTTTCTCTGAAAAGGTTAAATTTCTCCTTTGGCAATAGTAGAAATTGCATTTTTGAACCAAGTGTATTTAAAAATAATTACTGTTACAGTCAGGATGTCTTAGTCTCAGCTGTTACCTACAAGTAAATTGTGAAGATGACAAGGGTACCACTGGGCCTGGGAATCCCTCACCTCCACCAGAGGAAAGTTAACTGCACCTTTCCAGAAAGATCCAATCCCATTTTACAACAAGCCAGCAAAGCCCAGACATACTTTACCTTTCCTGCACTTGTTTTCAATTACTGAAGGCACTCATTGAGGGATTCACTGACCCAGGCTTGCAGCAAGAACAGCCATGCATCATTACAGGCCTAATTAAAGTTTTAATACTGATTAAAATGGTTTATTATTATATTATGTTAAGCTGCAGTGGTCTCCAACCTCATTAAGGGATACAGGCTAGGAATTACTCAGGAGTTTCAGCTGCTCAGTTTAACAGCCCAGCTCCTGTCACTGTGTGATTTAACACACCCTGACTGCAGCACACTTGCCTTTTGTGTCAGTGAGAAATGCAGAAAGATGTCGAACAATGTTTAATGAGTATTTACTGAATATAAAATTGTTTGAGCATGTGACATAACAGTCTCCATCGCTCTGACAATTTACCTTGGTACAACTGAGAAGGGGAAACACTTAAATCACTTGGAATTTGAACCCAGCTCAGTTGTGAAAGCTAATCTCATTACACATCTTGATTAAATTAAATGTGGAGTTTGCTATCTGTAGCACTTTCAGTTTTCCATCATTACAAAGTAATTGCAGTGGTAATTACTATAGCTGAGTTATTTGCACAGGCCACAAACACTCTTATAGGTGTTCAAATGTTAATTCAACCTGGGCCTAGAGGCACTTGATTATTACAATTCTGTTTTCGTAAGAAACAAACGATCCTGGTGGATGTCTAATTCCAGCTGGAGCGTACTGTGAGACTTCAAGATTTAATCTCTAATTTCAATCTAAAACCAAAGCAGTGCTAAAAGACAGCAAAAGCCATGTGGTACCTCCATAGCATTTAGAAATTCAATACAATTCACAAAATTTTGGCTGCTAAAAAGACAAAGGGTACAAACAAATGACAAAATTCTCAGCATTGAGGCCTAACTTCACTTAATCTTCCAAGTAATTTTAAAATACTGGTAGTCTCTGTTTTAGGATAAAGAGCAAGAACACAATGATTTTGTGCTGAAATATATAGCTTTGTGTCTGAAATCACATAAAACAAAGCTCTAGTAGCTGAATGTATTTTAAATTCTGAAGTCTCCTGATTTAGGGATAAATTTTTCTTTTGTAAGGTTGGCAGTCTTCAATTTTGACATCCTACTGGGATTCTCATGGGAAGAAAAAGGATCCCCTGTAGTTCAGAAGGTGTATACAGAAAATAGCATTGTGATAATCCAAACTGAGAAATTTGGGTTTTTGTTTGTTCCGAGCACTTTATGAAGATACAGACATGCAACACGGATCAAGCATGCTCCAGCCTTCAGTCTCACTAGAAATACGTAACACTCCATCATTTAACACTTAATGTTGTAAAACAGTATGTCTCTCATCACTAAAAATGCTGGCCAAAGATGAAAGTTTTATTCTTCAAACTTGTTTGCTGAATCTGCACTCACTGATTCTGCAATCACACTCTTAAGGTTGGAAACTCATGTGTGCACACATTCCCAAAGAATTCAACAAAGAGGCACTCAAAGAGCAAAAGGATCTGTCAAAGAGGATCAGACTGTAAGACAAAACTTCATTTTGTGACTGTTTTCAGGATTCACAAAGATCATGCATACTCACACCAGGAGTAGCATGGGCTGCTTTCACTGAGTTTCTGTTATTTTATAGTAAAAACCTGAACTGCTGAGCAGATTCACAGGCTTGGCACTGGGCAATGCTCCCATGTGCTGCTTTGTCTGTCTTCCAATCAGTTAAAACTGTAAAACAATTATACCCTAAGTATTCAGAGGGTCAGAATTCATAATTGAAATGGTCCCTGTTAGCATTTATTTAGGAATTTATGAAAATTTTGGCAACATCAGGAAAGTTATCAAAACTAATCTGGGGGGGAGTTAAAAAAAAAACCCACAGTAAGTAAACAAGAAACCGTCGATGTAAAATGTCTTAAAAATGTAAGCTGTTTGTAAACTTCATCTGCAATTCCTAATGTGGGTCCTAGCAGTAAAATACTGAACTTGAAGCCATGGTTGGAAATATTATTTATGCTTGGCAAGTTTGTAAACATGGAATGTTTTGTTTTGAAACACTCTGGTGAAGTGCATGGTGTAAGAAGGAAGGTTTTTTTTAATTTCCTCACAGAAGCGAGGGTACAGTGAAGGTTTCAAATCAGGTTCATTCTCTCCCACACCATCCATGATCTGCAATGAAAGGGGACAGATGTGTGAAATATCTTTAGCCAATTCACAGTTACAGGCAGTAACAAGAATTTAAAAACAACCTTGACAACAATGCATTTGTAGGGTCAGGCTGGCCAGGTATGTTAACAGTATGAACCAAATGGGAGGAAGAAAATAGCTTTAAACCAGTAAGATTTATAGTATTGTTTCAGTATGGATAAAGCTGGTTTGTCAGAGGTCCATCCATATCTGCTTTGGTTTGTGCACTCTGCTCTGGTTTCACCTTAGAAATGTTTGAGAACTCCCCTGACACAGAGCAGTGACACAACCACCTACTGCTCCCGAGGGAACTGAAGCTCTGGAGTGATTAGCACCCTGGAAGGGAGCACTGTTTGTGTACTGCAAACCTGAAGCTCATCAGCAAGTGATTATTTATTCCACCCAGGCTAAATTCCCCCTTTTTTATTCTCAAATACCATTAGAAGAAAACAGTGTCCAATGTGGCCATTTTGAGAATGTCTGAAGGCACTGTAAGATTTTTCCTTCCCACAGTGCAAATACCCTGAGCCACCTCAAATCGTAACTATTTCAAAAAGAAGTCAAGCAAAATACATTTGATTCTGAATCTTGTCTCTAACACTTACATGGCCATTGGCCACATCCAGCAAGTCCCGTAACCGGCAGCCTCTGCTGTGCCTCCTTTCATAGCAAATGCTGTCCTCCAGGATCACGTAGTCTGTGCCAAAGGATCGCAGGATTCCGTACACGTCCTCAGGAGATCGCTTGGCATAGATCTGATAAATCTAGAGAACAGGAAATCTGAGCTCTAAGACACATGACACTGCTGCTATTTCTTTGTTTGCTCTTTCCTGACTTGAACCAGAGAAAGAACTGAGACTGACAAACCACGTGATTTGAATTAGTATAAAACCAATATATAAATGGTATATTTAACAGCCATGTGGAGTTTGTGTTATGGCTACTCTGATGCACAACAGAACTGCTGCTGACTGTACAACACTGGATGGTGCTGTCAGGCTTTGACACTGTCTGAATTACAGGAAAGGGAAAACAGTCTCCCCAGCTTTGTGTGGAGTTTCTCAGGGTGCTTTTTATATAAAACATAATGTGCTGGTCTGGGAACTGAAGGGAGGAGCAGGCAAATGAGGAAATGCTCCATGTGGATTTAACAGACCAGCTGGGCACCAGGATCTACTGATGCCAACAGTCCCCTCAGGGCTAGCTGAGTACCCAGGCGCAGCAGTTCAGACACCCTGAGCCACAGGGGACTCAGCAGATGCCAAAGTTCACAGCAGCAGGTAAATCCTGGGCCTGTACCTGACAGCAAACTACCCCAGTGAGAAAGCACCTGATGCCATTTGCAATGTGTCATTAGACAGGACATTTGTTTTCTGGAGTGGAGCCACTGACATGGACAAGAATTAGCTTAAACAGAACACACTTACCTGCTTCGTTCTCTCCCTCAGGTTCTTGTCCTCATAATGGGGATGGTTAGTTAAGGTCCGTCCAGTGCACAGTTTGACTCCTGCTAATAGCTGCATGCTCCCAGCAAACACTGCTGTGTTTGGAGTGTTTGACCTAAACAAACGTTGATAAGTCTGAGGAAGCCTCTGTAGGGGCATTTTTGCAATGCTTGTGACAGATCAGAAGGAAAAAAAAGACTGCAAAAATATTTTTCTGCCTCTCCTGTATCCAGGGAGTGAACTGTTCAAGCAACTGTGTTTTCTTCAAATATAGTAGATAAAGTGGATATATCATGATAATACCCTAACTGCAAATAAAAAAATGCATGATGAGGAAATTTAAGGAAAACATGATCCTGAAAATTTCAGATTATTTCCATATTTCATGGGTTCATAAAGCCTCTGAATATTTATATATTTTTATATTCTAATTCTTTTAATATTTCAGGTAACTTACTGTGACTTAGATTTGTGCCTGATATATAAGTATTTTATGTAACACAGATTACTTAATCTGAATGGTAAAACTTCCTGTTCCTCTCTTGGCATTCACCATTCACTTGGAATGAAAACTGTTATGATGGAGTTTGGGGCAGAAGATGCCAGACAGAAACACTGTCACTTGCTGGCACTGAGATCTCTGAAATTCCAAGCCAACGTCTAGAATTGTTACCTAAAGAGCAGCCTCTGTATCTCAGGATTGTTTCAATACCCATAATGAAAAAATGGTTTTTTGCTCACCTTCCTCCCAACAAGTTTACAATCTAAAATGTATGTAAAAACAAAACAGATGGGCATAGCAGAAAAAAAAAGTAAAAATTTCAGACAACAGACACTCCTATAATCAGGCTGATTAAAACTGGCCATAGTTTGCTTCAGTTTTCTAGTGCTTAGTAGGCACATAACCATGGAAAGGTCTATGAAGACCAAAACAGCAGAAAGTAGCACACATTAAATAGAGTAAAATGAAGTTAGGGTCTGAATAGCTGCCTAACATCTCCATGTAAGCATCTATGGCACCTACAGTACTCCAGTAACTGTGACATTTTGGGGTGCACTTTAGGGAGCCCTTGGAAACTGCAGCTGTACAGTCAGTTGTCTTTAAGCTCCATGATCGGCTTGAGAATGTTGGGAGACAAGTATTAAATTTTATTATCGCCTTTCAGGAGATTATGCTTAACAAATGATTTAATAATTACAAACCCTTCCTAAGAATTCTTGCACTGGTACATTAATCTCATCTAGGAAGGCCAGAGATAGTATTTTGAATAGGCCAGTTTAACTTTACTGATAGACTAGTACTTCAGCACTTTATAAAACCAGTTTAAAGTGTGAAAATATTTAATCTCTTAAAAAATTATGTTTTAGTTAAAATATTCAAAGCTTACAAGTGCCATGAAGTAAATGTTCCATTACAAGAAATTAATTCCTGTTAGAATTTAGTACTGTGCAAATGTAACAGCCCTGACAGACTGTCAGCCAGGACTCATCCCTGAATCTGCAGGAAAGCACAAGTCTTTGGGCTAAGCTGCAAAGGACATGGGCTAAACTCAGAGGGACTGGGTACAGCTTAGACACCTGAAAAAAAATGATGATTCTCAAAGCACCTTCAACATGTTTCTGTGTTTATGCCTCAGCCAAACTGGTGTGACAAGTCCGTTTCTGTGTTTGTTCAAGGTTAGTTCAAATTTTAAAGTGCTCTGCAGTATTTTTCCTGCCTTGGCTTTACCAAGGCAACTTTCCACCTCTGATTGCTAATTTGCATTACAGTGGTCTCTCTAGCAGATTCAAACTTTCTTAACCCTACTCACACAGCGCTCCCAGCAAGTATCAAAGGGAAAACCACAACAAAACAAGCAAACAAAAGTGCCAAATCAGCCTGCAGCCTCTTTTCTTTAAAAAGAAGGCTAAAGGAAACGGTGATAGTGCCCTTTATCCGTAACCTGTAAAAATACTTTTAAAAAATGCAGAATCATAGAATATCCTGAGTTGGAAGGGACTCACAAAGATCATCCAGTTCAACACCAGGCCCTGCACAGACACCCCAACAGTCCCACCCTGTCCCTCAGAGCTTTGTCCAAACCCTCCCTGAGCTCTGGCAGCCTTGGGGCTGCGCCCACTGCCCTGGGGAGCCTGGTCAGTGCCCACCACCCTCTGGGGGAAGAGCCTTTCCCTGAGATCCAACTGATCCTGCCCTGGCACAGCTCCAGCTGTTCCCTGGGTCCTGTCCCTGGTCACAGACATCAGAGTTGCCCAGTGTGAGGAAGCTGCAGACCCTGATGAGGTCTCCCCTCAGAAGATGGATCATGTAGATGCACGGCTCCATTCACTCCTGCCCAGAGGGGGGGAAATACAGCCAAGTGCATTCTGTATTTACCAGACAGTAAGAGTTTTGCCAGCATTCCTTCCTCTCCCTGTATCTTAAAAGCAATCTAGTGCCCCTCCCTTGCTTTTCAAACAACTGACTTACATGCTTTGGTCCTGGATGGCATTTAAAATCTGGTGTTCGAGGGGGAGGCAGATGTTTCCCTGAAACTCAGATTTACATTTGAAGTCCTAGAAAAAACTACACTCTCTGAGACATATTTTACTGGGCCAGCTCATGCGTTCCTAGACCAACAGGTGCTATACTGGTGCTACTGGGGGCCCTCTTTTCCTGGGAACACAAGCCTGGCACTGGATTTCACTTGGACCCAGGAGGTGACACCAAGAGGTGACAGAAAGGTCCATGCAGTGTCTGCCCTCCCCAGTTCAATCCCAAAGAGCTCCCTGGGTGGTCACTGCTGAGCGTTGTCTCTGAAAGAGCCACTGGAGATACCCTAAGGAGTATTTCCCAGGTACAGGAGGACTTCCATGCTCCATGGAAGTGCCTTCCCTGTGCCCCTGTCTGAGCCAGGCACTAACTGCAGTGCTTTGCACCCAGGGCATCTCTTGTGCTGCAAACCACTGAATGACACTTCTCTATTACACAAAAATGAAGCAATTTTTACAACTGTCTGAGCAAATGATGTATAAAATGAAAGGATAATTTGTTTTTATAGCTCTCTGCCAAGCTCCATACCACACTGCCCAACCTGCAAACAATTTATTCTCTAGGAAATGTCACTAAATAATGACAAGGACTTACAGGTCAAACTGATTTACATTATATAATTTAAATGCCATTCCAAGCAGACCTGATGGCATTTTGAACAAATAATCTCATTTATTTTTGAAGCTCTAAGCTTTCAACAAGTTAATTACAGCTGAACTAATGGGTAAACTAAGCACTATATTATACCATAGGAAGCTTTTCTTTACCTACATTTAAGAATTTAGAGAATTGTATAAATACTAAAGAATAACTCATTAAAAATAAAAAGGTTTTACAGGAAGTACTTGCACAGACTCTGAAAACGGTAGTCATTCTTTCTCTTAAACTGCTAAGAAATTACCGTGAGCTGGTTTTAAGGAAGCATTAAGGAAGAAATGGCCAACATTTCAATTACAGGTTGCATCATTAGAATTAAAATGGGCATTTCTATTAAAAGTCCTCCAGAGTTGAACCCTGTAGTTGGCTTTCAAAGCCATAAAATCTGACTAGCTCAGATTATTCCTTTACTAGTGCCTGAGCCTGGTATGATGGATCTACAAAGTAAATGGATTTGAGAAAAGGAGGTTCTGAGGAGGGGTTCTCAAATATGCCATGATAGATTTTTCTTTTTCTTTAAAAGAAAATGTTTTTATTTGCAGAATACTATATTAAAATATCTCAGGTGAAGCTGCAGATGATAGGTAGTAAAGCATATTCAGTCATACTGTCATGGTTCTTTTTTTTCCCTCTGGTTTGGAAAGACTGAAAATTGCAAAAATGGAAAACAACAGCCACAAAGAAAGAGCAACAAGATGCATTTTTCTTAGTCCCAGCCTCAAATTTATGCATGCAGATTTTGCTCACATAAAGGAATGCACCTACAGAGTTGGTGTAAACCTAGTTCTCAGGCACTGTCAAGTTCATGCCTGAATTTTACTTATAAATCAGTCAATGACAAAGGATAAGCCCAAGAATTTAAGAACAACAATCAAAAAAAAGAAAAAGGTGTAATATTGCCTTTAAAGTCTGGAATATGTGTTGATTTCAGTGTGATTACCCTTGAAAATTAGGCATGTAAGTAATAGAGAGGAGTTAAAATTTATAACTGGCTTGAAATTAAAATACAGCCATTAATATAAATTAATAAAAAGTACTAAATGAAAGAATCACCACTGAAACACAGGTATTTCATTTGCATAACCTTAGGAGCCTTTTAGAAATCTGTGGGGTTTCTACTAATATACAAATTTGGCTGCTTGTCCCCCACACCAGGTTCAAGTACACTTGACATCCAAATCTCTGCCTCTGCCAAATCTCAGTATCTGTTAACTTTTCCACTGTTTTGGCTGTTGCCTGATATTTCTAGTAAGTTTTTCTATGATTTTTGGCAAGTGCTTATGAAATATTCCACAATTCTAGACAGATTTCCCCTTTAAAGGCAGAAGACATTGCTTCTTTAACACTTACCAGAAGTAAACAGAGTAGGGAAGTTCACGCTATTGATTTGCTCATTCTACTGATATTCTTCCCCATCTCACAAATGAGCATGTTGTTCCTGTTGTCTTAGGGAGAAAGACCAAAACTAAGAATTTTGATGTACCTCCCACTGGGAACAGAGCTGTGCACTATCCCTGGGGCACTGATAGGAAGGACCTTCTTGACTTATGTTTTAAAAAAGCTACGAAAATGAGGCGGTGGGTAGGAAAAAGCAGGAGACTAGGATATGAAAAATCATTATGTAAAAAATGGTGCTCTGCAACTGTACAGATATAAGCCACTAGATCTTCCTGAAAATGCTATGGCAATTTTAGTAGGGGGAAGAGTAAAAAATACATCTGCAGACACTTCACAGTGGACAGACTAATAGCTGGTCATTATTCAGTCTGTGTACTTGGACAAGTTAATATGCATTTAGAGCTAAGCAGATAGAAGGGTTTTCTTGTTGTGGAGACATTCCAAGATAGATGACTTATTCCTAATTCACTGCTATACGTGACAAATTAGCAATTTTCATACTGAGTTTTAATAATGAATGATTAGCTCCTGACACCAGCCTTGACAGGTCATTAACTACAGCACAACTATTGAGTGTTAGTACAGTAACACGTTTCTCTTACACATCAAAACTTAAGAAAATCTGTCCCACTTTGAGAAACTTACCATAAATTTTGTTGACTGGTATTTAAAGCATAGATAATTAACTCTTTTTTACAGAAATAGTATTTCTAAACACAATATATTCTAAGTAAAGAAACTTCCCTCTGTGATTGTCTGTCATAACTTAAAATGGAGAGAGGACAAGCACCAGTTTAGCATTCTCAGCACTAAGAGCACATGAAAAATTATTCTCATCGGAGCCAGTCAAATCCAGTTCATGTCTGGGAATAACTCCACATGCATATTTTACATATAAATCTATATATACCTCTATATATTGTACACAGGAGACCTGAACTATCAGACATTTACCATCTTTTAATAAAACAGTAGTGCTAACTGGAACTGGCTGGTAAACATTTATCACAAAAACATGTCAATAAGGCTGCAAAGATTCTAAATGGAAAAAAACATAGCCTGCTTTCAAAATAAGTCAGTGAAGGCTTGTAATATATTTTACTTCTAAATTACTCCTTCTAGTTTATGAATTAAAGAAATACAACATTATGGAGTGTAAGTATGTTGCTGTGGATAGAATAGGCTGGGTGACTGGTTTCACTGAAGTTCACTGCATATGAAGGAAATATTCCAAACTGTTTAAAGGGTTAAATGTTCTGTCTTCAGATTTACTTTCAGAATGTTTTCCTCTGGAATATGAAACTGATTTTCATTTTTTTAAAATCTTTGCAAGAGTTCCAAATCAATACAAGTCCCAGGAATCTCCCTGTTCAGAACTTAAACTGAAACTTTTTAGTGGTTACTATATGTTAATAGAGAACATACCCCTTGAGTTCACAGCCCTCCAGAGAACATCCTACCTGGCCTCTTTTCTCAGCTCTTCTACATGCAGTATTATAGACTGTTTCCACCTGAAAAATACCTTTCTATGCTCTGTGAAAAAGCAGAAGTGATGAGGTGGGGTTGGAATGATTAACTCAAACTCCTGAAAGAGACTTTGCACCTACGCTTAGCTGTGACAAGTTCAAGTTCAATTATAAATATTTTGTTTACAGTTTAGAACACATGTTGGGATTAAATTCTAACAAGTATAAACAATTTAGATAGTTACAAAGCTCAAGAAACAGACTGCAGAGTACAAATTGCCCAGCGCCACCACTGTACATCCAAGCTTTTTACCATTCTAAAGTTGAGAAGAATACCAGGTTGGGGAGGAAAAATACAACGATTTCACTGCAAAGGACTATTAATGTAAAGAGGTAGCTAAAATATGAGGCAAGAAGCTTGACATCTCCAAATTTACCTTCTTTGGCTGGGGAAACTATGTGTACTTATGGGAGAAAACGGAATCAGCTGGTTCCCTGAGGCATATGAAACACAGTAATGATACTGAACCAGAGTGGTCTGGGGGGCTCTGCACGGAGCTGTTCTCCACAGCTGCTGATATCCCAACCTCTTGATAACCCATTTATCCTAACTATCTCCATGGGTCACCAGAGTTCACTGATAAGCTGTGACAAATAAGGAGAACACTATAACTAAGAACATTAGATCTACACAAATAGCATTTAACTTAAATAGAGAAAAAATCCTCTTACTTAATCCAGTTCATCAGCTCCACAGTGTCTGGGTCATAGAATTCTCTCAGCTCTGATAGTTCTTCCATTATTCCTGGCCAGAACTATAATGGAAACAAAATAGAAAAAACTAGACAAAATGAATGAAACAAGTTCTGGATGCTGAAACATATTAGTTGGAACCTCTTAGCTGGAACTGATCTTGTCCAGCTCATGGACAAGGTGCAAGACACAAGTGAAACATTTCAGGTCCCTGGGCTGTAGGATGGGTGTTAATGCTTTAAGTTACTTCTCTACAGACCAAGCTTTAAGACAAGGAACAAAATCAAGAGGCATCATGTAACAGTTCAATATGTAACAGCCAAGCCATTAAATAATGTCAATGATTAAAACAGAAGGAAAGGCCCCAGGAATTAACATAAAGTTTGGAAAGGCAGCTTAAAACCTAAATAAAATAAAGGTAGGTAACCCATATCAGAAGTTAAGATCATTAGACATGCTGTGGATGCCATTAATGATATTTCAGAAATCTGAATTCAAAGAGGATCATTGAAGGCAAAATGAAAAGTGTGAGTGAACAGCAACAATCGAAAGACTCTCAGGGTAAAACATTTCCAAACTTACTGCAGACAAAGAATACATAAATCTAATCTGGAGGAGAAAATAAAGGATTGAAGCTGATTCTGTAGAGCTTAATCCTCCCCCCAAAAAGCTAAGGGAACACAGATTTATTTAAGGGTTTCTTGTTTAAGCTAGTGAGTATTCAAGGGCAGAAGGGAGCATTAAGGGAGATAATGACAATGCTAATGACAGATTGCTGTGCTTCAGTCTTTACTACAGAGGATGTTGTAGAAAACCTATTCCAAACCTGCTTTTTTATGCTAGTAAGGATTGCTGGCTTGAAAATGGAAATGCTACAGGAAAAAGTGTACAAAACCCCACCTGTTAATCTAAAAGGCCATAAATCAACCAATTTATATAATGCTCGTTCAAGAGTTCAGAAGGAATGTGAATGTGGCGCTGCTGAGCTCCTATGCAAAAACATGCATTCTTTCACTAAAACTGTAATTATGTAGGAGGATGAGCAGGACATATACTTGGGCCAGTTTAGATACTTATTAGTTTAACTGTTTGCCTGATAAATTGTTCAAGTATTACTGGTCGGTAGATTGGGAAACAACCAATAGAGAGTTGTGGCAGCATCACAACCCTGCAGCTCTGGGAAGCATGGAGGCAGTATCACAGACACATTTCTGCTTTTCAGAAGCTGTCTCAAGAGATTGGTAAATAAATTAAGCTGTTGTGAAATGAGACTGTACAGTCTCATAATGGATCAAAATTTCCTCTCTTCTTTTATGTAGTAATCAAACAACATCATTTCATGAGAAAAGGAAATTTCATGCAACTTAAAAAATGTCAAAACATTGAGTAAAAAAATTTCTTACCTTATATGAAATGTACACTAATGTAATTATTGGTACAGAATACTTAATCACCTGTGCCTAGGAGAAATTGAAAAAAACAATTGGTTATTCTCACAATACATTTATTTGAATAGATTTAATTTTCAATATACTTATATGTGAAATATTTAACATGTAGTGGAATTTAAAGTTTGAATTTTAAGACCATATTTATTCTGATCTTGTTTTCAAGTAGAACCCTAATTACAGACCCTCCCCAATGATGGATTTATATCCATGTATTTAAATCTGTATTCTACAAAGTGGGAAAACACTGTCATTCAATAGAATTGATTGCAAAGGTCTTCTGAGACTGCTCAGGATTTTTGAATATGGTGACTTTTTTAGTAAAATTGTGGTCATTTTTCATAGCTACATCTATATTGCCATCTAGTGTATTCAAATGGAATTGTTTAATATAGAGACCCGTAGAAAATGAATTTTACTTACTAAATTTATACAAATGTACATCAGAGATACCCAGTTTAATAGAACTACAAACAATATTCAAACAAGCAATGTGAGCCTTGACTTGCTTTAGATATGGACCAAAACCCATTGGATGAAATGCTGTCAATACCCTCTGGGATGTGTAGAGATGGATACACTTCAAGATAAGTTTCCAAACTTCTGCACTGCACAGGCCAAAGGATGCAAATACACACATGTGGGATGTCCAGAGGTACTTCATTCTGGAAAAACACAAGTTTTTCATGATCTTCTGGAGCTCTGCTGAGCTGCTTGCTGAGAGCAGTAATGTCTAGAGAAATTTGTGAACGCCATTTTCTTGGTCCTTCAGGACTCTGAACTGAGTACAAGAGTGACTGTGCACTTTGCTACTTGCTCTTGAGAACACACATGTTCCTAAATTTCCAAATATTCCTTTTGGCAGAATTTTGGGAAATGTTTTGAGTCTACAAGTGTAAATACACGAAGGAGAGAAAGAAGGTTCACAATCCCATCAGTTTGTGGTCAACATATTTTATATTCTCATAAAAATACACTCAATCATCTAAACAAGACCTAGGTAGAATTTTAAAAACTATACCTCATTGTGCTTAATGCCAGACATCCAAAAAGAACTGTGTGAACTAAGCTGTAAGCAGCATCAGACTTCAGTGTTATTGTGCACTCTTCCATCTTTTCCATTAAGTGGACTGGATTTGAACCACTAATTAAAGAAATAAACACTGTTAAGTTTCTGTAAGGTATTTCATACAGTTATCTGCATTTAAAAAAGC
Source organism: Acropternis orthonyx (assembly GCA_035583155.1). Classification (NCBI taxonomy): domain Eukaryota; kingdom Metazoa; phylum Chordata; class Aves; order Passeriformes; family Rhinocryptidae; genus Acropternis; species Acropternis orthonyx. The sequence continues at coordinate 4,911,625 of JAWWEU010000020.1, forward strand.
ACCAAATCCTTCCGATGCTAGAAAGCAATAGTACTGTTGTATCTATGATATAATTATGCCTGATACCACCAATTTGATGTAGCAGCAGGTATTTCTTTTCATGTCTAGATTTCTGGGTTTAAATGAGCTGGATTAGAGCGAGATAAAATTGCTTACAGAAAGGCAAGTGTGGTTTCCTGCTTGAATTAGCTACTCCCGTGGGGTTCATAGGGCTTTGATGAGAGTGAAGAATTTAACTGTGATTTGTGGGGTTGTGGTGGTGTATCTGGATGCTACTAAAGTCATATATTGGAAGTAGACTTAGAGCAAATGAGTCCTGAAAGGACTGGTTATTCCTCGAGGTGGCTACGCCTGTGAACGTATGTGGAGGGCCCATGAGAAAAAAAAAGCAGCTGTATAAATGGGTGGGGTTTTCTGCTGTTTTTTCAGGCAGGGGTGAGATAACTGGACAGTGTCAAAAAATAGGGTGATGTTTAGGATTACATTTAGGATCATATAAAATAAGAGCTGCAGAGTCTTTTCTTTGTTTCTAAAATTGATTGATGCAGTAAGTTTTTTAGGAGGCTGGTTGAACAGTACCAAAATGATTTACAGATGACTCACTTCACAACGGTCATAAAAATTTCAGAATGTCTTAGAAACTTCCCCTTTCTCATTCGTCCTCCCTCTCCCTTTTACCCTGTCTTCCCTAAAATCTATGATGAGTGGCACTAGTTACGACACTCCTTGAATTTTTGCTTAATCAGTTTTTATATCATCCATTCTAACCTTAGCCCAGGTTGCACCTATAAAACTCAGAGGTCTATAGCTAACCATTTATTTTTTAATCACAATTCTGTTTTCTTCTTGTGTTCTCTGAATACCTCAGAATCCTACAGATTAACTACGGGAACTTCCAGCAGTAACGCACACTTCCAGTTCACTGCTCCTGCTTCTTCACACACACACATCACAGAGTTCAGCACAGACTTTTCAGCTCATTTCCAGGCAGTTTGAGGGGAACACCAGGGAAATCTTTGATTTGGCAGTGCTTTGCACCCTTATCCTGCTCTACCGCTCCCAACCCAACACATACTACAAACTTCAACAGCAAACAAAAGAGCTTGAAGGAATCTAGGGAAGAATGCTTGCTTACGTTTTTAGGCTTAATAGGAAGTTACTTTTCCTGCCTCATCTCTCTATTACACATCCTACTGTTTCCTCAGTACCTGTGGAAAGTAATACTGTTTGCTGCTGCTGCATTCAGCTGTCAGTTCCTCAGCCATTTGAAGAAGAGAAAATGGATAAAAATGTGAATTATCTTGAAGCTGTGTTTTACCTGAGGTTCCGAAAGGCAACAATTACCGCTGCCACTGCCATAAGGAAGAGAACAAATGCGTAGACGTAAAAAAGTAATGTATGCGAGAGTCTTGAAAAAGTATTTAATGGTAATAAACCAAAAGCTTCTTCACAAAGATACAGGTTAGCATCAAAATCCCTAAAGAAAAGAGAATAATCCTTGTCATCGGGTCATAATCCTTGTCATAACTTGATGTCAAAAAGGATCAAAGTTTCCTTTTCTCACAAGAAATTATAAAGCCACAGCTGTGCAGATTATTTTAAGGGAAAATATGACATGAACGCAAGGTAAAACTCCATGATTTATCACACAGATTTTAAATGAGAACAACCTGCAGGCTTCAATTAATGAAGTCAAACAAAAAGCAAAATTGCAGTTAGATCATACCTTGTTGCCCCAAATCCAAATTTTGCTTTCAGGAATTTGAATATATGTTCATCTGACTCAAGATTAAGAATTTTCTATAAAGTAGGGAAAAAGAAAGGAAATAATACTTTAAGTATCAAAGATGCCACAATGAACATGTTTTTTTTCATCATTTAAATGAAACTGTTAAGTACTATAGGCTTGCTGATGTGGGTGCACTGCAATCAAATGAGAATTCAGTTTTAACTGCATTCATTGAAAAGTAAATCCAATTAAAAACTTTGCAAATGTTCAGCAGTATCAGAATTCAGTATAAATCTGTTATGAAATTACAATTATTTGGTGTTAATTTATGGGGTTTTCAAATCCATATATCAAAAAGATTAGCAAAATAATCTTTAATTTCCAAAATGTAGTCTTTGGGAAAAAAATGCAGTGAAATCTCACTGCAATTTTTATTTCATGATATTACTGTAGATGGTTAACAAATTGTTTTTAACATAATACGTTTTGTAACTTTCTACATTAAAAATTATTTGCTTACCTTGATGCATTTATTTATGAGGAGAGTCAAGCACAAGACTAGCAGAACATGCAGGATAAGTTTCCCAAGCCTATTAAGCAAGCCACCCTTTTTTAGGTTTTTCTAAAAAGAAGAAAATATTTGTATTTTCGTACTTTTTTAATATGTATTTGGAACAAAAGCATCACAGGCTATTTGAAACAGCTGGTCTGCTAGGCCTGATCAGGATCAAATTTGTATTAGCTTCATGTAAGCAAAAAATTTATACATAATCAAGTATTAAGATATATTTCTTCCACAAAACGGAAGGGACAACGTCATAAATGCTTCCCAGGCTCTTGATGGGGCAGTTTTGGAAGTAGCCAAACAGCCTTCCTTGGAGGGTGGCCCAATTATATTTATAGAATTTCTTCCTTAATTTCAGTAGTATCATGTGCCTTTTGAAATACCTCTTCATTAGACCTTCCACCTGAACAAGGCAAAGGGGTCTTCTGGCTCTAACTCTCAGTCGATAGGACTTGGAGCAGTTTTCCAGCTAAAAGCTCCAGATTCAGATGAGCTGTTTGCAGGCAGCTGAGAACAGGCACACACATTTTCTAACTATAAAAAATACAGTCCTGATTTCAGGTGAGAGACGAAAGCAATAGCCCTGTAACTTCATATATTCTGGTCAGAGACTTGTCCATGTCAGTATCAGAAAAAAGAGAACTGTAAATACATTAAAAACCCCTAATCTTTGAAAGAAAAGAGATTTCAATAAGGTGAATTCAACATGTACCCAGTTCTCCCAGAATATTTGTTGGAGGCAGATCCATAAATTCCAGCCAAATCCTGCTGAAACAGGTGTAAAGTCCATTTACGCAATTTTTTTGCAGGATCCAAACTGCTGCTTGCACAATCAGGAATGTTAATAGCAATCACAGAATTATGGGGTCTGATGTGCTTGCTTATGCTGCCGTTACTGTAATTGAAGTCATTATTTGATCAGGCAATGTTTCTGCTGCTTTACACTATATAATTTCTCTAATTAGTATTAGTAATTGAAAGTTATAATGCATATAAATGACTCATTTACATATACACATACCTATCTGTATACAGCTATCCATCACACTCTTTATTTAGTACTACAGAAATATTTTGGTACCTACCTGGACTGTTCTTGCTATCAAGACAGAAGCATTAAAACTTATAAGTAATGATCCAAGAATCATAGAATTAAAGAACTGTAGGACACAGACGAACAGTAATCCAGAAATCTGAATGATATAGAGCCATGTAACCTGTAACAATAATGAGAATTTCATGTCTACAAGCGTCCAGTCATAGGCACTTTTCTATGAATGGGCTTTACAATTTATTTTAATGTCTATTATTTTTGCAAAAAATGTATCATCCTGCACTAAATAATTATATTTAAAGCCATTACTATATCCTGTTTATGTCCTGAACTAGTTAGGTTAATATTTTATGCCCATGTTGTAACTAAGGAAGCCTGATCCTACAATCAAGCATATACATTAAATAATTGCAGAGTTATTTATTATTATGAATTACTTAATATACTTTGGAAGATATTTTGTATTTTCTTGAGTCAAAGATGTGTTTCTGTAGCCTCTCTAATGTCTTTATAACTTAAGAGTTATGGCTCAGTGCAGTTCAGTAATCAAACACCACTTGACTTCTCTAACTTTGTAATAATAGTTCAGTACAGTCCTTTTTGAGCTATGCTAAACTATTAGCAACATTCAGCTGAATGCAAACACTAAACCCCAGCAGATTTTCTGATACAGGGGTACCAAATCATACATTTTACCTGACACAAAAGATCAGCCTTGCACTACAACAGTGGTGTAAATCAGTATCAAAGACCCCAGCAAACTCCAACAGTTTTAAGTAACACTTTTGTGAAAATTAATACAGAATAAAAGTGATATGGTAAGTCTGTTTTGGTATCATTCAGGATGCAGCTGGTGATTTACCAACTTCTAAGGTAGCTGATTAGTCACAATAACTCTTAACTTCAGCTTACATTTGCAGACCTAATGAAGAGTTTAAAAACTTAGGAAAACCACATTTATCTTGATATGCAGCTATCATACTAATTTTCAGTCTAATTAATACAATCAGTAAAGTTCAAGTCTGCTTCAAATTTAAAATGAGTTAACATGAATTACTCTTCATCCTACTGTGACCTTAAGTGAGAACCTTTTTCAACCAGTGTAATGTTTTACAAGGGCTAAAATGATCTCAGCAGAATTTCACAGTGACATTAATGTCAAAGACAGTATTTTCACCTTTTACAGTACATCTCTAATATTGACAGTAAATTATCCTTTTAAATTTTGGCTTATCCAGTTCAGCAACACAGCAGTGACAGTGTTGTTAGTTTGTGGTGAATTTCAATGGAGGCAAGAGAACTGCTTCTCCTCAGCAAGCTGGTGTATCTGCCCTCTCCCCTTTTGGTGCAGTGTATGCACCTGACTTTCAAACAGGGATGCACAATATTTGAAGCAAAATTCATACACTCTTATGCTTCAGCTTAGAAAAGATTCCTTGTGCTACCTTTTATTTCTGGCAACTTCGAGAGGCCATGCTTAAGCTCTGGTATTAGATCAACTGTTATGATGGTGTTTAAAAGTGTCAAATAATGTCTAAACAAAAGTAGACCAAAATTAAATACAAGTGAATTACATAAAGTGAAAGAAACAATCAGCTGAAAAAAAAATAATCAGAAATGGTTTTGTTTTGATTATTCATTTTTCCACTTGCAGTATAAAAGCACAATGCACAGTGTATTACTACATCTGTATTACTCTGGGTAACCAGGCCACTGGTTAGTAAAATACCTCCAACACTGTTAGTTTTATGGACAGTAAAGAAAGAAAAACTGGCTATTTCCAAACATAAAGTTACCTTTGCTGTGGGAAGCATGTCCAGGCAGTCCAGTATGAATAATGCCAATGCTTGTATGAGCATCATAAACTGGTTAAATTGCCAAGTCAGGCTAAAGAGAAACGTTGCTATGAATACAACCATAAGTGTCAGTCTCTGGAAGGAGGGAATGAAGTTTTATTTAACTTTATAGTTTCCTTCATTAAAACACAAAACCCCCGACAAAAACAACTAAAACCCACCTTCGTTTGGTTTTATTTTAAATCTACTTTTAAAACGTTAATATGAGTTTTCTAACTGCAATAACTGTTTGGGGGATAACAAACATTTATATTAGAGTTATGAATTCCTGACCTATGCCTGTTATTTTATCACTGTAATACCACTTCCAAGAAAACAGTGAGATCTCCAGCAGTTTCAGCCCCTAGAATAACATGCAATTGTGCTCTACTGTGCTATAAATAGCAGTTACTTGATCAAATTGAGGAGTAATGACTTAACAACTGTTTGTCAAAGAAACTGCATCGCCCATTTGCTTTTATTCTTGCAGATCAGGACAGTTTTCTGTGACTAATTTTACTGTGTCATACTTGTCAGAAATACTCACTTCTTGAACAGGCTGTAAATGAGTTCTGAGTAGGTATGTGATGGCTGCTATCTGAACAGCAAAGAATGGTAGTGCCCAGTTCTCTCTTAAAGGAATGGTGAATTCTACCCTTGTGGTATCTACTCTGTACAAAACAAAGAGTTTCAGAAATTTAAAAGAAAGGAAACACCAGCTCAGTGACAGAGAGGTTGCAATGACAGGCATCTTTGTGGTATTTTAACTACTTATTCACAAAAAATGGAGGGTCCACACTCTAGTTCCTTCAACATGTCTGGCTCTGAAAAGATCATTACAAAGGTTCTGCAAGTTATCCATTGTTTCTGTACCTCAGGTGTTGTACTTCAGCTGCACCTAATGTAAAAAACCCCAACCAAATACCATGGATTAAATCTTACTTAAGAAACACAGTTTGGGTAATTTAAAAACAAAATACCCAACCTCAAACTAAAACCAGTCCCAGAATCCAGCTTGTGGATTTTCACACCACAGATAATTTTACTTCCTTTTTGGTTTGCAAATGCACATGCAAGAACATAAACAGCATATAATCAGTCCTTCACTGTGATCCCAATGCACTGAATTTGAATACAGTTAAACTGGCTAGGAGCTTCTGGTCATTTTTTGAAGCTTTTGAACACAAACAGTATGTGATGGAAATTAGTAAAAGTTCCCCCAAAGAGCAGTCATTTTAAAAATGTGAATTATAAGTTAAAAGCGAAAAAATAATTTCCTTTTTTCTTTTGTGGAGAAAATGTTTGCTAAAAAGGAAAGCAAGACATCTGAGATATGCTTAGCTGGATGAAAGAAGTGTGTAAATGGAGTTACTCAGTAGCCTCAGATGTGCTTTATCTGGACAGAAAGTCTTTATCCAAATCAATTCCATGTGCTTATTCTATTTGCATAAAGGCTAGCAAGCTTTCATTGTTCATGAATTATTAGAAAGATGGACAGAACAAATTTGTTCCAAATATTCTGTAAATGGCAAAGATGACCTCATGAAAGAAACATGTGAAATACTGCACACTGCACATGTTTTTTAATTACTTTCACATTTGGAGAAAGAAACATTTTGCCTCTATACACCTACAATTATTCTGTAATAGACGTGCTTCAGATAAACTTCATCAGAGCTGCTAATCAACATATCAAACAATTTTGGTAGAACCAACACTGTACTTTTATTTTCTTGATTAATTTACAGGTAACAGCCTATGTCACCAGTCTTAGCTTTATGCCAGCAGCTTATTTCTGGCATAAAGCCAGTTCTTAAGTTTTTATCTCCAAAATGAGAATTCTTCAAGTGATAAAGCACTAGAACAGCTCAATTACCATCTTTTTTTTTCTGTGAGCCTTAACGCAGGAGATGTTTACAGGAATAAGGGAAGAGAGAAGCTGAACTTCTGATGAGCTGAGGTTGTTGAAGGAATCCCTGGAGGTTGGGTGTGGGGCAGTGAGGAGAGACCTGAAGGGCATACATGCAGAGGTCTGCAACACCTAAGAGCTCCTAGGCTGGAGAAGACAGAGCACATCATCTGGAGGTCCAGACACATCTGAAAGATGTAGTCCACTTTCAGAGACCAATTTAAGCCAAAATTTTCTATTCAAACTTCATGAAAGTTTAAAAACCCAGTTTGCAACTGTCAGATCGTTTCTGATTATTTTCTAATTATACTGTGTTACTTAAACATTTTTTCCCCATTTTCTGCTAATAAGAGAGAGGCCTTACAGTTTCATTTTTTGTCCAATTAATCATGCAGTTAAAGATTTAATGCCTTACCTTTGAAATGAGGTACAATTTTAGAAAGATTGAATGTTTAATCTCACTTACCTGTTTGTAATATACCAGCAAGCTGCCAACAACCCTGAAAGCCATGTTCCACTAAGAAGCCAGCTTGTTACATACAGAGCAATGACATAAACTGCCTGAAGTCCAAACAAAGTGTAGATATAAAAATAAACAGGCTCTAGGTATTGCTGTAAAACACAAGAATACTGATGTTGACATTAAAACACTCATAGGGGGATTATACTTAGTATGAATTAGGTTTTGCTTTTATAAATTAAAAAGAAGGTATCAGGAATATTTTGAATTGGAAAATAACTACAAAGGGGAGCTATGATTCACTGCGCAATCTTCATAATGCACTTACAATCTAAAGCCATAAATAAATGCCTACCTGAATTGGAAGAATCCTATACAGAATGCTGAGAAACACCTCCTGGTAAACATTCATTCTTTCAAGTATGTTAATTGTCCTCACAGATTCAGTTTTATTGTCATATACTAAACCATGTAAACCTTAATGATAAAGAGAAATTGAAATAGGAGATTGTCATTTTCCTTCTCCATCTTCATTTGAACAGTGAATAACTTTTCAAAGGTATTTTAGGATCTCTCATCAGAAACTGCAAACTTTGAGTCAATGATTCAGAACACATTACCTCTGAATCAACATGACCTTTCTGAGGTCTTCAGCTTCCCTGCTTCAAATGTGACTCACAGTGCTAATTCAAGTACTGTATATTTAGTAGTGTATAAAACATTTATTTTTATACTTGCATCCCTAGCATAGAATCTGTGGTACTGGATCTTCAGAAGTTTCTTGTCCCTACTTTGATCACAGGTGAAGTTAACATTGACAAGAGTGTAATATAAGCAAAACTGCTAGGGAGCAACAGTGAAGTATCTAGAAAACATGAGACTGTCGGAGAAAGCCCCATCACTGCATTATTTCCTTGGAAGCTGTTCACTGTGTCACTTACTGTCCAGGCATACAGCAAAAAACCATTGTCCCTTCCCACAAATAGTTAACAGTTCAAATTAAACAAGAAAAGAATAAAAATTAAAGCAATATACCAAATAAACCAGCAAGGCCGAAATCTTAACAGATATGAAAACTGTCCCTCAAAGTGATTGCCTTCATCAGCATGTGAAGGTGTGGCACAGAAACTAACCTATCACTGTGAAATTTATTATGTCCATAACTTAGTGACTCCCTGGCATATGAACACAATAAATCCATCTCCAGTACAATTGTTAGGCTATCTCACAGTTAGGTATTCCTTGCTCTCAACTGTATTTGGAAAAAAACCCAAACCTAAAGACAGTCAGCTGGCAACACAAAGCAAAACTTACTTTAGAGTTTACAATACCTTGCTGTATGGAAGCAGCCTGAATCATCTGTTTGTAGTAGGAATAATAAAGTCCACACTCGGTCCTGAATGAAATTTCTCTTTCGACTTCCTGCAAGTGAAGGTTCTATAGTAAATTCCCTTTCCATTTGCTTTTCACAGTCACACAAAGCTGCCTTCCACTAAGACTTGCTGCACCAGGGAAATTCACCTACACAGAGGCTTGACTCTTTGGGTTTGGGCATTCCATGCAACTTTGCTCAACAAAAGGTAAAATGCAGGGAAAATCAAGGTGAGAGGCAAATGGCTGAGGTGTAAATACGTCCATTAACTGGGGCAATGTATATGACTTTGTGATTCTGATATGCTCCTTGGAAAGATTTTGGATATTTTACTCTTTTTCTGTAACATTAAATGTTTAGATAGATGCAGTGGCCAACAGCTGGACTTCAAAGCTGCATACACTTGCTCTGTGCATTTAACCTTTTCTTCCAGATGGAGTTATCCCATAGTGTTCCATGGCTTTGCCAGCTTAAGGCTCAATTAATCCAGTGTGCTGTACTGGGGCTGCACGATAATGCCACGGATATTTCAGCTGGCAGGGGATGCTGCTGCCCACTTGTTCAGTGCTGGTTCAGGCAGGAAGCCAGCTGTCATCACTCTCATTCTTACATTACAGGTTGAAGGAAAAGTGACTCTTGATTTGGCTTTAGGTCTAGATAAACTTGTTATTTTTAATTTAAAAGCATTCAAATTATTTAAACTAGGTACACTTCAAATTATGCCTCTTTCTTGGCTGATATTGCAGCAGATGGAGCTGCTCTTTACTTTGGAATTCACTTCCTTTTGTTAACTCATTAGTTGTGAAGACCCAAGAAAATTTAAAAAATCCACAGCCTTGGGCAACCACACTAAAACAAAGTAAGACTGCATGAACAACCAATCTGAAGAGAACTAATAGGCATCTTAGATAAAAGTGTTCTATTATTAGTGATCCTTTTAGTAGTTTATATAAAAACATCACAGCAAATGTATCTCATAAGCAGTAAGTTAGAAAAGGTTTCCAATTAGAAAAATTGAGATATGCAAATCCAATGAAATTCCTGTATGTGGTGCAGGCAAGTAATTCAGAAATTTAGGTGTGATTTCTAAAAATAATCTTATTAATCTTCCTTTACAAAAGAACATTTCTGAAGTAACAAAATATTACTGTTTTTGGAGACTTTTATGAATGCCACTCTGGTTACTGCTACCTTGCACAGAATCCCAAGACTTTCATTTTTCTAATGCAGTCCCATCTCTTTTGCTGGAACAGAATCAATACTATTACAGAGCTAACATAAAGCTGGATAAAAAAATCATGTTCCTCTCTTCTTTGCTCCCTAGTATAGAATCTTATCTCAAAACACGTATTTTATTGAAGTCAACTGTTAACAAACCAGTATTAGTTCTGGTCTGAGAAGAGCCAACAGATAAAACCACAACAGATTCATTCTAAGTTCACAATTAAACTGTCCAGCTGCTCTATGACACACAAATCATCATCATACCAGCAGAAGGAACTGACATTGGCACTAAATACCAAAAGCCACATGCTTAGCAAGATGAGAGTGCTGGATATTGAACAAGTTCTAGTTTCAAATTCATCACTACTGAAAAGTTTTCTAATACCAAAAAGTGGCCGACTCAAAGTGCTCATAACAAAAAAAAAAAAAAAAGGAATGTTAACATTTGGAATTTATTGAGGGGGAGAGAGAAGTCACAGAAGGGGATCTAATTAGCAAAAATGCATTCAAACATGATTAATTTGTAATCCTGGCACCAGCTGTATTCAACCAAATGCTATACTTTATGAGACAAACACTAGTGAGTTTTACATCTGTTTCATGCTAAGATAACATCTGTTTTATTCACTCACAATACTTTTCCAGTTCTACAGCAATTTATACTTTTCCTTGTATTTCACGTCAATAAAAACAAACAGACTTATGGGTAAGCATTGTAAGAGCACACACTTATCTTTCTGTATATTCACTTAGTGAGGTTTTAATAAAGAAGTTATCACTCTTCCAAGGGAAAAAAACACACCATTGTCCTCCAAAATACACATAGAGTTACAAATTATTTCAATTTATGCAATTGTACCCTAATAATACTAAGCACTTACAGCAAAATACAAAGGACTTTCTTTCCTGGGCAGCACAAAATTCTAGAGCTCAGCTTAAAAGTAGTCATTCAGAATGCTAAACAAGCAGCCAGTCTGAGTCGAGCATAAGTAATAAATAAAGAGCATAAATAAAGCTCCAATTACTTTTCTTTTTTGACATAGCTAAAGGAAAATCTTTGTAATTGAAACTATTTTTCAACTGTTCAGTTTAAGATCAGGAAGATTTGAAAACTGTCTTAACTGCAAGTGGAAACTCAACACAGCCAGCCACTGTCAATATTCCTGATTGAGAACAAGCCTTCAGCAAAGGTATTTAATCCCTGGACATGGTCTCCTGGCTGGTTAACCTCAAGCCCATCTGTTAGAATGGCAGAGTAAAAGTACCCATAACAACTCAAAAGGTACTTCTGTGGAAAAGTACTACCAAAGTTCTGGACTGCCCTTCTCTTCATGCCTTATACATTCACCTTGTAGAGTTCTAATTAATTGGATACCTGTTTCCCCCCCCCTTTTTTTCCAAAGAATCATGGAATGGTTTAGGTTGGAAGAGACCTTAAAGCTCATCTCATTCCAATTCCCTGCCATGGGCAGGGACACCTTCCACCAGCCCAGGTTGCTCCAAGCCCCGTCCAACCTGGCCTTGGACACTTCCAGGGATGGGGCAGCCACAGCTTCTCTGGGCAAACATCTTTGTTTTGGATTCAAAATGCAAAAATATAAGCACTTCAGAGATTAAATCCCAGGATTCTTGTGCTGCATGTCTGAAAGCTTTAAAATTTTATATTTTTATACTTGACTTCTTGCAAGCAGCAATTTTATTAAAAGAAAATTCAGTAACACAAGTTTAAATGCTTACTCAGTGGGGGTGAAGAACAAATGAATGCTCTGAAGTTTATCTGGTTTTCTTACAGTATCGATTTGCTATGTGGCCTTGGCTCATTCCCATTCAAAGTTTCTTCAGAGTTTGTTTGAACAAGCAATGCAACAGCTGATGGGAGAGGTGGCCCCCCATTTGGTTATTTTCAAAGCAGATTCTGTTGCAAAAGACACTACACTGGAGGAGCAGTCACTAAACTGCTATTGAAAATCACTGAAAATAGACAAGCCATTTCAGATGTGTTATGCCAGAACATTTTCAGAAAACTGAGAAAGGATTTTTGGATAAGAAATCTGTTTTGACTTTCACCATCATAAACAGAAATCTTTGTGTTGGTTTAACGTCTCTGAGAAAAGATTCAAACTTTTTTCTTTAAAATTCCTTGGTCAAGGTAAATGATTATAACCTGTGATTCCTACTGGAAGGGGACACAAACACAGCTTCTGACTGTGTGACATGGTATGCTGCATTCTCTTCTGCGGTTTTTTTGTGTGTCATTCTTTCAGGAAGGCTTGAAATAAGACCAAAAAAAAAAAAAGCAGCAATCATGTACCTTCTTCATAGTACAAACCACTCTTCAAGATGTGCATTTTCAGCTCTTCTGGTAAGAAAAAAATTTTACACCTTTTTCCAATGACCATGGCAAATTGATAATAGCAGGTGTATTTATTAGCAAATAAGAACAAGACTCACACACTGCAGCAGCTGAAATCAATGCACTGCTGAATGCCCTATTCAAATTAGAACAAAACCGTTTAACAGCTACCAAACAATTTTTCTGGTTGGGTGAACCATTGCTGAAACACACTCACAACTGAACTGGCTTTGGATTAATTACAATTGAAATTACAGAAAGGCAATCACTACAAGTGTGTGTGCAAGTTCTGACTACAATGACTTTGGAGTTAAGAATCATGACTTCACATAATGAACTCTCTTTACTCCAGTTTTTAGGGTTGAGTACAACTGGCAAACTGCACGATTTTGTAAGCATGCAACTGTGGTGTTCATGTAGCCAGAGGGTCTTCAGAACAAAAATTCCACCTTTTGTACCTAAGTAGTGTATGTAAAAACATCTGCCTAGTGCAAAAGTGTCACTGCAGACCTTCTTCTACTGCTGTACAAATAGAGGAGTAAAAGAAAAGATGGCAAAACAAGTCTCCCATTACATCTCACTATATTAATTTAGTTGCCACACAGACGCTTTTGGGCATGAATTCTTAACATCTGACTAACTGTAGCTTATTGAAAGAAAGATTATAGTTCATGGGGAGAATACATTGTTAAATAATTTTTGTATCAGCTTTCAGCAACATAAATCTCCAAACTTGCATAGTTTGTAGTCAACTGAGTGAGGCTGAAGTTACTAAATTAGAATATAAGCAAATAGAACTGGTTTAGAATTTATTTTCTTTTCTATGTTTCAGAGCAGTAGTGATGCACTACTGTGTTTCATAGGCATGGGGGTTAATGAAACACTGGATGTGCATTAGTACTGCATTCATTTATTCTGTATGTTATGTTTAATGAAAATATAATGAAACAAAATCACCTCTGCATTTCACTAAGCAAGGCATGCAATAATTGTGGGCCAAAGATTAGACTACAGCCCTCCCTTTTCTGAGAATGTGGGCTGGGGTATGAACTAAAATACACTTACTCTTTATATGCTTTTAGAAAATTAATACAGGCAAAAATATATGCTTTGGTTAAACTATAAAATGATAGAGAGAAAAAAAGCAAATTTTCCATCTATTTTCCATGTAATTTTTGAGGGTCTCAGATTGTCCCACACTGTAGTTTATTCTAGTTTTTATTAATATATGGCATGTGCTGTAATTATAAGCCAATTCAGAAGTGCTGGGAAAAATCCATACTCCTAGAGAGACTACACTGTCCACTCACACACAGAGATGTCTATATATTGGTGCATGGATGCTTTGCAGGAAATTTCAGACTCTTCATATAAATCTTCTTTTCCCATAATACTCATAAACCAATATTTTGTTTAAAATTAGCACTGGGCCATATGCGTTTTCTAGTGGAGTTCATGTCCTACTGAAGAAGGAACACTAAGAGAGCAGAAAGTATCTGCATCCCTTTCTCCTTTAACCTGCTGCCAAATGAACTTAATGCTTTTTATAATCTTTCCATCGAATTGGCTGAAACTGCTCATGTTCCAATGCTACTGGTTATCAATCAACTTCATGGGATGAAATGAGAGCTACAGAGACAACAGAATCCAGATTAAAAATAACTAAAGGGTTTTATTTCAGTTTTAATATCTAATGGCTAGCATTCTAGTGTACTTAAAATGAAAACAATTAATTATCAAATGAAATGAGTGGGGACAACTTAATTACAACTACAGAATTGCTTATCTCAGTGAATTTTGTGCTCCTTGGATTACTTTGACCAAATAAAAATTCTGTATTTTTTATGTTCACACGCTGCCACAAATCCATGCCTGTTTGTACTTCAAAATACACACCTTCAAATTATTCAATACACGCTTTTGGAAGGAGAAGGCAAACTAAGGTGTACCTTTAATATATTGCATACAATCTATCTATATACTCAAAGAAAGATGAGAGTGGTTACAAAAAGTACTATATATTTAACACTACACCAATTGTTTCAGCAAGCACAAATCATTTTTATAAGGGGAATACAAACGTTTCTGGGACAGAAAAATTGTGTAGCATAGGAAACACATATTGAAATGCAAGTATTCCAGTTAAATATATGTATTCTTTGAATAACACAATACACAGATCTGGCAGAGTGAATTTTAGGCATCTGAAAGGAAAATGATTCACCTGTTCTTTTCTCTAGTTAAATTTAGCTATGGGTACAGCTGCATTATCTTCCGTGCAATGATTACAGGAAAACACTAGTCAGTCCTGGATCTGGGAAATGGTTGGTTTTACACCGGTGAATGGCTGAAATATATTTGGAGGTTTGCACATTTAGGATAACATTATATAAAATTAGTACTGTATAGTGAAACACTCTCCCTAAACTGTATTACAGTATCACAGTATAAGTACAATTAAAGAACTACGTGCCAGGATTTGGCATATCGTTTATTTTAACTGTTTTGTGTTTGGTTTTTTTTTTAAATTTTGGATTGCTTTGGATAAAAGAAAGATGACTACAGAGAAATATATAGCAGAATGTTGAAATTCTATTCTAGATAAAGATGGATGATTGGAAGAACCATAGCTACAACTCAGACAGGAGCTGTGTAGCAATATTTTTAGAGAAAAATTGGGGACAGGTATTTATAGAACTGATGAAGTATTGAAAAAATGGTGGGAAGGAGAGCACAGCTTTTTTTTAAATGGAATTTTTAAAAATGAACTATTCTATGTTTTTGAGCAAGTTACAAGACAAACACATAAATAAATAAAATCTCAACTAACACTCATATTAATGCCCTATAAAATCACTGATGAAACTATGAAAATGACTGTTACCTTAATATTGGAAAACCACAGGTCATTTTCATGCAGTGTAGCAACATAAACAGAAGTAAGAAGTCCAAGAGAGATGGCAACAATTCCACCAACAGTTATTGAGAGTATGTTCCATAGCTTTCCACCTGTATCATCTTGGAAGAAAAATAATTCAGGCTGTAATTGTGAAACACATAAATGAACCTAGAGGAATTTTGGAAAGTCATTTATACATTGCCTATGCTAGTACAGTTTACATTCAGCACGTAACAGGACACTTTGTTTTAACATATCTTTATGGAGATGTGTTTTTTCACTTTCTCATATAGAAAACTTATTTACATGCAAAATGAAATGAAGTGTGTCTTAATTGGTAGAATGTAGTTATAATTTAAGACCACCATGATCCTATACAAGTTTAGATCAATGCCATACCTAATTTGTAATTCTAAATCGAAATGGCCTCCAGGAGAACATTTTTAATTCAAGCAATAGAAGATGACTGTTAGAACACAAAGTAAGAAATTAACATCTCCTTCACCTGTCATAAAACAGCTCCCTGTTTTTGTGGGGTTTGCTTGTTTTTTGTAAAAAACAGCACTAAGATTCAGAAGTCTCACTAAATACCCACAAAGACACTGAACAGCAGCCAAAGCAGCCTTTGATAATGGTGTCCTGCTTTGAATTGCAGATGGCCTCCTGCTGATATCAGAATAAGATTAGGGATGGAATCATAGGAAAGAAAGGCTGTGTTTCTAGGTAGCTCAAGCTATTTATTGTACACTTACATTCCTGGGTTTTAATTTGTTGAGGGGTTTTGTTTGTTTCTTTTAAAGTTCCTGTAAGGTTTAACATGGATTTAATGATCTGGAATTTTATCTTTGAAATGGTTATTTCATACTGTGTGTGACATCTACATAACAAGGTCCAACTATGCAATTCCATGAAACTGAGAGCTGGACTAGATAACTATGATTACTTTCCCTTTGCGTATTTACTCTAAGTGTGTTTGTGTGGAAACAACAACACAACCTTCCGTTCATCTGCCCAAACTGCATATATAGAAACATTAAGAATTTAGATCTAAACATCCATTAAAGTAACTTAAAAAAACCCAAACAAACATAAACCCAACAAACTTTGTCAGCAAAAAAAGCATTAATTCCATACAAAAGTGATGTCAGAATACCATTGCCTAGACAGATCCCAGAATTCAGACACGTAATGTCTTTTACATTTACCTAGCTAGTGTCCTATAAATTAAAAAGCAAAAGTTTGCAGTTAAATTCAGATTTTATGTGCATTCTGCTTATATTTAAGTACATCTCATCAGTTGTTTTCAGATCCTTTCAGGTTACCAATGATTTGAACTGCTGCATAAATCCTGAAATTGTTCTCACCAGTTTAAACCAGGACTTTAAAACAGAGGTGAGATTGACAGCAATCTGCATGTCCCTCTATCTCACCCAATTAATTTTGGTGATATTTAAGTTTGAAAATGCATTTGGTACATACCTAGTTCTAACCTGTGCCTTATCAAAAAGCTAAACACTACTAAAAAGCCGTTAACAGTTACAATCCTTTCCATTACCCACCAGATGGAATGTTCCCATCAGGCTTCACATTTGTCTCCTCTGAAGGCTGATCTTCAGCTGCTTCTGTGCCTTTTCCAACCCTTCTCTGTCTTACGGTTGTCATGATGTCAGTCGCTTTAATTCATTATCTTCAGCCTGACTCCTAAATGGACACACACAAGCAATGCATCTTCCTCCCCAAACCTTAATACTGTATGAAATATGTGAAAACAGAACTACATCTTACTGACATCAGAGACTTTTGACTTACAGAACTCTACCGTAGTTGAAGTGTCTCTCACAAAAATGCAAGGTTTTTTAAAGTACGTACAACACAGCACATGGAAGTAAAACAAGCATTTGCAAAGACCTAAGCTCATTATTTTACATACTCTTGAGCAGTTTTTCAGAATGATTTGTTATTTTGACTGCCCTTGCTTTTAGCCCTTGACCCAAACCCACACATGGCTGTCCTTTTTATAAAAAGTGTAGGCCTTTCAAAGAAAAATCAGTCCTTTCAGGGCATTATAGTTGTGTGTTTAAAATATAAAGCCTGTTCTTTAAATCCTGTCTTTCAGAAAATGCCAAATAAAGAGAGAGGAGGGGTGGGGGGGAGCATAAGATGCCAGGGTACAGGTGTTATAAAAAACTGGAGACAGCGTTAAAAGAATACCTGATGTTTCGCACAACTAAAGCACCACGGAATCTGAGAACATCACAAGCCAAGCAGCGCAGTGCCCCTGTCCGCTCCCAGCACGGTCCCGACACAGACCTGCCACTCCTCACCTGGGAATCGCTGCCATCCCCCGCTGCCACACCCGCTCCACCCCGGCCAGCAGCGGTTTGTGCCCCCCCGGGCTCCGAAACACACAACTCTGCTTACAGGCCAGCCCTGCCTCTTCCCCGCGGCCCTGGGAAAACACCTGGGAGCAGGAACCGTGCGGGGCGGCGTTTCCGAGCCGGCCCGAAACAGCCGGTTCGCAGAGCGCCTGACAATTAGTGAATTAAGGCAGGAGGGGAGTTGCCGGGGCGGGGCAGGTCGCGGGTGAGCCGGGCCTGGGCAGCGTGAGGGGAGGGCGGGCCGAGCCGAGCCGAGCCCGGGCTGTTCTTACTGCAGATCCCGATCCCTCCCGATCCCTCCCAATCCCTCCCGGCCCTCGCCCCGGTACCTGCGGGCTCCGCTCCTGCGGGCGCTGCTCTGCGGGCGCCGCCCGGGCCCGGGGCCGAGGGAGGGGAAGGGGCGGGCACAGGCCCGGCCCGGCCCCGGCCCAGCGGGGCGGGCACAGCCCCGGTACAGCCCCGGCCCGGGTTCCGCCGCTGGTTTGAATGCCCAGGGCGGGCTGGCGGCGGAAATCCGGCCGGGAACGGGGCGGCGGGAGCCGGGGTGGGGATGCGGTGCCCGGGATACCCCGCCTGGGCCCCGCGGGCAGCGAGGCCTGTGCCGAAACACGGCCCTACAATTTATTTGTAGTATTGTTATTCTCCCCCCCACCCCCACCCCCAGTAGGTATAGGACCAGATGTATCAGATTTTTTTAAAAAAAATTTGAAATTAAAATCCTAAAGAAGCGCGTCTCGTATCAGCTCATCATAAGCTCCACTGTGTACCTTGTTTAGCGGCACCACAAACATTTAAGGGAGGGGGGAAAGACCTTTTGTAGCAGGAAAGTGACGCCAACACTGAACTTTGTTCTGCTTAACACTCACAACCTACCCTTGTAAGTTTTATATGTAGTGTCTTTAAAGGTACTCCCCCTATTTAAAAATACTCCCCATGAAGCCGTAACCACTTTCCAGGTCTTATTACAGAAAGCTGATTTCCCAGTAATCCATACCAACTGTGGAACAGGACAGGGATGGAGTTTGTCAAGACAGTGTTTGGTTCGTTTTCTATCGCCATTTTCCACTACCACAATACTTAATTGTATTGTTTTTTTCTTTTCCATTCCACAACCTTGGTTGATTGAAAATGTCCCCGAGCAAAAAGAGGCATGGAATTCGCAGGAAGCGTGCTCAGAGATGCCTAAAAAACCGTAAGTAGTAATCATCCTTGTAATTCAGAGCTTTGAAGCCACTGATACTAGAAATCAGGAACTTTTTCAATGCCTGCTTTGCACACTTAGAATGTTTTATAAGTATTTTAGGACAAACAGAATGATCTTCTCTTACTTTCCTGATTAAGCTCTCAGAATAGTTAAAAACTCTACTATAAGTCAATTTACAGCAAACAGACCAGCCATACTTGTCTTTTTTTTGGTTGGTTGCTTTTTTTGTGGTTTTGTTTTGTTTTAAGAATAGGGCAGGTGGTACATTTGTGGAAAATGCTTAACTCAGAATATGAAAACTAAAGAATTGTGGGCATTAGATTTACCTTCTCTTTGTCACTAATAGAGTCACTGCCACATCATGTGTTTGTTAAAATGAACATATCATATACATAAAAGCAATTTTACAGTGTAAATAAAGAAAAAACACCTTGTATGTATGTAGGTTTTTGCGTAAAGGAGGTCAGAAAATGTACTTAAGTTTCTAAGAAAGGGAATCCCGTGGAAAATGTTTCCTAGAGTGGAAATTCTTCTTACCCACTACCTGTAAAGAGGCCAATGCAAAGTAAATTCTACATGGAAGAAAAAGCTGCAGAATTAGTTAGAAAACACAATCAGTGAAGAGCTTTAGAAATCCTTGAGAAGGGGGGAATTGTCTGAAATCTGTGGTAATTTATGACACTGTTAGTGGATGTAATGGATTTGTATGTGATAAGTCGCTATGGTCAGCTGAAGAAGTTTTCCATTTTGTGAAAATGATTGCCCAGGACCAGCAGTACAAATCCCACTGACATTTCTAACTACTAACACACTCTACACTGCAAAATAGTGTTCCTAGAGCTCAAGAGTTTGTGTAATAGAAAAGCATTGGACAGCCTTACATAGTTGTTAAGGTATCTAAGAGTAAATGTTACTTTTAAGTCATTTTAGAGCAACTAATCAGCCATCACCTTAACTTTGAAATACCAACACCTGTGGTTCAGAAAATAAATGTATTTTTCTCAATTCTGTATATTTTAACAAGTCATTTCCTTTTGCAGTAAGTGTTTGAGTGTAGCACTAGAGAAAAATAGAATTATTATTTAACATATTCTCACTGAAACAATGTATTATTTAGGCAACATGTCTGTTGATAGAACTTTAATGTTTCAAGTTGTGAGAATACAGAAGAACTAAAGAGCTTCCAGACTGATATTAGCATCTGAAAATTCTATTATAAAATGTAAATTAAAGTTCACAATACTGTAGCAAGCAATCAGTAATACAGATTATTATTGTATCATTACTGTATTGTTATAATCCTGTTGTAATGCTGGCTTTTTACTTGCCAAAACAGCAAAAGGATGTTTAACAATACTCTGTTTGCTCATTCTGTTCCAATCAGATAAAAAAAGCAAAGTCTTCATGTTAGTACCAGGTTACCCATAACATAAACAAATGCCAGACAACTACAAACCAGTGTACAGGGAATGAATGAAACTTTAAACTACATTTCTTTATACTATTTACATTCCTGTTTTGTCTTGGACTGTCACATTCAATACTGTAGAAAGAGCTACTGTGAACAGAAATGCAGGACTCAAACTCGGCCCAAGTAAATTTTGAGTCTAAACCTGCAATGTTTTTAGTTGCTGTTCAGCAGCCACATGGTGTGTGACAAGGACACCAAGTTTCCAGGTTCTCTTTTTTCAACTTTTGAAGTTTGCCAGGGACCTAAAGGTTTGCTTTTGGGCAAAAGAATCTGTTTTACCAATTCTGAATTTTGTTGTTGTAGCTTGACCAAGCTACTATTAGGTCAAGTCAGTTTCAGTGGTGTTTCACTTACTGAGTGCAACAGCCCTTTCCCAAACATACCTAGAAGGGACTGCAAAAAATAGCACAGTTGTGTGGTGCATTAACTTTTCTGCAGCAATTCCAACCATAAATAGTTGCCAAAGATATAGGAGAGAGTGATTCAAATCCCACTGATGTGTGCCAAGGCTCTTGCCCATTTTCTCAGAATTCCCAGGAGTGTCACAATCATCAAAGGTTCAGTCAGTGCTGCTCTGTCCCAAGCAGTTGTTTCCAGTCCCATTTATGCTCACACACAACCAGGTTATTTACTGGGGGAGAAGAAACTTCTGATGAGGCTCTTGTGCTTTATTAAGCCCAGGTGAGGAAGGTATTTTAGCCCAGTCAGTGGGATAATACCTGGGTGCCATATCCTACTACAGGTACCTTTTTTCCCAGGTTTTGCATTAGAGAAAATGTGAAGAAGCTGCATGACACAGCATTCTGTAGCATTGCATCTAAACCCATCTGTAGTTTTCTAGCTTTTATTTCAACATATTTGGCCCAGGGCCATAATAACAATAACAACAAGAAAATGACAAAAGATTGCTCGTTTATGTAAATGTAAACCATGCTGATACCATCTATGGGTACTCTGGCCATATTCTCTCTTTTATCTCCAGCAACTGAATTAGACCTTTTTTTTTTTCCCCCTGAAAAAGATGGGAAGAAAAGCTCCAGCAAGGCCAAGAAATATGCTGTATATTTAAAATTAGGTTGCAATATATGTTTTAGCTTATGTGATGTATAAGCAAAGGTCAATCACTTACCCAAAAAAGGCTGTGTAAGGCTTTCACTCTTTTTAAATTAGGGGAAAAAAAAATTCCCACTAACTTCACTGTGAATTTTGAAATTGCAGTTCTGTCCTTCAGCACTGTCCCATCCTAACTGCATGCAGGCTTACAAGTATTTTGACTTAATAGTCTCATCACTACAGTTACTTTGATAGAACTTGTATTAACAGTATTAAAACGGTAACAACTTGACCCAAGAGTGAGAAATGGCAGTAAACTATTTAAAATACTTTTTGTTTTAAACAGATTCCCCTCTAACACTGGCTCTGTGTTTGAATTTGCTATATTGATATTTCATATGGGTCAAATAAAAGGGACTAAAGTGTTTAACAAAAAAAAGTTTATTACCAAAATACAATATTAAAGTCAATACGTGACAAACTCCCGTAAAGCAAAATAAATTATTCTAACATTGTACAGTATTCCAGAAGGTAGTTAAAGTAGTACTACAGACTTTGCTTCATAGTTCCAAACAGTCGTCTATCAGGAACACAATCCTAGAGAGAGCTTAAGGCATGCAGCTTAATGTGCTGGATAACTTTATAAAACAAAACTCATCCTATTTAATAAGATACAGTATCAGAATTAACTGCAGTCTTTACATGTCAGTTTTCTAAGTTTTTTTTATACTTTGGCTATAAAAGCAGCGCCATAGTGTTACAATACCTTTTCTTAAAAAAATACATGTACCCATGTCCATGAATATCAAATGCAAATGTAAATTTCTATTAAATATATCTTAACAAATGTTACTTTGAGCACCAACTGTACATTTCTTCAAATGATTAAATAAGTGCTTATGAAAGAGGAAAATACAACTCTGACTGAATCCCACTCTGTATTTCCAAGCATAAATGGGGAAGATGAAATATGCAACCATTTTTCAGTACAGCCCAGTATGAATGAACTTTGCTCTTTAGTGGAAGTATAGGCATTTAAAACAAAGCTGCAAGTTACAGTTCATATCACAGAATAAAATCTAATTTAAACAAACCACAGGTGAATAGCTCATCACCTGATAGTGCTGTGACCAAAGATCTGAAAATATTTAAAAAGCTTAAAGGAAGGGAAAAACGGCAGTGTTTGTGACTTTGAAATGTGCTTAAACCCCCTTAAAAAAACATGCAGCCAAGCCAGCCACAGGCTTTCAAAAGCACATAACCTGAGCAACAATTTGCTTTCAGAAAAACTAAGTCTATAATTATCATACATGCAGAACTTCTGACAAAGTCCACAGGAATTGAGTGGGTAACTAAAGGCCGGCATGGAGACAGCTAGAAAAAATAAACCTCTGTGTATATAGGAAAGAATTCTTTGTTGGCATTTGTTAGGATTGATAATGGTTTTTAGTGGCAAGTAGCTTTCTACTATTTGATAGGAACATGTGGTCAAAAAGAAAAAAGCAACAAAATGGCAAAGAACAACTGTGAATAGACACATCCTGCTCAGTAACCCCATGACACTGATTCCTGGTGCACTGTACACAGTGCTGCAAGTGTGGCTTCCACAGACACCAAAGCTGTCCATTTTGATTCAAGGTTACTCACTTTTTAAATTTTGGTTCACTGTCATCTCCTTTTTAGCTTATGAATGCAAGCTTTTCACTTTTATCTTTCACTAGTTGAGCAACTTCAAAATAATGATCCCTTTACACAAAAATAACAATATGGTAAATATTGTTTCTGTGAATACTGACTGGTAGTTTAGCACTACTATGGATCCTGTCCTTTAATTTTTCCAACAAATGGGATCTCTGAATGAGAAAGTTGAGATCTATTTCAGATAATGTAGTATTTTCACAGTAATTCTATAGTGAAAGTGAAGTATTGGTGTCAGTAAGACAGCATGAATATCTCATTAAAAGTCTACTATCTCTAATTGAGTTTGAGATTCTGTAAATAATGGTTTTTTCAAACATAAAATCCATCTGTAGGAACATGAAAAATAACATTTAACTGAAAATAATGTATATTTAACTTCACATAACTCAAATATCTGAACACAAAAATGCTTTGACCTTATGTCCTGGACAGTTTTTAAACAAATGTGTATGTTCTGCTATCCGATTTATAAACAAAATAGCTATTTAGCCCAAAATAGTAAGTAAAATTGAGGAAACCTCTTGCAAGCAAATATCATCAAATATACTTGAGGTCCTAGTGCTTTTATCCTGGCCTTTACATTTTGTGCTGCTTCATCAGGCTGTAAAAACACCTTCTGTTTTCTTTTCCTGTTTGCTACTTCAGTCAGTGACAGCACAACAGACAGACACTACATGTGCCACTCTCTAACATTTACAGCTGGAGCTGATTTTTGCAAGCAGAAATGTGTCAATAAAGGAACCATAAACCACTGATTTGCTAAGAGTAAGTAAATTTTTGAGTAATGAGCCACTAAAAATCAGGCAACTGCACCCCCCTGTCAGGAACTAGGCTTGTTGCTGTGCATCTGCTATTCATTAAAAGCAGGAATACCTGCCTGAACTAGAAAGTTTAAATCTGGGTGCTAAAGGGCTTCTTTGGAAGTGCTACTACTTCACTTGATTGAAAGGTGTATTTCAAACAAGTCAAGCAGCCAACTTTATAAATAACCTCAACAAAGTTGCCAGGTTATTAACCAGTATAATCATATCCCCCAAACTGATACATAGATAAGTATCTTCTACTGAAAACTGCTGTAACTGTAAAAACAAGAAGAATCAAGAAAAAACCCAGATACTGTAATTTCAGAAGCTAAAGGTTTTAAAAGGGAGAGATTTCTATGTGTTTTTTAGAAAACCAAGTAATCTCTAATTCTCTTTATGAATCCCTATTACGTGCACTAGTAAAATGTATTCTAAAAGTGACTGGATACAGTTTTGGCTTAAGACAATTGTTTGCCCTTTTTTTTAAATAAGATTTTCTACAGAAAGGTTATCTTTCAGCTCATTATTTCTACAGTTACAGCTCCGACAGACACATGGGAAACTGAGCCAGCCAGTGGAATTTCAGAGATTGCCAAACTGTGTAGGCATTTCTCAAAATCCCAATTTGTGCTCACGTACATCTTTTGGAATCTACATCATTTTGTGGCAATTGTTGTTCATATCGTGTTCTCATTAAAAGCATGGCTCATATATCCTGCAAACTAATCACCATAAATGGAAAGTGACATTATAAGGTTGTTTGGTTCTGCTGAATGTGTCAAGAACACCAGTAAGAAACAACAGGTCATTATTATAAAGGATTTTTTACACGCTATGACTTTGAAAGATACAAGTTTTTTAGTTATGATATAATCAGAGAAACAGCTATTAGTAAAATACTTCTAGACCCTTCAACTGCTGCTGCTCTACCTTCCAGAATCCAGGCAGTGAGGTTTATGAGATCATATTGTAAAATTTTTATCTAGTCTGTTGCCAGTTTCAAAAAAGAGGGTAAAAAATTTCTTTGTGTTACTTGAAAAACAATAGAGGGAGGAAGAAAAAAGCTTTTCAATTGATACAAAGCTTTCACACCTTTGAGTTTTAAAGGTACTGTACTAATGCATTATTACTGACAAGTAACTGACAAGAAAAGAAGCAAAGACCAACAATCCTACATTCTTGACACCATATAAAGAAATAACAGGTTAAAATGGATCATTCTATTCACCACTCATTATATTTATCTCTTAAATGATTCATCAGTCCCTGCTTAAAATATTGTACTTCTACTGAAACAAGGACTCAGGATGGGAAATCAAGTTTTGCTTGCAATTCTTCTCTTTAGCAAGTTTCTCAGGCAAAAATTAGCAAAGCAAGAAAATATTCTCTCTAGGAAAATCCTCTCTTAACTTACTGCATCACCTAGTTTGTATTTTGAGTTGTGCTGTGGTCCTTATTTAGAATGATGTTTATGATTTCACCCTCATGTTCTTTCATATGATCCAGCAGATTTTCTTTGTTGGTAGACTCAAAACCACAAATGCAGCAGCAGAAGAGAAGAACACAGTATTCTGTGCCAAGATGGGGTAGAGTGGAGTTCTTTTCTAAACTCCATGAGGTATTCATTGAGTTAGGTTTTTCATTCTCATCAGAACCTGACATTTCATTCGTAGTCTGGTTAATAGACTCTGCAAAAGACACCAAGTTGTCTGAACTTCCTAGTACAGGTACTGTACTTTCATCTGTGCCTTCTAATAAGATTTTGTCAGTGAGCTGTCCTTGAAACCTGAAATAACAGTAAAAAAATGAAACATATCAAAATGTACAGTTGTTGATTTTTGATAGGAACTTTACTTTGGATCAGGGTTGTGTCCTATGAAAATTCTAGATAAAAGGGCTTCACAGGAAATCAGACATACCTACTGCTTTGCAAAATTGCATCATTAATGGCCTTGTTCACTTGTTCATAGTTATAATTTTGGTCACTTGCATGTTTCCACATGTGGGACTTCAGGGATGGAGGATGGCTACATACATATCCACAGAGAGAACATCTAGGGGAAAAAATGGAGAAGGAAAAAGAGAAACATTTACAAGTGAAATTTTATTAGTTTAGTAATGGATTAGTTCTTTCAAAAGGATGAGTAGAGAGATCCATGTGAATCTTCTTCTTGGTCCCCCTTTTCAGTTTCTTAAGTAGGTCATGTTAGTTTGCAAAGTTTCATCCTGAAATGTTTTAGGGTCTGAGAATTTTTAAGCAAGTTTTCTGATTTCCTAAACAACTGAATTAAAATCTTATCTGTTTGGCCTGTTGTTTAAACACTGCAAAAATGCAGTATTTCTGTTGACTGCAGAAACAGGGCCTGTGTTGGTGTGGGATCTGGCAGGCAGGTAATGAGCTCTCTTTGCCATTGCTCTGAACCAAGCAGGAGCTGTATAATTAGCACTGATAATGTCAATTGAACTAATTAAGTCTTTGCTGCTGTAGCATATATTAGTTTACCTAAGGATGACCGAATTGTTGAAGTTGGAAGGGACCTCTTGAGATCACTTATTGCAATCCACCTGCTTGAGCAGGATCAGCTACAGCAGGTTGCTGAGGACACTGTCCAGTCAGATTCTGAATGTATTCATAGATCAAGATTCAGACAGGTGACTGTTTTCTCCATAGTTTTCCATCAGCTTGGGTAACACAAGACTAAATATTCCATTTCTCTGCAAAACATCATCTTTCACAGTAAAGAAAAAAACTGCAAAGAATAAATCCTATTTACAGAGAGATGTACTACTGTACCTTTATGGCCAGAAATAACCTAAGACTGATCAAATCCCATATGAATTTTTCCATATATAAACATACAACAGAGGAGGTTTTTTTACATGTTTCCTAAAGGTGATAAATAAGTCACTTCAGCACAAAGAAGGTGAGTGTATGATACCGCTCCAGAGCAGAACCTCACACATGCTAAAGATGATGTACCTCCTTGTCTTTTGGACAAGGATCTACTTGCTTAGCTACCTGCTACTTTGGAAGTCTTCAGTTTCCCAAATCACATGGAAAAAGCCAGAAGCAGTCAAAGGTGACCTTGTGCTAATAAATTATAGCTAGGGAAGCATTTCATTCCTCAATGAGAGTAAGATGTTTTCTGTGCGTTATACTATGATGAGTCTGTTAAAACTACTACTATACTAGTAAGATTCTGGAAATTTTTAAGACCTTTTCACAAACATAACCTGGAAACAGAAGAAGGCCTACATAAAAACATGTTATACACTACAATTCAGTAAGGTTTTATAACTTCTCTTAATAACAGTAGGATATAGTCTTAAATGCCTTGCAAATAATCATATACAGGAAACTATTTGTGCTCAGCAGAAGATTGCAGAGAACAGCAAAAATCTCCCAAGTTGGGTGAAGGCACGGTACATTACCTTGGTTATATAGCAAGGTAATTTTGTTCTGCTGGGGAACAACAAGAATGCCCTTCCAGCTCACTTTTCTCTATTACTGGATTTGGAATGTAGTATTGTATTTTCTTCTTTTCCTTCTAATTTGAAGCCTTACAAAGAAAACGGATGCTTTCGAAGACAAGCAAGTTCATTCTCAGATTGAGAATCTTAGTATCTCTTAATAAGGCTGTTACAAAATAAATAATTATATATAAGATAAAAGGCAGACCTTATAGTTAATCTACAGTTAAAATTATGTCAAAATAAATTTTTTTTTGAAAAACACAAAGTTCAACAAATAATCTTAATTCCACTCTATGTCCACATGTATCCAGCTAGCCTTATACATATGACTTTTCTGTGCCACTAACAGAGCTTGGTCAGTGGGTTGGTAACATAGTGAATAAAGCCACAGTCCAGTGTTTGTTTTCATCCCTTTTTAATTGCTCTCTCATTTTTTGAAGTATATTAATTTACTTGGGTGATTTATAATAAGATTTACTTTGCTGAGAACCGTATCATGAGCCAAATATTGCTGACTGTTTTAGTGTACAGTTCAAATGAGACACAGAAACTCCAACAATTTTAGCATGATGCGCTACAGTTAACAATCATATTCTAAAAATATAGTTACAATACATGCCACACATTCTCAGACAAACAAAATTATTTACTATTGAGTTTAGTAGTAGAAGCCTTTCAATTCCGTAGCATGATCTGCCCTATTGGTTGACTGATCCTGAATTATTAAACTTTACTGTTGGGGTGTATCCTAAATTGATCTACTGAGGAAACAATTACCTTGCAGCTTTTGATACACTAATTCCTTGGGGATGCAGGGACCAAAGGGTGGAGGTTTTCAGTAATCTCTGGTAATAGGAAGAGCACTCAGCAATACTGTGTGACATAAGACAGTGGAACAAATAGAACTTAATGTTTCTAAGAACATTTTGGGGGAAGGACTTTAAAGTTGTAGAAGAAGCTTTTCCTGAGACAAAACCTTTATGTGAATGTGCTTTATTTGCATTCTCCCTACTGCCTTTAAAATCTTCCACTACTAAGACATATTCAGAATACTCTTTTCTTTCCTTTATATTCCTGATTTTCTTTCCTTTCCCAGCATTTTTTTTGTTTGTTGCAAATTCGTAGTAGACAATTACACATATTTCTGCCAACTTTCTCATATATATATATATAAGCCACACATACGTATGGATAAAGGACACTCATCACTTAAACATAATGATATTTCGTACTAATTCTTAACTAGGTAATGCCAACCTGGATTCTAACTAACATGTATATGCAAAGGCTGTGCTTAGACTAGGATATTAAAAAAATCCCGAGAACATTCCTGGATGCTGGAATTTACACCTATAATGTTAAATGTTAGACGTGCTACGGCATGGTTTTGGCACATGCATTCTCCCAAACAATTCCAGGCATGCTTTGGTAATTAACACGGTCCAGAAACTCCTTGCAATAGGCAGTTTATACGCAACCACCATATTCTGGGAAGAAAAAGCTGAATAGTGTACCAGAGGGAAGTCATGGACATGTTTAATCAGCTAGCACAAACAGCGCCTGGGAATGCCATGGCAAATCTCTCTCACAAAAAAACCCAGCCCCAGACAACTTCCTGGAACAAAGAATGAATCTAGGAGGGAGGATAATAGAATCTGAACACTGCTTTGTGTTTTAACATAACAAAATGAGTACTACAACAGCTTTTTGCCAAATGAGACCCGTTACATACTTGTACTGTTCCATTAGCTGCACTGCCTGATGCTCCTGTGGGTGCCGCCTCATATGGCATTTCAAGCTATTCATATTTGTGGTGGCGAAGTCACAGACTCGACACCTGAAGAGACAACAAGAAGTGAACTAATCTGACAATTAACTGCTAACACTGTTCCAAAAATACGAGAGAGCAAAGGCATCTAGAAAGACTACAGTTCAGGGCTAACAATATTTACAGGAGTCCAAGTGATGATGTTGACCTCCAGTTGTTGGGCAGTGAGAACCTTCTGTAGCCCAAAACAGCCTCCACTTTCAGCAGGAATCACTGGGCACGTGGACTGTGTTCCTTCCTGACATCTGTCTCATGCGCCCCTCCCAATGTGGGCAAGCACCACGAAGTGTAAGGGGGATGAGGATGCAGTGACTGGATGCAGCTCTGATCCAAGTTGCTTGGCTGCATTGAGCAAAGGCACAATGTGACTGTGAGAGCTGCAGGTGATACAGTGTATTTCGACATGAGTCTTGCTCCTCAAGATCACATGTTCTACTTAATGCAACAGCAATGCTTCTCATGCCATTTTAAAAGCCAAACTATCAGTAATGAAATGTCTAAGTTTCAGAGCATTATAGCTGAAATAGAAGTCAGTGACAAGATCAACACGTTTAGATTCAAGGGCCCTCAGAAAAGTGTGTCACATCATGCTGTCCAAATTACATTGAGGGTTTTTTCCTTACTTCTGTTCCAGTATCTTTGTATAAAAACAATACATAAGGCAGTCTGAATCTCGATTTAGATCCATGGATTTCGATCTCAAAGTATTACACAAATTCTATGCTATTCATAAATATCAGTATAGTCCCACACAACCTTCCTGTATAGAACATATTTAAACAGAAACCATCAAGCTTAGCTAAAGCTCTCATGTATTTAAGTCTTTTTTTTTCAAAATGGTAAAACATCCAATATTTATCTGGTCTATAGTGTGAAACAGTTTGAGACTGCAGGATACTTAGCCTGAAAATACTCACTTTATTTTTGCAAGGATTTAATTGTGAAGTATTAAAATCCAGAAGGTATCAAATCTACAAGAACACATCATTTGAGGCTGTAGAGCTTAATTTCCAGCAATTTTTGTCAAACAAATAATAAAATATGTTTACAGCTCTAAAAATGGCAGCAATAGAGCATGTTGCTATTTGATACTATGGAGGGCTTGAGGAATACGTTTCAGAAGGAGAAATACCATAAATACTGGATCATTATGGTTTTTAGGCTGTCACTTGAATATCCTGCCAGTTTTTCAGATCTGTCTAAGGGTTTTATGAAAAAATAGTAAGAAAAGCAAGGCACATTAGTAGGTTTATTTTTAGTATGCAGCAGTCTGTATCACCAGTGGAAAATTTCCAAGGGCTCCTAAATCAAACCAGGCTTACTAACACCAATTCGAATACAACAACGTACAAGACACTCTACAGTATCTGCTGTTCCAACTTGACTAAGTAATAAATAACGGCAATATGGAAGATTCTGAGCAGAAAAATAATCTATTTGTATTCCACATTGGCTCTCTGAGCAAACATCTTGCAAATTTTTACCAGTGTTCTGGGATATCATAATGCACAAAGGAAAATACAATGTCTTCTGGGTTTGTTTATCCAAAAGAGAAAGTCCCTGGCTGCGTTTAGCATTTCAAGGTGTTCAGTTTCCAGAATTTGTATGAAAAAGATAGAAGTATATCAGCTCAAAAAGTCTATTAAGTCAGATCTATTTTCTAGCCACTAGAGAGGGACAGAGATCTACACTGAGCACAGACTGAATTTGCAGAAATTTATGCAGCAACCAATAGAAAAATGCAGGATTTAGTTTTTTGCTGGGGACCTGAGCTAGAGTGTTAGACATCCAAGTTTCTATATAAATCCATATGATACCTTGTAGAAAATTTATAAAATCTGTTCCTAAGTGAATGTGTTAACATTGTTTGAAACCTGTGAAAAAGATGAGGGGACTGGTGACAAGATAAAGGGCAGAATTTTGTCACACTCTGTAGTAGCCAGAGTTAAAGCAGCAATACAACAAGGAAGAACATTTTGCAATAAAGCAAATCCAAAATGAAGGATTTTGAGAAATATATTATTACTGTTGGCCAAAGTCCAATATTACAATGTAATTATTTCCCCTTCCACATGTGAATGCTTCAAACTGAAAACAAGCAAAGACTGCTATAGAAAAAGATGCATTCTGGAAAAATTAGCAAATCTTAATTACATAGTCTGAGTGAACCAGCAAGTGTGGCTCCTTCAAATTTGCAGTTAAATTATGTAATTGCACTTCTTTAGCAATATCTTCAAAATTGCATGAGCAATTCAGTAACCTTGTCAGAGGGAAAGCAGGCACGTGGCATTAGCTGGGAATAATTGAGGCACTTACCTGTATGGCTTATCAGAGTTATGAATTCGCCTGTGATTTCGTACACCAACGTAGGTTGTGCTTGTGTAGTCACAGACATCACATCTGTACAGCTTCTGAACTGAAGACTTATTTCCTACAGGAAACACAATCCATTATTTTAGAGTTGCATCCAGCATTTTAAGGAGTTCTCAAATGATAATTTCATCATAATTGAATTATGAAACACAAATCAACATTTTAAATTAATACTTTTGAATATCTATGAATATTTAATACTTTTAAAGTATTAAACAGGCAATGGACATAGAGCTATGTTTTGTTTTACCATGCTGTTCTACATTAGCCCTGCCATTTACTGGACTTATTAAAATTTTAGGAAAACACATTCTTTCTCTCTATGTGGACACTTTCCTTCTTCCTGCAGTTGGGTAAAATCCTGTGTTACAGCAAAAGGTGATGAAATGTGGGAACTGCTGAACCCAGCAGCTTCACTGCTTTGCAGAATGCATCAAATCAAAGGAAAAGGTAGGGATTGAGAAAGAACGAGTTTCAAATTGACAAACACTGGAAACCAAAGCAAACTGACTCCCAAAGTCTCTAAATCCTCTTTATCATCCACATACACTCACACTTTCCAAAGGATATGAGATGATAAAAAAATAGATACTGATCAGATGTCGTAATAAAAAATTTGGAACTTCTCCAAATTACTAAAAAGCAATTGTAACAAAACTAATTTTTTCTTTCCAGAATGAAAACGGCTCTTGAAGAATTAACGGTTGCGCAGAGACAAAGGCTAATGACTCCTTTAACGCAGGAAAATGTGTGCCCACAAGTGCACAGCTGGAATACTTCTGAGATGTAAGTGTGTAGACTTAAACAGCCCTCTTCCTGCTCCCTCACTGAATAATGAAACTGCTTTGGGTTAAGGTATTAACATTTGGGAAGAGGGATGGCATTTTTCATGCAGGTATTTTCCCATTCCAGCCCATCATGCTGCACTTTTCATTATCAAAACAACAACTAAGAATCTTCACAGTAAAACTCTTTTAAGGAGACATTTTCTTTTTCCCACAGGTAGGCACTGAATTCTGACAAAAAGTTTTAGAAATATTGTTCTGAGTGATACAGTCACACAGCTAAGTGAAGAAGAAAGGAAAAACTACCATTAATTAAACTTGCACTCCAAAAATTCAGCACTTTCAGTTCAAGATGCAAAGTAATTAGGTAGGGTTATTAGGGGGTTATTGTGAAGAATACATAGTACATCATATAGAATAGGAATCTGAATACAGTCTGAAATAAAATTTGAATAATTCTGTGTGTACCAAGATAACAGAAAATATATTTCCTATTTTTCACTTGAAAACATGACACAGTACTCACTCTTTTAGCATTCTTATAAGAAATAATATGGAAATAATA
The DNA here is from genome assembly GCA_035583155.1 of Acropternis orthonyx. NCBI lineage: Eukaryota > Metazoa > Chordata > Aves > Passeriformes > Rhinocryptidae > Acropternis > Acropternis orthonyx. Next base: position 4,944,660 of record JAWWEU010000020.1, read on the forward strand.
TATAACAGGCACGTTCTGCAAGTCAACCTTAAGGCAAAATATATCAGAATTTTCCCTACAAGTAAAATTTATAGTATGTAGCTCATATAGTAAAATTCCTTAGTTTGGGTTTTCCTTTAATTTAAATTATCAAAACAATCTTATGTGCTCAGAATGGTCGGAACTTATATTTCTACAATTATTCTTTTATGAAAGCACACTTGTGTAGAAGATCCCAAATGAATCCAGGACTCACTGGCCTGCAAGTCCATAGGAGAGCAGGGGCTGTGTGAAGCTATTGCATGCTCTACTTGTGAATGGGTTTGCCATCTTAAATTTTGCAGTTTTAGAATAAACTGCTTCCAAATGTATTTTCTGTTATGAATTTGGTATTTTATTGGGCAGGCAGCCTAAAACAAACAGTGTCTATTGAGATTTTTAAAGCATTATGCAAACATATGAGCTACTGCATAGTTCTATGTGGCTCGCACCCAGTAGCACACACTTAGGAACAATTATTTATACCAATCACTACTTTATATTTATTCCTTCAACAAAATGCACATAAATTATAATACATCAAATAATCTCTTGCTGTTACAAAATAGAAGTCATGTCCCTCATCCCCTCCACTGGCTTATCTCTTGTGGGTTTGGGGCCTTTTTTGCTTTCTGGGTAGAGAGTATCAGGTCTCTCAAAAGTGAACATGGAAATGACAGATCTTTTGTTGTAGCTGCAGTAACAGGTGCTCCTCTAATGCTGCTTATTACCCTATTCCTTCATTATTAGACATTTACAATCTGATCATATCCAGTGTCATAATGCTCCCTTTTAATTTATTGTACAACCATGATGAATAAAGAGACTTTTAGGACTATTTCATAAACAAGGAATGAAACTGCTCCAGCTCAGGCATCTTTCACATAAACAGATGCTATGCCATAAACTTCTTTGTTTTGTGTCGCTTTATAGGGATGACATCTGTTTGACAAGAGATTGCTGTACTGCAGTGGTGTTGCAATTTGATTATAAATTGGTTCTGAAATAATTTAAGCATTCCACAGTATGAGTTAATAAAAGTTTAAAAGGAGAACTGTTCTCACTCAAGCCACATTACTAAATTTCATGTAGAGTAAACAATCAATTAAGTGCATGGTTGTAACACTCGTATAAGACAATAATGAGAAAAAATGTTTTTTAAAAAAAATCTCCAGAGTAATTACATTAAAAGCAGGCAGATTTCTTGATCAGGGACTCATCTTTCACAGAAGTTAAAAGATCAGAATACAAACTGTAAAACAAACTCATTAAAACATATTAATTTCAAAAGCAGATAATCCTCTTCATCTTCAGTCACCTTAACAGGACTTTAGCTCAAAAGGTACAGCATTTCCCAAAATCTGACATGTTTCAGGCATTGCAAGATAGGTATTCCTCTTATCATGACATCTTTAAGAATGTTGGTTTATAGCAAAAAAACCATTGGCAGTAGTAATAGTCCAAACTGTAACCAGCTAAACTAACAATGTTTTATTTTCTATCAGTTCCATTAAAATACTTATTGCTTCTGAAAAAAAAACCCAGTACTTAATGGGAAATGTTCCCACTGTCAGCAGACCCTCCCTAGCCATTTTCCTGTCTCCCCCTGACTTCAGGTGACTCTCTCAGGCTTAGATATACTGAGCACTACAGATCAATTTCCTGAATTTAAATGCCTTCTGCATTGATGAGAGCAAAAGGGAGCTGGGGAGGGTCATTCTACCTGAGGCTGATAAGGTAATTAGCTTTCAAGTTTCAAACTTGTATACTGAAAGCCAGAAAAGGAGTGTGAGCTAAGAGAACAGAAGGCAAAAGTTAGGGATCTCATTCTATTCTGACATGAACCATGTTGCTTTGGAAAATCATTGCTGGTTCAAGCCATCCACCCTGGCTCATGCTGCTTAGTACCTTTTCTCACAGGGAGTTGCATCAATTCCAGTAACTTCTGCACTCACTGACCAGCTGTAGAGGAGAAAGTAGAACCCAGAAATTTCTACAGCAACCTAAGTACTATTACAGTGCATATTCTGCTGTCTAAACAAACAAGAGAGCACAGTTAGGACAGAAAAGAGCTGTGCACAGAATGGAAATACTTCAGCTCACAGTTGTTCAGAGACTATATAATTACTTGTATTTTTCCACAGTGCTCTAAAATTTCAAAGTATTAATAATTACAGTGTTGCCTTCAAAATAAAAATGTTGTTAATGCTTTCAGTAAGTGTAACTCACCAGAGAAGAGAAAGCATTCACATTGCAATGATAAATATTAGGTCACCAGGATACTTGAGGGATTTTAAGATCACATTTTGTCCTAAACTTTACAATTTTTTTAGGTTATTGTTTCCTCTATCTGATTACCTTAACATATCAAAGGTTTGGGGTTTTTTTTGTTGCTGTTGCTGTTTTTAAACAAACCACTATTAAATTATAAGCAGATACACAGTTAAACAAACATGGAGCTCTGAGCAACCTGGTCTAGTGAAGGTGTCCCTGCCCATAGCAGGGGCTGGAATAAGATGAGCTTTACAGTCCCTTCCAACCATTAATATTCTGTGATTCTATGAAAATCCACACCTACTGTTACCCTGGAAACTATTACAGACACAGGTTGCATATTTAGAAGGCCTTACATTTGCCTCTTTAGGGCTAAAATAAATGACTCATTTTGGACATTACCACAATTAAACAGAAATTTCTAAACAGAAGGGATGAAATTGTATGTTTATGCTAACAGCAAACTACATTCCCAAGGTGACTTTAAAAAAAGAGACTTTCTTTTGTTTACTGTAGGTGATTTGGAAAATACCGTAGCTGCTGAAGGAAGGAAAAAGATATTTTTTTCTTAAAAATTCAGAGTAATACTCCCTATCAGTTGTTTTTCACAAGAAATACAAGGTTCAATTACAGGGGCTAAAAACATCTTACCTTAACAATAAATGTCACCTCAAGACTGACTATGGTAAGTTTTTCACATTGAAAAGAACACATGTTTAAGGTTACGAACAGGCACGAAAACATTTCAGCAGCAGCAGATCTTAAAACCAGTTATACAAATACAGCAGAGGGAAGTAATGTTATGAGTGACTTTTTGTAATTTGAAGTGTAATTATACACAGTACCTTCTCTGTCATCAACTTCGTTGGAAACTATGAGCCTATTAGATGCAGCTGTTGAAAAGATCTCTGGAAGACTGTGTTGTTCTCGTTCGTGATTCCGCAATTGGCTCTGAAAAAACAGTTTCTCATGTTTAAATATCCACTACAAACATACAGTGATCCCTTGAAATACTGCAATCCTCTGTGACATTGTTATTCAAGTTTTAATGACAATTGTTATAAAATTTGAACATATATACAGATTAGCCCTTATGTAATTTTACTGGAAATAAAACTAAGTATCATGAAGTAGTAACATATTGATGACAGTGGCTGAGAGAATTCTATGATTTGTGTTTATTTAGAAAATAAATTTCCTTCTTCACTCATTCCCACAGACAACTGCCCACTGTTCTTCCTCCAAAATTATTATACTCCCAAAGCAGTATTATATTAGAGATTAGGGGCTTGTGTGAAAATTAACTCAATTTTTGTGTTGCCTTGTGGCTTAAGAATACATTAGTCCTGTTCCTACTTGCTTGAGGAGGGCAGGAAAGAGAGCCTTTTGCTACCCTACCTATACATTTTTTCAAACTAGGAGTAAATGACAGTAAATATGGGATAGGATTGCCTAAGGGAGTTTCAGCTGTAGAGCTTGACACTGATGCAATCTATTCCATAATCCTAAGTACTGAACTGAGTACACAGGAACACACTCACCAGCACTAACACTTAAAATTGCAATTAGGAAAAAGGCAGAAGTGTATTATTCTATTCTGGTATTTAATCTTTCCAATCTAAGTTCTACAGAACATCCAGACCAACACAACAGCACAGGAAAAAAGAAAATGATTTCTGCTTCAACATGTCTCATGTTAGTCCCAAATGTCATGATTGCATTTGCACACTCACAACTGGCAGGCATGTCTAAGCATTCTTTTAAAGTTTCAACTATAAAGTTGTCTGATACTTCCATTTCTTCCTGTAGTTGCTACATGTGGGCAGAGAAACAACATGGTATTATTATGTCCATAAGACAATTCTCAGGAAAATAACTTCTGTGAGGAAGCAAGTTTATTTCAGTGGGCAACCCAGAATAATTACAGCTCAGTTGTATATTCAGCAAGCGCTGCTGGCAGTAATCCCTAATTGTAATTACAATGAAGCCAGGATGTCAGACTGAATTAAGTTAGTGACAGGGATCACCAGTTATTAAAAAAGTAGCAAATTAGGTTATTTAGCTATTACAGATAGGCACAAGAAAGAACTTCACCTTATAATGGAAGGATTCTTCGCACTGCTTGCACTGGTACATCCTGGTTTTGCAGTGGTTGATCATGTGGCTCTCCAGGTCCTTGCTGTTGTCAGCGATGTGCTCGCAGATGGGGCACTGGTACGGCTGCCGCTGGCGGTGCACCCGCAGGTGCTGTTTGATGTAGCCCTTGTTGCCGCTGCTGTAGTGGCACAGGCGGCAGCGGTAGGGCCGCTCCACGTTGGGGATGTATTCCACCAGGTTACTTCCAGGGATATTTGCATCATTAGCATTTTGGCATTGTGCGTTGTCTTGTAATTCTTTCAAAATGTCATCATCAGAAGCATTCTGGTCTGTCCTCTCCTTCAGTTTTTCAATGACAGTGAGTAGTGACATACTGATGCCCATTTTAATTGGTTCTTCTGGTAACTCTGGCCTCTCTTTCTTTATCTCAACTATTGCACATTCACTTTGGTTTAAGCCACTGAACTCCTCTGAAGGATCCTTAAGTGAGGATACCACTTTAGAATGAGCCACACATGGCCCATCATCTCCTCCCTGTCCTGCACCTGCATCCACGGCATCTTCTCCAGTCAGAGCCCTGAAGCTGGACCGTGTCAGTTCTGCAGCTCTGATAGGCATTGTAACAAGAGCTTCTGCTGCTAAGGAGTGCAGTCGTAAAGACTCTGAGTTTGTCCTCCTTCGTGCAGGAGGCACATTTTCATCAGCTGCTACATTTTTATTAGCGCTTAATTCATTATCTTCCATCTCTGTATTATTCCATCCTATTATTACTTCTTGAATTTCATCCGAATGATAAACTGCACCAGGTTCTTCACAGGTAACATGGGACCCCTGAGAGATTAATTTTTTTTCCGTTTCAGTGTCAGTGTTCATCAAGAATGGCTTTTGTAAGACACTTTCTTCAGCACCTGGCAAACGCTCTACTATTACATTAACATAACCCTTTTTGTTTGGACTACAACTGATGATTTTCTGTGCTGATGACAGCAGGCTGTCAGTTATCATATTGTCCGGTTCTGTATCTGATGCAGTCTCCTCTACAGCCTCTGTAGTAGGAGAATGCACCACAGACTCAGTTAATATCTCCTCCTCTTTTATATTTGTTCCAATGGGCAACTTACATGACAGTTGCTCAGAATTGCAAATCTGAAGTTGCAGAGAAGGTTCACTACGGATATTGAGTTCACTGCTTTCCAAAGAAAGGACAACTGTATCCACACTGTGAGGTGTGTGAGTTACAACCATCCCTGACAAGCTGGAAGTTTCATTTTCTTCCTCAAAGATGGGGTAGGAGCAATCAACCTCCCCGGCGTGTTTCCAAGCGTGTGTTTTCAGCATCCTTTGCTGGCCACATGTGTAGCGGCAGATGAGACACCGGTACATGCCATACTGCTCGTAGGTGTACCACTTCCTCCTGCCCACCTCAGCCACACGGGCAGACTGAGTTCCATCCTTACATTTCAGATTTCCTGTCTGATCAGTCCCTGATTTAACACTTCCTTCCACTGGCCCTTGCAGGAACAAGCTTGCGACATTTACACACTGCTGCACTTTTGGCTGGATGCTATTTTTACCACCATGCTCATGGTAAGTTTGGAAGTGGGATTCAAGCTCGTCTTGGCTTTTGGAAGCAAAATGACATTCTGAGCACATTAGTATCACTTCATTTTTCTGCCCATGTTGTTTTATATGTTCTTGTAGTGTTAAGAATGAAGGTGATAGAAACTTACAGAGACTACACTGGTAGCATGTCACCTTTTTTTTGCTTTGTGGAAGACATTCAGTCACAAAATAATCTGCCTGTAACTCTTCAGTCTTTTTAGTAGCAATCACTGACAGCTCAATTGCTTTAGCTGGGATTTCACAAAGATCATCTGCATCCAAGGACTGCGCAGAAGCATCAGGATGGGAACGTTTCTTCCCTATTAAAAGGCATCTTTGTGACTTCTCACTTTCAACTATTTTGCTTAGTTTCTGGATAACATGGATCAGTGGATCAGTTTTACATTTTCTCTGATTTTCGCTGTTCTGCAGTGTTGGGCCAATGACTGTCTCAGAAATTAGCACAGCTTCCTGCTCCCCAATATTTGGCACCAATACTGCAACGCTGGTTCCTTCTTCCATAATACCTGGGAGAAAGGGTTTATACAAAATTAAGATTTATACATGCACAGTAATAAAAATACAACCTAGTACTATTTAGATTTCTCTCTCTACTAAATATGGAAGCCTCATGCCACTGACTTCATGAACTTTCAGGATGGCTACAGAAATAGCTGAAGATGCTGAGGACATTTCCTGGATGCTATTCAATACAGCTGGACAGAATCATTCCAAGAGAGCCTCAAACAGCCTGCCTTCAAGTTGTACAAGGGCAAGATAAATATTTTCAAGTATAAGCTGACTAACAGTGTTACAGCTATTCTGCTATTCTCTTTTTCTTTACAAGTTCTACACTTTTCAGTGTTAAACACTTAAATACCGATCAACAGAAACTGGCATATTTACCTTTAAAAACCATGGTATGATATAACAATATATTCCTAACATAGTTACTCTGATACACCGATGTCTCCTAAAGCAAATGACAATTTGCAACTATGTAATTTATAAAAATAAGTGATTTTTTGCCTTCAAATGTTAGAAGAAGAAAGCAATTCTGGCATTTACTTGCGTTAGTCATTTAACTATGACTATTTTAAAGACCATTTAAATGTCAAATCATACTTCTCATTACAAATGTCATTTTCTAGAAAACCTGCTAATTGTAGCTTTTTCTATAATTCCTTAATTGTAGGAAAAATAAATTGGTACTGAAGCTGAAATGAGCAATTCTTTTCTGTTTTGAGGGAAAGCTATCAGCAGTAACTATTTCCACTTGCACTTCCTTTAAACATATCAAACCATAAACCACAGGCAATAATGTGGTACTGTTGGAGGTTAAATTAGAAGCCAATATATATAAATTCACATGAAAACATACCTTGTGATGTGGGCAGAGCTGTGGGCTGGGGGGTGAAGGAGCTGGACAAAAAGTCTTACAGTGAAATTTACTTCTGAAAAAATGTCTGCAAATAACCTATTCAAGTGCCACTACACACACAGAGATACATTTTGGACAAAGATTTTATAGACTCTGTATAAAATTTAGAACATAAAGATTACAGATATTTATCAGTCATCCTTGAAAATTTATGCCAAGTTTTTTCATGTGGAATTTATTTTTTTCCCAAGAAAGATAAAGAGGGTAAACCAGAAATTCCAGAACTGGTCCTAAAGACCCATGAAATCCACTCTTTTCTACTTACGGATTTAGTATACAGCAATCTAGTGTGCAGACATATGAGAGGGGGTTCTGTGTTGTATGGTTTCCACTACAGAAAAACTCCAGGCAGAACTACTCAAGTTACCTTTATTTGCCATTCAACTTACTACTCAGGTTATCATCAGAACTATGAATATAAGCAGTGTTAGTTTTTTAGTATCATTTGCTCGTCATGTTAAGTATTTCAGGTTGAAAACCATTCCATTCATTTACACAGAAGCACTTTGCTGTTTGCTTCATACTGGCTGTAACATGCTTAGAAACCATTGTGAAAAGTGAACAAAAGTGCTTTTTCCTCTGAAAGCAGATTTAATGAATAAAGGAATAAGGTCTACTTGAAATATTTTCAACTTGAGAATGAGTTCAGGACAATTATAAGAACTTGAAATTACACTTGGTACTTTTAAAACTTTGTAACTCATGCTAAACAGGCAAGTATCTCCTCTACCTTTTTAATTTGAAAGCAGCATAAAAACTAAGAGGAAAAACACTAGACAAGGAATATGCTGCCCATACTGTTGCTGTGACAAAAAATGCAGAGAGGGAACCTTCAGATGTATTGATTCGGGACACTCCGAGCTGATGGAGGTTATCAGGGGCATCACTATGGTACGTATGAGCTACATCACTATTTGTTTGGACTGGGTTTAATGCTTCATGCTGCAGGCTTTTTTTTTTTAGAGGGATAATAAGAACTGTACACGAATTATCTGGATTTCAGTGCTTTCACTGAGGATCGTTCAATCTCCCATGGCATAAAACTTGAGTCTGGCAAGTGCCTGTGCCAGCACGTACCCTTGACACGACCTACACAGAAATTAAAACACGGGGTCTGGGGCTGAAAAAGGAGCCCGGAGGGGACGATCCGGAGCAGAGGAGGCTCCGCTGGAGGCCGTGCTGGAGCTGCCTGTTCCTCCCGTGTCAGAGAAACGCTTCGGGGCTGGAAAAGCCGCACCACGCTCTGCACAACCACCCGACCGCGGCTCCCGCGGGCAGGGAAGCTCCGCGGGCCGGGAGCTGGCCCGAGGAGAGGAGAGGCGAGGCGGTGAGGACGGGAGGGAAGGGAAGGGAAGGGAGAGGAGGCGGCCCCGGCTCGGGCCCCGGCCCGGGAGGCTCCGCCGGGAGCCGCTGCCGCCCGCGGCTCCGCACATGGGCAGCGCCGCGGCGCCCCGTGGCCGGCCCGCCCGCCGCCGCGCCCCGCGCCCCGCCTGCCGCCCGCCCGCCGCCGTCCGCCGGGCCCGGTCCGGCCCGGCCCGTCCGGGTTTTACCGGGATTTGGGAATAAAACGCATTTTTCCTCACCTCCGGCCACCGCTTCAAGATGGCGACGATGGAGACCGTATCACGTGACGCGCGGGCCCGCGTCAGGTGACCGGCGGGTGGGCGCCGCCGCCGCGTCAGCGCCGCCTCCCGTTGCCATGGAGACCGGGGGATGTCACAGCGCCGGGGTGTGTGACACCGTGTGGCACTGTCCGTGTGTGTGACACTGTGTGTGTGTGTGTGTGTGTGTGTGTGTGTGTGTGTGTGTGTGTGTGTGTGTGTGTGTGTGTGTGTGTGTGTGTG
>JAWWEU010000020.1:4954035-4964716 GCA_035583155.1 Acropternis orthonyx
TGTGTGTGTGTGTGTGTGTGTGTGTGTGTGTGTGTGTGTGTGTGTGTGTGTGTGTGTGTGTGTGTGTGTGTGTGTATGAGACACCGTGTGACACTGTGTGTGTGACACTGTGTGTGTGAGACACTCTGTGTGACACCGTGTGACACTGTGTGTGTGTGACACTGTGTGTGTGACACCGTGTGGCACTGCCCGTATGTGTGACACTGTGTGTGTGACACGGTGTGTGTGACACTGTGTGTGTGTGACACTGTGTGTGTGTGTGTCTGTGTGCGCCTCTGCCCGTGTATGTGACACTGTGTGACGCGGTGCCAGTGTGTGAGACACGCGGTGCCCATATGTGTGACACTGTGTGACACGGTGCCAGTGTGTGACACACAGTGCCAGTGTGTGTTGACATGCAGTGCCCACATCTGTGACACCATATGACGTGGTGCCTGTGTGTGTGACAGCCCTGGTGTGTGTGACACCGTGTGACGCAGTGCCAGGCTGTGACACGCAGTGCCCATATGTGTGACACCGTGTGACACGGTGCCAGTGTGTGTGTGACAGCCCTGGTGCATGTGACACCGTGTGACACAGTGCCAGTGTGTGACACACAGTGCCCCTGTGTGTGAGTGACACCGTGTGACATGATGCCCGTGCACATGAGAGCCCTGGTGCGTGTGCCACTGCCCGAGTGTCACGCAGCCAGGGGAGTGTGACAGCCCAGCCCTGGTGTGTGACACAGGGCGGGTGACACTGCCAGCAGTGGCAGAGCCACTCGGACCCCTGTCCGAGTCTCAGGGTGCCCGGTGTTTGGTCGCCTTCCAGCCCCGGGGCTCGGGTGCTCTCCTGGCTTTCCTTCTCCAACAGTCCCACGAAGTTCCCAAACCCAGCGCCCAAAGAGGTGTTTTCTTTCAGCACAGCTTTTCAACGGTCAACACCTGTAGTTAAAAATCCCAACAACTCCCACGTTTTGGGTCTAAAATGGCGAATCAACACAAATATTTCCCAGTGCAGACTGCACAAAACTGTCCAGAAGGGTCAGTACTGGCACCTGGGCAGAAATACAGAGTTTTAAGCACACACTGCATGTCACCTTGGAAGGTGCTGGGGATTTCTGAGATATTTCATATAAACCAAAAATTCAGGGAAATAACAAGTGGCTCATGGCTGGCTGATGGCAAGTAAGATCGAATATTCATTTCCAGAAAGGGTTCAAAGTGTATCAACGTGGATGAGTCTGCACTTGGATTTGGAGGGATCTGGCAAAATTGGAGAAACTTTTGGCAAGTTCACTTCCTCTCGCATCTGGGAGTCTGGTTATTGTTTGTATATTGTTTCACAGAGATATGATCTTTTTGAAATATTGACAAATAAGTATTATTCAAGAGATGGATTTGGTTATCCTTTCAATAGGTACCTCTAATTTTTCTTTGTTTCTTTAACTGCTTGAGTTACGAAGCTCAGTTTAATTATGTGAAGTTTTAAGACATTTCAAACATTATCCTACAACCTCTGACTTGGTAAGATAATTTTGGTAAGATTTTGGTAAGACTCTTTTTGAAAACAAATTGCTGTGGGGAAAATGCAAGGATACAACCTATCCTCTTATCACCTATTAAATGCATTTAATTAAAGGGGAAAAAATAAAAATTGAAGCTGTATAGTATTGACAGTATCAAAGGCAGGAGTAGTAATAATGGCAGCTTGTTTCAGCTTTTTCTGCCAGAGTAAGTAGAGCCTTTTCATGGAAAAGTGATTGTTTTTCATGGGCCTTATTCCTTTAAAAGCTTTGTTTCCACTTCTGTATTTGTCATAGTTTAATTAACCAGTTACCTGAATTGAATCACTCTTGTAGATACAGAACTCTCACCCTCCTTTTTCCAATCAGAATATGCTAGGATTTGATATGTCTGGATTAAAAATACTGGGTTGGTCATGAGTAATCATCTCCATACACTCTGTTATTCTTCGCTGTTGTAATTACACCCAGACTAAGTTAAAGATTTCATTCTCTGCGTAGGTATGATTGTACAAAACAACATATTTAGATTTTATATTTTTACATTAATTTGAAAGGCTTCTTAATTCACGAAGTTATTTTCCTATTTTTCATTTTCATTGCATTCAAGCTGAAGGAGACCTGTAACCAAATGAAATTTGGATAAGGCAACTCTCCCTGAGCAATAGAGATGAATCTCTTGCATTGAGTATAATATGTTAAGAATGTTGATGTTTTTGTAAAAGTTTATACAAAATTGCTTCCTAACTACTGTAAATATGTACAGAATGTCAGTGGCATGAGTTTTATGGTAAACATTATAAGCTTAATTTAAAAGAGTAACACATAGTCTAGAAACATGAAGTGGATTTCGAGCTACATCAGCAAAGATACAATCTTGAAGTCAATCCATGCAAAGTGTGCACCGGTTTTTGTGTGCATTTTTAAAATAAGAGAACTCCACATATAGTAACTTGCCTGTGCGGTGCCTGTTTATTCTTTGTTGCCTCAAACTTAAACTCTTTTCAGTCATCAAGATTAACAATTAGGCTTATTTTCATTTACGAGTTGTACCAGCAATGAGTTACGTAGTTGTCAATGAAAAATTCAACTTTAGCCCATGAGTTTTCTGCACTTTCAAGCCTGGCTGTTCTAAAACCGTTCCAAAAGCTTTAAAATTTCCACGTTATTATAATGTATTATATAAATGAGGTCCCTGAATTTACTGAGTGGACATTAAATAAAGTGTTTCATAGCTCTTTGTACAATAGAAGTGAATCCTGCATGGAGCACTGGCTGGAGCGGAGGCTTTGGCTTTTACATCCCTGCCTGGGTGAGCAGTGACCATGAGGATTGTGTGAGCACTCGGAGAAGTAAGCTTTTAATTTGATATTTCCCTTAAGTTTCAGGCAGCCTGAGGGTGACCTTCATCTACCAAGAGGTAGATCCACCATAAAAAGGTGAAATTTGCAGTAGCATTGCAAAACTGTTTGCAGCTAGGAGTTTTTCTGCCTTCCTTATAGACTAATTGCAACACATAAGCCTGCACTTGTTTTTTCCCATTCTTTTTGGAGGGCAGAATGTGTTTTCTATTGTCTGTATCTGAGTTCTAGGTTTCTCTGTTTATAGCTGTCCTGTTTTTTTGGGGGAAAAAGTTTTAAGTATATAAAATACAGTCCATTATCACATCAAAAAGAAATGTTGGGCTTCTCAGAAGATGGTGGAAGAATTTGCACATATTTACAAAGGTGTACATGTATTGGCTACTTTGATTTATCAGATTGGTATCGTGGGAGCCCTTACTGTGAAATAGAGCCTTACATGTGACATTTTGACCCTCTAAATACAGAAGTTTGCAAATGTGATGTATAATCCAGGAAAATGCAGAGAGAGAGAAGAGAGTGGGAAGAACACTGAATAGGAAAAATGATACTGTGTTCTTTGTTTATGAAATAGGACTACATGGTATTCTGAGAGAAAATATTGCAGGTGGATTGAGAATTGTTAGAGGTACTGAGAAGTTACAGAGGGAAGAATGAACATTGCTTTATTTAGGGAAACAATACAGTAGAGCAGGATAGATATGTAAGGATAATAAATAGTATAGAGAAAATAAATGACACCTTAATTATGCTTTTCCTACTATTAGACTGATTAGATATTCAGTAAAGTTGAATGGTTGCACTTTCAAAATAGGTACAGGAAGTTTTAGATTTCTTTTTCCTTGTATAAGTTTAATTAACCTCTGGAACCTGTTGCTACAAGATGATTGTAGAAAACAAAACTTTGCAAGGTTTAAACCCCAATATTTTTAAACCCCAATTTTTTGTATATATAGATAGAACATGTACAGCTGTTCCAGATAGAGTCAAAGATATGTTAACTATAGAAATGTCAATGGTTTTAGTATTGAGACAAGCACTGATTGGAGTTACGAAGACTCTTCCCTTGTGGAAGGGGTCTGGGATATTTTGGTCTGAGATTTAGATTGCAATATCCTTTGAGGTGATTGTGCCCAGCTGCTGCCAGAACCCAGGTCTGCTATACAACCATTTTGTGAAGTTGAAGTTAGTTATTTTTTTTGTTATAGCCTCTGAGCTCTTTGTGCTTTGGCAGTGAGGCATTAAAACTAAGCAGAATTTATATTATTTAGATGGTTTATTTTGCATTACACAGTCCTTTTCTGCTAGAGAATTAGGAGAGTTCTGTATTACATGGTATTTCAGCTGCAACAATGACATCTAGGGGCTGATTTATATTAATTTAATCTAGATAGGTTTCTCCTATTTTTGGGAAGATGGTTACTAATATGTTTACTAAATCTCAATTATTAGTATTTGCTAAAAAGCTGTAAATCTGATATATGTCATATATTCAGAGAATAATGATGACATTTTTAACTTTTTTTTCTCTTTTGTTGGCCCTTGATCTGTCTTTTAATTATTTTAGTACTGCTAACACTGCAAATCAGTGAATCTCTCACTCCTTTGGATCTTGTATTTTTTCATGACATTGTATCAAACAATGAGATTTTTTCCACTCTGTACTTTAGGTATCCTTTTCTGCGATTAAAGGGAAATCTCTTTGCCTCTGCTTTCTTATATGACTTATTCTGTCTCCTAGAATCACATCTACTTTATTTTGTACAAGAAATGAGACCTAAAATCCCTGTATTCAATCCCCTACTTTCCCCAGCTTTATGGGAGTGTAGACATAGACTTGACTCCAGATTTAAACCCTGTGATTCAGGGCCACCTCTAAGCTCTACGTAAATCTAATTTTATGTGTGCAAGTAAGTGTATACGTAAAATACGTAATTGCAATTTAGAGATGATTTAACAGCATCTGTCCTATTATTTGCAAACTTACTTTCATTCCCTTGAATCTTAGTTATTTGACCATAAGTCACTTATTTGGAATTGCTTTTTACGGAAAAAAAATTTCTATATTTCTTTCTCATGGGCTTCTTCACTTATATTTACAACTTTTTCTCAGGAATAAGATAATATAATTATTTTTTGCAAAATTCTTCTCATGCCACTCTGTGGAATATATTGTACTGTCTTCAACATACTGGTATTGAGAAGAGACAACCAGATGGACTGAAAATAGGGAGACATAGAAAACTGCACATTGCCTCAAATCAAGGTGCTGAAATGTTCTCTACAATAAATAAAGGTGTTTTCCTCATACAGCTGTGCCAACAGCAACTTACATAACTTATAATTTATATAGAAGTCACACTGGCACAGCAATGGTTTTCACAACTGCTGTATCTGCAGGTTTCATCCGTGCAGTAAGTGAAAGCTTATTTCTGTCAGTGATATTGGCAAAACATAATCAGAACTGCATTCTGTATTAAATCTTACACAAAAATGTCACCCAAAGTCACATCTCTAACTACTATTAGTATGTAAGTAGATGATTTTTATGAACTTGGCCGAAGTACCACAATGGGCATATTTGTCTCTGCTTGGAAGGTCTGCAGTGAGTGTAAAGCAGAAGAGGATAAAGGGCTGTAGTTGAGTGGGAAAGAGGAAGGACCTTATTGCCATCTTTTTCTGTTTTTGTGGGAAATGATAAATTTGCAGGTGTGATTCTTAAGAGGTGTTTCTCCATAGCCTTCAGAATATGCAGTTTTCTTACATCTGTTAATAAAAAGACAGTGTGGTCTGTGTACATGTACTGAGGACAGATCTGTTTTAAACTAGTGAAAAGCATAAGGAGATTTTGGATTGGAGTTTGCTGCTGAATTGGCTGTGGAACTCTGCTTAGAGTAGGGACAAAAATTATTTAGCTATACAGAAAATATCAAGGCAGTTCACAGACACTTGCCACATGATGTATTGTATTGTAATGACCATTATTATTTTCCCTTTCTATGGCTTTGCACTGATACTGATATTTTTTGCCAGTTCTTACTCCAAGCAGTGCTTCCTTAGGTATGTAATCCAACTAAGGGAGTGCAGAATGTGATTTATTACTGGCAGTTGTAGCAAGGAGGGGGTCACATGCATAAAAGACTCCAACAACAACAGCAAACCACCACCCTGCTTTTCTTCTTACAGTCAGTGAAAATACAGAAATGTCCTTTGCATTCTTGAGAGAAATTATTGTATGTGAAATGTGGCATTACAGCAGGTACATAGTGATCCCAGTTGCTACATTTGCCATTCTTATGTGCCCCAGTGACTGTCCTCAGTGTGTATTTACACATTCTAGAGAATTCATTTGTGAATGATAAGCTGCAGTAAGCCTGGAATCAGATCATACATTACATAAATTAATATTTCACGTGTAAAAGGAGATCCCTTAAAAAGAATTGGACTCCCTGGAGTTCTAACGTAGCTAATATTCCTGTAATTGATTTAATTGCTAATTTTTTTTTACAGTTGTAGTTAAAAGGCATTACTTTTTCCTCCTTGTTAAATCACGCAGTGTAGACTAAAAGGCACTAATTGCTGTTGCAAGAAAGAACTTTTAGAGTTGAACTACATGCTACCTCCCAAAGGATAAAATACTTCCAAAAACTTGTAAATCCAGTCAGGTGTGAAACTCTGGTATATCCATGACTTAATTTCAGTATCAATTACCAGTGTAGGCCAGAATACAGGTATTAAGACTTTCTGCTCAGCGTGGCAATTGGATAACTTAAATAAAAAATTAAGAAGTTTCTTTGGGTACTTCTTGTATCATTAAAGGGAGTCATAGGCCTGTCCTTCAGTCAGTGGTCTTGGCTAGTTCTGGCAACTTTTCTTAAATTCCATAGATTGATGTCCTGCAGACCTTTTCACTTGAATTGCAATCTGGTTTTTGCCAAATGGGATTAGATAGGGTTTTTTAATCAAGCACAAGAGGTTCTTGAGGTGGGTTTTAAGCAGTAGATCGTAATTTTAGAGTGTGGTATTTTTCAGTGTAGCAGTCATGTTAACCTAATCTTGATAAATTTTGCAAAATTTATATAACTGACCACATACTTGTCGTGTGTATGATGGTGTGAGGCTTTTGTTATGTTCCTGTAGAACTTTTAAGGGTACTGTTATAATTTCTAAGCATCCATACAAACACACAACACTGCAGGTATTTCACAGTAAATACATGGCTCCAATTTTCTTCATTAAAACATTTATTTGTCCTGCAGAATCTTAAATAAGAAAATTCACACAACTTTCCTATCTGTGCTACAGAACTTACTGTGTGCTTGTCCCCTCAAAATCTAGGTTAAAGTGTGAACACAAATGTGACAAACTGGAGTTGTCCATCCTATTGTGATTTTCATCTGAAAGCTTAAAAAAAGGGAACAATCAACCAAAAACCCTGGAAAAGTAATGGACTGAATTTTAAATTCCCTTTTCAATTTTTCTAAGCCAGCTTCCTGCTGGGGGGTTTGCGTAAAATTAGGACTGTGTGCTTTGCCTCACTTTGTGAACATTCCTTAACATCCAAAGGTTTTTTTTCTCTAAGCGTTAGTGTTGTGTGTGCACTTCATGTACACAGAGACAGGAGGTGAGTTTTTTATTGCCCATATGTGTGTGAAATCTGGACACAGTGAGCATCAAACAACTTTATGAAAACAAAGGAGTCTGATCGCTCTTAGTTATTAAATCTTGCTACTGTTTATTAGATACAAGTAGACTGAAAAAAACCATCACAATTTTCTGTGGTGACCTTGAGGTGGCAGCAGCATTACATTCAATTCTGCCAGGCACCAAGTCCATTAAAGGTGAAAGTAAAATTTGCAATAAATCAAAATAATACTGATTGTTATAATTTTATTACCAGAGCATTAAGTCAATAAAACTTATCTGAAATGTCATTTGCATTGTATACAATTTTTACCAGTTATCAAGTATGTTTTAAAAGCACGTTTAAAGCAACCAAATCAAGAAATTGGTGATAAATTGTGGAAAATCTGGGACTTGTCTAATGGTGTAGTAAAACCAAAGTCTGTTTTGATCCCTTGTATTGTAAAAGACTGTTTCTGAAAACATTTGTTAGTACAATAATGTCTTGTGTTTTGACTAACTATATTTAATGTCTGATTAAATATTTTCATGCAAGTTGTCAGGTCCTTTTTCATTTATGATTTTATGTAGGAAGGTCATCTAATTATATGACACCCTTTCAGTGAAAGAGAATGTGTTTGTTTCTTGTAATAATGAGGAATAATGAAACTTATTTATGTTGGAAGTCAGAGAAATTTATTGGAGTATTGCAACATGAGAAACATAAAAATTAAAAAATCCTTTAATAGCATATTCATTACCGAGAAGCTTCCAGGTAATGAAATAGTTGTATGAAAGCCAACGTGCTGGGTGATGTAGCGCAGCTCATGTCAGTTTTCAGGACATGGTTATTATGCATTTCTATGTTGTCAATTACTATTAGGTTACCAAATTATTATTATCTGATTAGTCAAAAGGGGAGGCATTAGAAGAAAAGGGTTTTGTAAACTTCTCAAACAACTTCTGGCTGGGAAGCCAATTTATGTTGGGATACTCCACAGTGATCTTGTATTGCTGCTCAGGAGTAGCTGTTCTGCAGGACTAACCCGAGTCTGGGCTGGAAGTCAAAAGAGGTGTCTGTTACTCAGTGTAATGATGGTGAAGCAGCAACATTGAAAAGCAGTTTCCCTAAAAACTGCGGAAAAATAATGTTAATGTTGTGTTTATGCATCAGTTAAAAGCTGGTTTGAAGGGATCTCTATGTGACTGATGCTAAAGGAGTCAAAATAACTGCTTAAAGATTGCTTTACATGATAGTTAAAGTAATTCAGTGTAATTCAATCAAAAAGAAGATTATTTTGATTATTTAAGTTTTGGGTTTATTCACTCTTTAGAGTTTTATGTTTGTACTAAGATATCACATTTAGAGCTATTTAACCTTATATTCCTTACCCATGTTTCACTTGCGTTGTTTGTTGACTTTTCCAACTCATGAAATAGAAATTTTAAATTTAAAAAAGTACAGCAGTATATAACCAAAAATACAAATTGAATTATAGCTCCAGAATGACGTGTTATTAGGTTTAAAAACTGGATAGAGAATCACAAACCACAAGCCAATAGAGATTACAACACACAAATGGTGTTTGGGCTGTGCCAGTGGTTACTGAAGCCAATACAAATACTATTACTTCACTGAGACGCAGATCTGGTCTTTTACTTCTCCTGATCTGTACTGTTGTTTTCTCTTTGTCACACTTCACTGCTTCTTGAACTAATTTCTGTGATTCCAGTACCTGAAGAAAGACGGAGAGAGACTTTTTACTATGGCATGTAGTGACAGGACAAGGGGGATTGGTTTTAAACTGACAGAGAGCAGGTTTACATTATATATTGGGAAGAAATTCCTCCCTGTGAGGGTGGGCAGGCCCTGGCACAGGTTGCCCAGAGAAGCTGTGGCTGATCCATCACTGGAAGTGTCCAAGGCCAGCCTGGATGGGGATTGGAACAACTCAGTCTAGTGGAAGGTGTCCCTGCCCATGGCAGGCAGTGGAATAAGATAACCTGAACATAGTTAACATAGAAACTAAATGAGTAATTTCTTAATAGAATAGAAATGAAGTTTACATCTCTGTAGGTCAGGGACCTTGATTATCAATATCCCAAAAGAGAGACGTGGTTTTTACTTGTCTTTAGAGAACCATAAACACTTTTTTTTTTTAAGAAATTTAAAAATTATATATGTCACAGTGGGGGCATACAAAATCCAAATAAACAGGTTGTCCTCAAATTCAGTGGGAGGACAGTGTACTATAGATGTTGCAGGATATTCCAGGGATTTTGACTTGGAGCCTGTATTTTAGGATTTATTCAAGTTTTAGGATAACATTTGCCTAATGTTCTGCACTAAAGTTAAGCAAGACCTTGTCATCCTGAAATCAGAACACCGTTGTCTGTAAACTATTCTTAAACTGAAATGGAAGGTACCTGGTGTGATCCATCTCTTTGGCTAAGCTGTGTAGTGTCTGATAAAAGGTATTTTATAATTTTGTGGAGCAATTTGTATAGCAAATAACACATTTCAAACTGTTCCGCTAGCAATACTGCTGTTTGGCAAAATCACATTACCTAGAACATTAAAACAATCATTCTAAAACATGATTTATAATGATTTCAACATGCTTGTAAAAAATAGATGACCATTGTACATTTACAGTTGACACAGAGGTCCCTAATGTCAAGAAAGCACTCTTGACCTTGATGGGTAGTTGCAATTCCATTTAAATCAATTGCCAATACAAGTCAAATGAAGTTCTTATGGCTGTCTGGTGTGCACTTCGCTGTTCTTCTGACATTATTGTTCTACTCCAAGTCATTCTTCAATCTTTAACAGCTGAAAGGGACCTGCATTCTGCAGCTTTATGGGGAAAGAGCACTGAGTTGTACTTCTCCGTGTTTTGAAAGCTCCCACTCCTGCTCACTGACTCTATTTCCAAGCTAAGCAAACCACATCATGTATTTATCATAAAATAAAGTACTTGGGCTGTTGCTGGCAAATCCAAATATTTCACATTTTCAGTGCCTAACATCTTACTGGTCATTCATTTAATTTGTTAGAAAAGGTCTTTAACCCTCAAAACTGGAGATCTTTGTTAGTTTAACTTTATTAGAAGCACTGAGTGTATTAAACATGATATGTTCTAAACATAATTTGTTTTAAAAATGATGGTGAATACAGTTTTTGGGGTGTTTT
>JAWWEU010000020.1:4964816-4996025 GCA_035583155.1 Acropternis orthonyx
TTGTACTTCTCCGTGTTTTGAAAGCTCCCACTCCTGCTCACTGACTCTATTTCCAAGCTAAGCAAACCACATCATGTTCTACATAAAATAAAGTACTTGGGCTGTTGCTGGCAAAGCCAAATATTTCACATTTTCAGTGCCTAACATCTTACTGGTCATTCATTTAATTTGTTAGAAAAGATCTTTAACCCTCAAAACTGGAGATCTTTGTTAGTTTAACTTTATTAGAAGCATTGAGTGTATTAAACATGATATGTTCTAAACATAATTTGTTTTAAAAATGATGGTGAATACAGTTTTTGGGGTGTTTTGTGGGGTGGAAGAAAAAGAGGCACAATAACTCAGAACAGTAGCTTGAAAATCTATCCTGTGTTTGTGCCTGTCTGGATACTTATTTCTTCAAAGGATTTTGCTAAAATTGTAGATGAGTATATGAAAAGTGCTAGGAACTTGTTAAACATTTTGCTCAAAAAAGAAAATCGTTGGCTATACAGAACTTTGTAAAAATATCTGGTTTAGTCTTATTATTATTAGTCTTACCTGTAATGTTTTCATTCTTCTAAATGAATTTAAGTATCTGCCTCTTGACAAGTAGGAACATTAGTGGGTGACATCAGGGCACAGAGTTTACAAGGCTGAAAAAACCCAAGGACAGTTTCTCTCTGACAGATAATACAAACAATGGCTAATCCTCTCCAGCTTCTTCCCACCTCCAACTTCTTTCATAAGTAGTCCAAGCTTTCAAAAGATCCAATATTATTGAGAATAATGGGAAAAAACTCAATTGGACTCATGTGTTAGCATTAGATACATACAACAAATAATAAGAATTGATACTGAAAGAAGTGATTCTGGTTGCCAGCAAAACCTGGCTGGGATAGTATTAACAGGTTGTTGCAATTAATGCAAAATTAATCACCAGTTTTCCTTGGAGAAATGCAAATTGCAAGTTGTTAGAAGGCCTGTTTTGTTCAATTGGATTTGTATTGCAGCTAATCCACTTAGCAGCATGTTCCTCTGCTGAGGTGGTTTTTAAGGAAGTTTTGAAATATTATTCCTTTCTAGAGATTCTATAGATTTATTTAAAATTCTGTATTTTGACTCTTCTGTTTTTACTCAATATGTAAGTATGTTTTCCTGCTCTTTTTTGCCAGTCTTATAGTCTGAGGTCAAAGTAAGTGGTTCTATTTGGTTCCTTTTCCTAAGCCCCTGGAAACTGTACTACATGAAGCTAAGAATTAACCACTTTACATACTGTAAATGTGTTACATATTCTGTCCTTCTCTGTGCAGTTGAAATTCCAATATTCTGCTGTATCTGACATTCTGTCCATCTGCTGGTGGGCAGGAATAGCTGCACAAACCCTGCATTTAGTTACCTGTCATTTTTCAGTGTTAAACACAACATGAAATAAACTTTTGTGTTTTGGTTAATGCATTCATTTAAAAGCAGTCATAGACAACTACTGTTTTTTACAGTCAGAGGGAGGATATGCATCATCTATGGGTTGGTCTGTTCCTCATCAAAGAACTTTGTCCCTCAGCCTGGTTGTTCAAATACTGTGTCTTAGGCTCTGAAGAGAGAGGTAGCACTTGTCCTTATGACATTGGTAGTACCATAGGAAGGCAAGATTGAAGGAAGACCCTGAATCCCATTTACCTCCCACTGAACCAGATGAAAAATCATAACATTTGCCTTTAATTCACTGGAGAAGCAAGTTCAGGTTTAGTGTAGAAATGAAGACCATTGGAACAGTAATGCTTGCACTTACTAGTCCAGTTTTGATGGTAGTGTAAATATAGTTGCTTTCAATTAATTATGAATAATTTCTTTCAGAACAAGGGTAGCATGTGCTATAAGTAAATTTTGTGCATAAAAAGACAGTGTTATTAAAATTGAATGTTTGGCAAATATTTTGTTCAAAAGTAAACACAAGTTGTTCAGTGCTTGTTTTTTTTTTCCTATTTTTCACCAAGTGTAGTGGTTTGTTGCCATTTTGAAGCTAAAGAGACAAAACATAGAAGGTTATGACACCTCGTAT
This sequence comes from Acropternis orthonyx, assembly GCA_035583155.1. Classification (NCBI taxonomy): domain Eukaryota; kingdom Metazoa; phylum Chordata; class Aves; order Passeriformes; family Rhinocryptidae; genus Acropternis; species Acropternis orthonyx. Next base: position 4,966,858 of record JAWWEU010000020.1, read on the forward strand.
CTTCTTTATATCATTGACTATTTGACCTTTTATCATGTAATATAGCCTTTTCATGAACTGAAGATTTTGATTTAGGTATGCAACCAAACAAGAACAACTTCCAGAAAAAAAATCATTTGGGTTTTTGCAGCCCTTTACTCTGACATGAAAGGCATTTCTGGGAAAAAAAGCCATCTGCTACTTTATTGTTTGATATCAGCAGCAGAATAATGTCCGATTTTAATATCACTGTTGGCTATATACTGCACTAATTTGTTCTGTGACATCAATGAATCAAAGTAGAGTTCCTGATAGAAGAACATCAAAAGGAAATTAATCTCCCTGTGATAGTATTAATAATTTCAGAATGGACGTGTTTTGCTCAATTATGTTAACCATTGAGAGCCGTGTTTTTGTGGACTGTGAGATCAATATCACAACTGCTACACAAATCGAGTGTGTAGGAATGAGACTGGTACTTTTCAGGAGCCAGGAGGGTCATTACAATGCAAGAATTTTCCTGAAAGTTCTTGGTAGAATTTTATGGTTTCTTAAGGAAAGGAGAGGTGGAAGTGTGAAATTGTGGAGAATGGAGGAAACAAAGAACCCATCACATCACTTTTCAATACGCAAGGGAAGATGGTGGGCCTGGCAGTAAAGGCAGCATTGGAAGAGTTTGTAACCAGGAATAACTTTGTGTGATACTGGAAGATATTTAGTGGAAATGGAGGTTAATTGATAATAGATTTCAAGGATACTCAATGCAGGAAAAAATATATGTAAAAGTATAGCATGCTGCAGGTGTCATAAGGTATATTCAGCATGCATCTCCTGAAAATATGCTTTTAAAAGTATTTTGTTTCTTTTTTTTTGGTTCCTTTTATATATGATCCTTGTCAGATTAATTCAATGTTTATTAGAAACCTTGTTGCTTCATGCATATCCATGTATATCCATATCTTTATGTATGTCCATACAGTTTCATTCACATCTTTCCCTACAAACAGATATATATGGGATTTTACACAATAAAAGAAATTGAGCGTTTTTAGATATAGATCCTTCCAAGTGCTTATACAATTCAAGAGTAGAAGAAAGGCTTACTACAGTCAAGTGTGCTTGTTGTAGCTGTACAGCATGATACCCACAGACAGACTAGGACTATATTTAGGGTTCTGGTTGTGTGCTGAGAATAGAACTAAATGAGTACAGAGACCCAAATGTGTCACTGAAATAAATATTGGCAGTATAGATGTGTGATCAAAATATCCAAATATATCAGAGACTGCAGAACCTACAGTCAGTAATAACCCAGGTAGGGATAAGAGTTCAAATTTTGCTTTGCTTTATGTTTACCACCTTTAACTTTCCTCTTTTTTTGTCATATTCCCCCCTCTCTGGCAGTCACTGTTGTTGTTCATCAGCTTGGGCATGTGCTGGGCTGACCTTTGTCCTGAAGCCAGTCATGCACCCAGCTGCCCTCTCAGTTCTCTCCTCCACAGGACAGGGACAAAATGAGATGGGTCAAGGTAAGGACTGGGAAATCTCTTACCAGTTACTGGCATGGGCAAATCAGACCTGACTTGGGGACAATTAATTTAATTTATTGCCAAATAAAATAGATTTGGGCAGTGAGAAACAGAGACAAAATTAAAATAACACCTTCCTACTCGCCTCGCCTCGCCTCGCCTCCCCCCTCTCCCTTCTCCCCTCTCCTCTCTCCTCTCCTCCCTAGGTGCAATGTCACTCCTTCCTTCCCAGCTCCTCCACCCACCGCAACACCAGCCAGGGGCTCTTCCAGGCTCGGTTCTTGCAGGGCTGCTCCTCCTGCTTTCCCTCAGGCTTTTCCTCCCACTTTCCCATCACTGCTGGGCAGTTTTCCCCTCTCAAACATGTTCCCACAGAGGTGCCACCAGTGTCACCGAGGGCTCCAGCTGTGCCCTGTGTTGGGCTGGCTGTGGAAGCGTCTGGAACTGTCCCTGTCCCACACGGGGCAGCCCTGTCCTCTCCTCACAGAGACCCCACTGCTGGTCCCTGGGCATGGACACCCTACACTGATTAGCTCTACACTAATCATCTCTTAATTTATTTATTCGTGTAAGACTGCTGCTGTTAATGAGTTTGGGCTTTGGCTGTAAGGATTTTGTTTAAAATTCTGTAAGTTTCTTAACAAGACTGACATACTTCTAGATCAGCACAACGAGAAGGAGGGCTTTTTCCTGCATTGACTGTGATAACATAACATGCTTTCACAAGCTTTCTCCACCTGAAACTGCAGAAATATCTTGTATTAAGGACAGCAGATGAGTAAGTGGACAGTAGGGTGGAAAGGCTTCCACTGAGTAGAAACCTTGGGAGGACCAATACAAATCCAGCTCACCAGCATCTCTGTTCTGGTTTCCTCTTCCCTACCTCCTTCTGCCCAAGCTGGGGTGTTCAAAGGGAAACCAACTTAAATGGTATTTGATATTATAATGTTTGAAGGAACCATTCACAGAAGTCCAACATTCACAGCACACTATTTTGACCACTGCAAATGTGCTGTTTGGATTGTCCCTGCCTGTTTCAAGTAATGAAGAAAGTTTTGTCAGGAAAACTGGGAGGTAATCCTCCTGTACCATTGAACAACAGGTAGTTCCCAACTGCTGTCATGGAAATGAAAGGAAAATGTCACCGTTTTTCTGGTAGATAGTATGGGATAGAAAAATCTTTCTCACTGAAGACAATTCTGCAGAAGTCAGATTTTTTTCTCTTTCTACACGTGCATGTTCTAAAGACCACAGACCTAAATAGCATAGACAGTTATCAAATCATCAGAATGAGAGATGCTGTCCCCACAGCAGCCTTGGAAAGCTGTTCCTTGAGATGCCCTCACATGCCAGTTCTTTTGTTCCTCTCCTCCAGGAAGTACACTGATAATGTGCTTTTGGAGGACAAACTCACTCACTTCCCCTGGAACTCTAGTTCAGAAAACCTCCCTCTTCTCCAACTTTTATATAAATTCAAATCTGGATAGCAATGAACTCTAAATATGTCTTTAAGTGAAAAAATATTTAGACAGTGTTTGGGAGCGTGGAAACAGTATCTGTCATTTAGGCTAATAGCTTATCTTTATAAGAGCTGGTAAAGATAGCACTACAAATAAGCATGTGGAGTTACTGTCCATTCAGGTTCACTAAAAATTTGCACTGTCAACTGAAAAATTTAGGTTATTAAATACATAATGCATTGTAACTTTATGTGCAATGGCTATCTGTTTACTAGCTCCATGCTTTTCCAAATTCCTTCTACAAAATATTTTTTATAAAGATACAACATGCCGTGTTTCGATGGAGTCCTGCAGGGAGAGAGGCAATTAAGTACGTTATGCAATAATATGTTGTTTTTCTTACACATAATGTATTTGTGAGCATGCAGGCAAAAGCGCTGAGCTCAGTATTTCAAGTCTTTACATCTCTCTACCATATTGTCTGCTTCTGCAGTTTTAGCACAATAGTAGTAGTTTCAAAACCAGTATTAATGATAAGAAATGGAAAATTGTTCATTAATTTTTTGTACAACAAGAGTAAGCATGTTACTATCTAAAAGTTTGCAGATATTAGTTACATTTTTCTATTTTAATGGAGGTGATCTATGTCTGAAAAAATTTCTAAAAGAGTAGTGATGAAGCAGAAATAAGCTTGATTTTTGACACTCAAATCCAATATCATTGTTAGTTAATACTTCTTCATAAATTATGAAAAATAACAATGAGAAAAACCTATCTGGTTTTCAGTTGTTTTCCTTTTTTTGTTAAAGCTGGACTTCATATTTTTTGTTATTTGTCCAGGGTTTCTTTGAGTTTCTCAGATGCTGGACTTCCTGAACAATCATTTTTCTGGTGCATTTTCTGCAATTGCATAAATTTAAAATGAAGGATATATTTTTAACATATTTACCCTCAATTGTTATTTTTCTAATGATACCATAAGTTCTACTCTCTTCTCAGTGATATTCACAAGAATTCCATTTAACTTTCTCCAAAACTGGATCACCTAATTAAAATAAAAAGGTAAAATCCTTGCTTTATAATACTGAATTCAGTAGTTCAGCTGCGAAAAAAATCCAGTGAATGAGTTTTCAATGCTCTGATAAATCATAGCAATATCTTTTATTGCCCAATTAATTTACTACTATGTACTGTAAGTAATAATTAAAACAGTGCAGTTTTCCTAACTTGTCTAGAGTTCCCATCATGACCCTTTGTGATGCTGCAATAACAGGTTAAACCTTTCGAACTGTCAATGTCTTTTATGCGAAGTAACATAAAGTTTTAAAAGCTAAATTATTAATGTTTTGTGAATGAAACTTGTACATGTCAGGTCACTGTGAAAGCTTTATAAACAAATATCTGATAATTGAGAAAATGCTTTTTTTTAAATGTATGTAAGAAGTTATTGTCTTGTATTTGTAAGAAAAAATCCTGAGAGCAGAATGTATTCAGTTATAGAAATTCATGTCTTATTATGGAAAAATGTTCTGCAGACATGTCTAAATTAAAATCGTGAGGAAATGAAATATAATAATTTTCCCATTACATTCACTTTTGGGAACTTACAAGTGATCAGACTAATTCACAGAGTAACTGCAAAACATTTTCCTCATATTGACAGTTTGAGTGTCTGTGCTCACTGGCACATTTGTTTGAATTCTGGGTGATGATTTCCTTTCTGTGCTTTAAAGCAAGAAAAAAAAGCTGTATTCTACCTTTGCAGCTAATCCAGAAGGTGAAGATAATCCTGATTTTTTAGATTTCTATTTTGTAACTCCCAGACAGGGCCCAGATTCATCAGATAGCTGGGGAATGCTGTTATGTCAGTGACAGGTGTAGTCAGATATGCCTGCTGAAATACCTGCTTGTGATTAATTTTAGAATACCTGTAATCTGCTTATAGTGCTGTGGAAGTCAAATTTAGTGGTGTGGCTGATAAGTTGCTTTTCACGTTAAGCCTCTTAAAACAGAACTTTTAGGTCACTGTGGTATGTGCAGAACTCCAGGAGTGTCAGCTACTTGTAATCTTCAGCTTGTCTTTTTGTGATGTCTGTAGTTCATGAGCCAGATTCTTGCTACCGTTCAGTCACTTCAGGAAGTACAGTGTGTGTTGTTAATTGATGGCTTAATTATAATCATAGCTGTTGATTTTCATGTTGGTCTTTAGTCTTATTTTCAAGCTGTTTGACAGGAGGCATGTTCTTTTCCTTGGAACACCTGTAGGTGAAGAACATGTAACCATGAGTTAGCTGCTTTTTTTAACACTGCTTCTTGATGTACTCTTTGATATGAATTTGCAATAGCTTACTAACATTAGTAAGCAAGCTCCTGTTCCAGAATTGCCAGCTCTCTGATGAACTATGGTGAAATCACTTCTCAGGAAGAGTGATCAGTAAACTATATTTGAAGACTGCCTCTATTTCTGTGGAAATTTCACTGAGGTGAAGATTGTGACTGGAAAGATACTGACTACAGTGACAAAAGTAATTCATAAACACTCCACCCCCAATATATTCTAGAAAGATTTGTCATAAGCTGGTGGAGTAGACTTTCAACTGAGACAACAGCATCGTACTGTGCAGAATCAATGTCTCAAAATTCTGAATAACTTAGAGCTTTTATCATTTTAACATTTACCTGGTTGGAAGCTGACACAGCTCTGGGAAGGAGGCAGGATAGCAGGATGTGTGATAAGGATCTTTCTAAGGAAACAGTCATTCCATCTTCTGGCTGAAAAGAGAAACTGAGGAATTTTTGATTGAGTCTTACTTGAGGACAAAGATAGGAACTACTAAAAGTTGTCTCAGAATTAGCATTCAGAAAATGATATGGAAATGCCAGTAACAAATAAGTATTCCATTAGTTCCTATATTACTGTCTTTACTTTTTGACTACAAGAAGTTTCATGTGCTAAAGTATATTGTAAGTACATCTTAAAAAAAACTTTATTGCATTCAAGTTAAATAAGAAAAGTTGGTTCAAATGATTTTTGAGAACAATGGTGTTATCTTGAAATGAATTTAGAAACTTCACTGATACTATGGATTATTGATTGACAACAGATGGCAGTATAGCAGGTGTATTTACCTGGTAGTGAACAAATGTCAGTATATGAGACATGGTTAAAATTTGTAAAAAGGCATTTGAGACCCCAGTTCAGTTCTTTTAGGTTATTTAGTCACTCCAGGAAATACTATCCTTTTGTTAGGAATTGACTTGGATCAGAAAGATGGGGATTCATAAAAGGTGGATTGAATTCTGAAAGTCAATTCCTTACCCACCCAAGTTGCTGCAGACACTGAAGGAGCCTCCAGCCCATCAGAGGTGCCCTTTCCATTCCCTCATCTCTGTCTGAGTCCAGCTTTAGCACAGAGAGGAAATGTCCCAGTTTATTTTGTGATGTTCTCATTTCAGTTTAGTATCTTTGCTGGAAATGCCTATTTCACCACTTGGAGGCACAAGATACAATTGAGAGTTTTCTACTCTGGAGTTATACTCCAGTAAATCTTAAGGAGACACCTCTTTCAAGCTGTACTTGCCCTCCAAGTTCTCGACAATATCAACACTGATGATCTCAAAATCACATGATTTGAAAAAATTATGAGGCAACTAAATGAGCAAAGAAAGTTCCCATTTAGACCTTCTTTTATAGATATGATTTTGCAAATATTTTTTTTTTATTTTGATTCATACCAGTTTTTAGGGGAATTTGGATGCCTGTAGCAAAGTAAGCCCACCAAATTATATTGTAGCAGTAGACCAATTTCAATGGATCTAGAATGTGACAGTAAAGATTATTTGTATGCATTGAGCTTTATGTACATGTCTAAACAACAATCCTATTTATGGTATCTTGTAACCTATGTGTACAGTTGGATAAACAGTTTAAGTATTCATGTGCATTATTTTTATATGATGGAGTGCAGTACAGTAAGTACACCCAAAAGGATAATACTGCTCCCTCCTCTTGTGCTGGAGAGACCAGCAGGGACTGGCCATTTAGGACTCTCAGTAAACCAATACTGTGCTAGGGTGAAAGGAAGCATATGAATCATAATGTAGCATGCTTCACCTGTTTTGTTGCTAGCTTTATGATTTCATGCTGCTTAAGCATTATGATTTTGTGATTGAACTGTCTGTTTGCTTCCCTTGCAGTGTAATAAGATGACATTGAAGAAAACTCTCCTATTTGGGTTATAGCATGTTTAAATATATCAACATTGGGTCTGAATCCTTGAATTAGCCCTGATGTACCCTCTATTCTTTTCAGTCTGTGAGTTTGCAGTGTCTTCTAAATTACTGGATGGACACTTCAAAGAGAAGAGTAACAAGAGTCAAGAAGTTTTTCTGCAGGTTGAGAGTGTTTGATTCCCATTTTATTGTTTGCTTTTTCTTCCATGTCATCTTCTGTATATATTTCACACTTACTATACAGTTAATAGGAAAAAAGGATAAAATGGCTGTAACACCTTTCCTGCCAGTTAAGTCCAGATGTCAGTATGAGATTTTATGTTAAATATCCATATTTAGGAATACTTCCTTTAAAAAGAATATCCACATTTCCAGCAAAGAGCTTTTTGCTACAAGGCCCATTAGAAATGACAATGGTTAGCTGAGCTCTATTTTATTAAATAAAATCAGTCTTTATGGTACTTTGAAACAGTTGATGCTGCAATCCCTTTTTGACAAATTCTGCACTAGGCTGGCATCAAGTTTTAGCATAAATTAAGGTAACTGCAAGGATGATCCAGCTGTGTTTGACTGATTGTGTCCTTTGTGGCCTTTAATTGGAAGGAGATTGGCTGGACTTCTGCTGCCAAAATTCCTCATTTCTGCCCTACTCCTGGTATACTCTCCTTGTGTTACTGATGGAATTAAGTGTCTGTTTAAACCATCTTTAGGAACTCAAGGCATGCTGATGCCCAGCTTTGCTCCGTGCTGTCTTCAAGGCAACCAAAACATGGATGGGCTGGAATTAGTGTTTAGAGGTGTTCGTCCTCTGGTTCCTGGAGTATCCTGGAGCTTTGTTGATTTTTAAAAACCTTGAAACAAATAAGAAACCCTGACTGGCAAAAAGAACCAGGTGCTCCATGCCTCCTCTCTCGTAAGCAGCCCAGGTTTGGCTCTCATGGTGTAAGTGATAATTTTGCCAGAGATCTCAGTGAAAGGAGGAAGAAAACAGATGTGGCAGATCCTTGTCCCCTCTTCTTATTTCTACAGTGGTGTCAGAAGCCTCGAAAGTTCCCAGACCTCCAGGTCCCTTCAAGCCATTATGAGTTCTGATAACTCAGAATTACCTGTAGTTTAATTAGGTAATTAGCCAAAGTGTGATACTCAACGTTTCTTAGCAGAACCCAGTGACTACACCATAGTTCTTAAGTTAATTGGTCTTTGAAACTGTAACTATTAGAGTTTTTTCTCACTATTTTGTTTCTGCTTATTCGTTCAAGGAATAGACAAACCTGAAGTCTTTTCAACAGAAAATATTATATCAATCCAGAAGATCTTTCTGTGCTTTTTCAAAAAAAAAAAAAAAAAAATGGAAGTTTTGTTTTGAATTCAGAGGAAGCAAGATCAAACTCTCAGTCAGTTTAGACATAAGAAATGAACAAGGGGATCTGACACAATAACATGTCATTTAGGTTGTTCAGGTTACACATTTATTTGAGACTATTCTCCTGAATAATTTATTTTTTTTATCAGTGTAATGTTTTATGCCTTGGATTTTTATAGTAAATTTGCATTTCTGATGCTGCTATTAGGCAGGGCAATAGAGCTTAATAACAGTACCAAGGTTGGACACAAATGTGTTGGAAGGAAAGGTTTCAGTGATGAAAGTTCTCTATCACTGTAGCTTTAGAGCCACTACTTACAGATATATTCCAGACCAACAACCACTGCATTTCAGATAAAAAAGTGACATTGGTTTAAAACAATCTTTTAGAACTATTTAGCTCAAGTTCTTTTTGTTTCCTTTCCTTTAGTATTCTGAAACTTTTGGCAGTGATTTTGCAGTGTTTTCTTAGAATTATGGAATGTTAGAAACAATTAAAAAAAAAGAAAATGAGATGTTTAAAAGTAGAGTAATGCAACTGTGGGAGTGGTTAGATAAGAAGGGATACCAAGTAACAGGAGACTCATGAAAAATCATGAGTATTGCCAACGTAGTAACAAGTAAGAGACATATAAGTCAAAATAAACATTCACTGTGTTCTGTTCAGTTTCCCATTCAGCTTCTTGGAAAATCATGCTGTTCTGTTTCCATTTTGGTGCCTCCTTCCATACACATTGAGCTGAAAGCAGAATTCTACAGTAAATACAGAAGTCATTTGCTACAGAACAGAAGTTCTTAAGTTCTCAAAACTCTGCTGTCCTAATCAGTGATAGGTTTCTCTTCTGGTTTTGCCTTGAGGTGACCCTACATATTATTTCTTTAGTAACCAGTTCATTTGGCTTCTTGGCAGTGAAATACTTCTGAGTGAGTGCTCATATTACTGACTGGTAAGTCTACTGAAGTGGTAAACAATTGCCATCAGCAGTATAAGAAAGGTCTACAGGAAAAGGACGTCTTAGGCTTAATTCATCCCACACTTTGGCATATTTGAGACACCTTGGTGGTCTCTAAGGGGCATTCCCAAGGGGTTGGTATCCTCTTGATCTCTGCTCCGTTTCCAGCAGCCGGCAGCCTGAGCTGTCTGAGACACCGACGCTTACGAACACGTAATGGGCCCACTTGGTAACAAGGTAAAAGTCGGTGAAAGGAGTTTTCAGGAACAAAAAGGGATGTGAAAAATAAAGCATTTGAATATACTGCCCCCAATAGTCAGAGGAAGATGAATGAATTCTAGAAAGACAGTAAACTATGAGGAAATGTTTAAATTTGTTTTTTAAATAATGTGAAAGCTCTTGTTTAAACCCTCTCAACTTTGAGCTGTATCATGTGATGAATTGTATCTCTGTGCAAATTCTGACTCATGAAAGCTGAAGGCAATAATGCTGCAGACCTCTGCTGAGCAATACCACACAGATGTTCATGGATCATGGTTTTGTGTTTTCCATTGATCAATAATTGTTGTCTGTCCCCTGAAGAAGCTCTACCCTGTGTTTGGAAAAGCTCTCCCTTGTCTCTCGGGGAGCTGAGGAAGCACAGCTTTTAGTGATGTGTTCAAGATTGTGTAAGAAGTTTGTAGCAGGGCCAGGAATAAACCCCAGAGCTCCTGATCTCTGTTCTTTAACCACAAGACTGTTTTCTACTGTTTTCTGTTTGGCAAAGCCCTCTCTCGGTTCTGCTCGTACCTTGCTTTATCCATCCGGACATGTTAGTACTTTCTGTTAGCACATTTAAGTTTTTGAAGGTAGAAGTAATTTAGGAAAAGTAACTTGCATAGTGAGATCCCCTGTGTAAAATACATTCCAAAGCAGACTTTTAATTCAAGTGAACACCTTGAAATCTTGAATTAAGATAAGACTACATATAACAGTTTACATGCTGTAATAATTGGAAAGTAAGGACTAGAAAATTAAAAGATATTATAAAACCAGGCGTTTCAGGTAGAATGACCAGACTTGGAGGTGAAATAATCATAATCTTCTTTTTTTTTTTTTTCCCCCCTGATGAGAAAACATAGAAATGTCTTTATTCTCTTTATATGTGAACTGCTAATCCAAATGCCAATACCTGCCTGTATGAGAAAGGGAATCTCAATGCCTGACCATTGCAATAGCTCTAGTTGTTGAAAGGTTCCATTCACAAAGAAGCTGTGTATATTAAAAAAGCCAAAAAAAGTGTAAAAGAAAACCCTTCATACAATTAGATCAGGTACAGAGGAATTCAGTTCTGTAGTCTTGAGACTTTCATGAACAGAATGCCATTTGGTAGATAATGCTATCAGATAATTTCAAGTGATCTTTTAATCCTTCAGTTGCTACTAAAATCAGTTTATAAATTAATGAGACTCAAATGATGCCTTCCGTATATATTGTGCTTCCTTTAGATAAAAATAATGATATGTTAATTATATATTTCAATACAAGTAACCGTGCCTGTGTAAGTACTGCATAGATGCATGATTGAAATAGAAATGGCAGGGAGAAAAAGCAAAGCAGCTGCTCACAACTACCTGAAAGAAAGGGTATCTCTTATCCTGGTTTCCTCTTGCTGAAGGAAATGTGATGTGATCAGGTCACTGCATGTAAAATGCTGTAAGAATGTGATCTGCACTTCATCATTATAAAATTCAAACATGCTTGAACTTTTTATTCCACCCTGTTCATATTTATCTTTTTGGTCCTGCCTTTGTCGGGTACCACATTTGTATTGATAAATTGTAGGAACTTGGAGATCTATTGATGGGCTGAAGACAGTTCAAAATGTAGAGTGCTGTGGCTTTGCATATCATTACACCTGCCTTGGTCTTTGCCTCTTGAAAGCTGTCGATTTGTGCATTATTGCTATTCAGGCTGATAAATGACAGTAATTGTTCTTAAGTTGAAGAGCTGGCTTAATGTGCTGACTTGCTTGGGAATTCTGAGCACCAGGGTTAAACTAGTGCTCCACTGGTTCTAACAAAATGGTCTTTTCCAGCTCAGAATAGATACTTAATTGAATTACTTTAGCTTTCATGCATTTTGCAGCTTTGCATTTGAAGAAAAAATATTCATAACAAGATCAGGGAATTCAGAGCTGTTCATAGGGAGGTCAGGCTTGGAATGTGCCCCCACTTCAAGGCACCTGCTCCCAGTGGTGCTACCACAATTAAAAAAAAAAAAGAGTTGAGAGGGAGAATATGTTAGTACTGTAATGGCACTGAGAAAGACATAAAAAATTAGATGGAGATGTATCACTCTTATTCTTTTCTACTGTCCCAGCTGTGGAACTTAGTAAGACACACTTATAAAGATGAAATACAGCTCATTTTCTGGGATTTTTAAAACTGTTTTTCCATATGCAGTGGCACTGATTTTTCAGGATATTTTCTCTAGGAGACATGTCTTAGAAGCTCTGTTAGTTAGAAAAAAGACAGGTTTTTTATTTTCAGGGATAACTCAAGAAGAATTCCTCATGAAATATGGATATTTTTCCTTGAATAATGCCCTCAGAATTCAAACTAGAATTCACAATTTTCAGCAGTTGAATGTGACTTGTATTGAATTGTTCACATTTGGCACTGATTATGTGTGCTGCAGTACAAATTAAGACTCACAATGAAAATGATTCAGTGCCTCAGGTTTCTTTAATTTAGCCAGTTGTCTTTGTTTTAAACAGTTTCTATATAGTTTTTTTTTGAGTGAAAACTCTGCATTTCCACTTCACACACTGATAAACAAAAAATTTCAAACCAGATTGAATAAAAACTGAGCTGTTAAAGAAGACAATAACAGGATTCATAGTGAAATTTATTTACTTCACTGTGATTCTCTATGACGACTCATTTGTTTCATATATAAATATTGAGTGGGATCAACCCCTTTCACATGAGGTACAGAAAGGGTTTGCTTTAACCTACAAAGATACTGTATTTATCAATGGTTTTCTGTAGTTCCAAGCATGGCATTTGGGATTTCCTGGGTCAGCATCATAAAGATATTGATTGTTCATTCAGGGGGAGTTTTAGTCACAATAATTGCAAGATTCTTGTTTTCTTATTTATAAGTGCTGTAGCTTCAGTGTGTGATGTATATTTTCAAACAAAGTTATGAAAACACTGGGAAAAAAAATTCATTATTTCTTTAGTCATCTTGGCAAACAGGAATCCTTTCCCATAGTCTTAAAAAGATTACATTCTGATGTTATCTTTTACAAAGACTTGATGTTACCTGATGTAATTCAAGGTTATTCAGATGGTCTCCTCAGAGCTGGGTTGTTAAATCAGTCACTTACATCTACCCAGTAACCACTACCAACTTCTGTGAATCAAAGTGTAGGTTTGATGCATGGGACTACTGAACACTTTCCATGGGTCTGCAGATGTACTCAGCAAATATCTTAGTTGATCCAAGAGTATTCCCGGAGTTGACAATTGAGCAGGGAGGCAGAAAGAGTTATACTATTCATTTACTACTTGCTATTTTGGATTGCAAACACTTTGGGGAACATTTATGCTGTTTACATTCATTAGATATTGGGGCTCATCTATTGAGGGTAAAAGAAATATTTGGTTATATAGGGTTAAAAAAATTACAGCTTTGTTCCTTCCTGTTCATTTGTTGCAATACAAATTTCTTATATCTACAGATATTTGTGTGTTTACTGAGCTAGAATAGATACTAGAAGATACTAGTTAATTCCTATTTCCTCCATTCCATGCCTAATATACATTTCCCAGTAAGAAAAGGCTTGTTGCCTATAATAGTCTGGAAAATGTAGATTTCCTTCACTTATCTGCTTTAAAATTAAACAAATACTAATTTCTGACTTATGTAATAGAAAACAGCATTAACTGAGTTCATAGGAAGGTGGACATTTTAGGCCTTGTGTGGATACTCTATTTCTTCTCAGTTTTATTCAACCACTTTTCCTCACTGAGCTCATTTTTTGTTATTCATGAACCCTAAAGCCATTGCAGCATAAACCTTAATGGGTACTATCTTTCACATGCTGATCTCCACATGCCCAGTCTCTGATTGAAGGTTAAAGAATATTGTGACTCAAGCATATATTTTATTTTTCTTAATCTACTCTTCTCCAATTCTTTAAATCTTTGCTATTCAAGTCAGGATAAAGAAGATAATAGGAAAGTTTGGCTCATAGAAGAACTTTGGAAATACATAATTCAGACTTTTTATGCTATTGAGCACATCTAGTACCTGTCTACTAGTTTTATATAATTGCTAATACTTTTTACCTCTAGAAATTATTTTAAAGAAAAATGCCTAATCTTTTTAGTTGCAGGGGAACTTTGAAGGCATAGACCTGTTGCTACAGATTTTTTTCTGGCAGTGTTCACAGTACACTGTATATATTGTCCTTTTAAAGCACAGAATGTCTCTGCTCAAGACCAACAGATTGCATCTCTCTGAATCTGTGGACTGAAGTAACATTTGTGAACTGCTTTATTCAGCCAGCTGGGATCATGACTATATAAATTTAGTAATCTGTGAGTGATAACTTTAAGGGTTTATCAATTTAGAGGCAAAAATCAGGCACTGGAGTCCAAACTACAACTAATTCCAAAGTAACATGGAGAAAAGAGCTCATTTGTTTTAGGGCTCTGAGCATCTGCAGGTCCAACTGAAGCGAGATGAAATCCTGAAGAGATGGGCAGTTATGAAAATCGAAACTTTGAATATTTTGGGCAGCTCACTGTTTCCTTTTTTGATGTGAGTTCCTTACAGTTTTGCTTAGAATGAAATTCAACTTCTCTCCAGCGAAGTGTTAGAATATTGTTCTGTGGGAAAGACAACATTGAGAAGGAAAGGAAGATGAATATTTTGAATGGGAAGGTGGTTTTGTGTTTTTATTTCTATGCATTTCATTCTTCTTCTTAAAGGATCATTAAAAGAGTTGCAAGAAGGTGGTCTTGCATCATGCTGAATCAGTAATTACCATTTCCAGCTGGCTGACTGTCAGTCGACCTAATGGAAATTCCCTGTAGTGACTGATGTTACTTTCTACCCTTTGTTTGACTTCACCCAGCTCTTCAGGTGGTTGGGCTGTAGGTTTGGAGCAATCATGGTTGGGGCTGTGCTTGTCCCCCAGGGGGGGCTGCTCAGGGCTGCTCTTGCTCCTCTTACCCTTCTGGGCATAACTTTGTACATGTATGCACTGCTACTGTGATCCAGGAGGAGGTAACTAATGCAGATATTTCATGGTTGAAAAGGAGGATGGGGAAGGTTTTGCTGCCTGATTTTTTACTTTCCTATGTTAATCTGTGTGCTGTATATAGATGTGCCAGGATTAATTTCTGTTATGTATTCAGTGCTCTTTCCAAATCAGAGCTCCACAACTTTAATTGGCAATGCAAAGCCATTTCATGTGAGGGTGCCTGCACTGGGAATCTTATCAAAATTGACCAACTCCTTCCTCCAGGAAGGAAAAGAAGACAAATTAATGGTTGCACAGAATTTGCAAAAAATATTTTTCAGAAAAGCATCTACCAGAGGCTGGAGTGGAATGATCTTGAGGCAAAATTCCTATTTAAAGCTTATTTAATTTTTTTGCCCTATGTGATGTACTCTGTAGAACAATGTTTTCTTCTAAAACTATGAACTTTTCTGCTGTAGGCACGCAAATATTGTTATAGCAACCCATGCATCACCCTTATTTAAGTTTGTCCAGCCTTTCCAATTAAACAAAATGGTTTTCAGTGCCTTGAAACTTTGTTAAATGTCACCTATATTTATGGGCTAAAAATAGTAGTTCCTGAAATTTTCATGTTTCAACTAAAATGTTTTAGTTTTCAACTAAAGTGTGTTTGAGAAGTAGGTTATAGGAAATGGGCTATTGGCTAATGTTCAAATGTCTTGCACCTGTTTTTGAAGTTTTAACATTCACTTCCTTTGCAATAGATCTACAGCACAAGGTGTTTTGCATGTTTTGCATTTTGGTGACCACGTTAGAAAGAACAGTAATGATCTGGTCATGTTTACTGGTGTTCATTAGAAAGTTTTAATTCTGCAGATAAGTTTGTCAGGGTTAGGATTTCTGCTTTGGAAAATGCTAGAGTAGAATGTAATTACACCTTGAAAGTGCTGTCCTGCAAGTTTAATATTTGTTCATGAAGCATCATGGTTGGTACAGTGGTAGGAATAATTCCAGGATTGTGAAAGCATTAAGGATTAATTAGTTATTTGGAAGTTGTCCCAGCGTCTGTGTATTATTCTGGCTCCAGGTTCCTTATTGGCTACATGATTGCAGGAGCTCTGACATGGGTTTGTGCAGCCAAGCTGGTCGATGGGATCCTGCTGTGTCACATGGGGCAGTTGAAAGGTTCCAGGTGAAATAACAGTAACCCACGTCCAAACAACACTCACAGAGTCTTTATTACTTTGAAGAGTAAACCAACTCTGTGATGGCTTTGTTTTGTTTTGTTAGCTTTTTGGTTGATGTATGTTTGTTCGTTTTTAATACTAAAAAAAATATTTTATTTTAATATTAAGAGGCTGAACCTTTATTTACAACATCAACTCTCCCTTCCCAAACGTTTCTTCTCCCTTCCCCGCCCATCCCAACACCTGCTACAGAACCTCATTAGGCTGAGTGAGATCACCTGGTGCTGCAGCCCCAAACCACCTGGGGGATATTGTTTATAAGGGTGGGTCTCCCTTAGTTCTACAGTTGTAGCTGCTGTGGTCGGTTCTTTGCGCTCCCGTTTCCCTAACTGCGTGAGGAAACATCCAGTCCTTTCTGAAAGGAGAGGTATGTGTGTAGAGTTTATGAATGTGTGTAGCTGGTGCAGAATTTATACCTTTTGCTTGAGATATTTAGAAAGGATTGTTTGATGCAATAGTGGTTATTTGGTGGTGAGTTAGGCTTTGGCTTAACTTTGAAAATTTCCATGAAAGCTGTGGCAGAGGGATGTGTGGTACTCAGAATATGTCTGCTTTTAAAGCAATGAGCTGCCAAGAATGTCAAATCTTTAGCTAGTAATGCCTGGTTAAAATACTTTATATATTCACATGAAGTAATCAAAACACAAAAGCGAAGAGGAGTTTGCAGCACTTTATAGTAGGTTGTGTATTTATGTAATAGAATCCAAGCACATGTGAAAGTGCAAATACTTCCCTCCTTGGTTACTAATTTTGAGAAGTACGGCATTGTGTGTATCACAAAGGGATAACTGTAACACTTTTCCTATTCTATCTTTAGTCTGTAAGAGTATTTAATGCATCGCAGAAAGTAGCTAACAACTTGAAATGTTATCCAAGCATCAGCTTCCCCCACTGTCTCTTTAGAAATATGGAAAGCAGGAAAATTTTCATTTGGAAAAGTTATTGGAAGAATAATTTGCTTGAGTTAGGTTTAAAATTCAAAGATTCTTGTATCTTCTCTTAATTTATGTTACTTATTTTTCACAGATGTTTTAGACTCACTTCTGTGGGGCTTCTGATAACACAAATAAATGAAGTGAAGCTCTGAAAGTAGAATACCTCTTTTTTAAGCTTAATTAATTTTTATTTTAAAGATTTCATTATGAACTTTTTTAATGGTCTTTTCTTCAAGTATAGGTGGGAAGAGTCACAGAAAGACATAAATATTAAAGTCTGCATTAATTGCATATTTCCTATTTTTTTCTAGAGAAATATTTGGACACTATTTTTGAGTAGCTGAAATTGTTTGTGTGGGGCTTGTTTGGTTTTTTGCTCTGCTCACTTAATTCTCACTGATTATCATCTAATTATTTTGTGTTCCTTTTTACCAAAAATAAAATGAATCCAAGAAATAGTTACCAATACTACCACAGATATCTGAGTTATTACGGCAATAGGGTTTTTTTTGTATGTCTTGCCTTTTTCTATACACTTTCCAGTTTCTCAGTAGGTGGGATACTAAATACACGTGTGTTTCACTTTTGTGTCCTTGTAGAACTCATTCATTGAATTTGAGCTTTTGTGTTGTTTTTGAATTATGTAGAAAAGTGATATGTTGCTTTATACAGAAATGCACTTGGATTTTGAATAAATAATGAATACTGTGTAAGGAAACAAACCTGGGCCAAGTTTTACATGTGTGTGTTCCTATAATTTATTATTTTTTTTTTTTAAATTTTTTGATTTGTCAATGAAATCAGGTAGTAAAAATAATATACGGAACAAAACAAATCTCCTTGTCACCCTCCTACCTTGGTGTCTTATCAACTGCAGAATGACTGTCTCTGTAAGTTAACCATGGGGAGAGATTTTTGCTTTTGGCTGTGGACAAATCAAAGAACTAGCCAGAAAAGGCTCTCCTTCTCCAGAGCAGTATGTGAGGAGCTGTTAAGACAAAAGAGGCCTTAACTACTTAGGGCGTGAATGGACTTGCATTTGAATCCTGAATTTGTTGATTTGGCAACAGTGTTTTCCCTCTTTCATCCCAAGGGGGGAAAAAAATATTTTTCATGCCAATGTCCCATAAATGTGATCATGAACTATATTGCCTTCATTTGGGCAATTGATTTCTTTTGACAGACAAGGAAAATATGAAGTATGCAATGAATAGTCACCTATGAATCTACCAAGCAGATGTTTACTCCTGCAGACTCTACTGTATGCAAAAGCTAGTGGGTTAAAGTAACAAACTGATAAGTCTAGAAGGGTTTGCAAAATGAGGACTTGGCGATTTATCTTCTTTTCTGCAAGGTTTCTGCCTCCACCAGCTTGTACTCCAGGATTCAAGCTCATTTCCTGTACTTAGGCCTTTGAGTTGTTTCTGCATCTGACTTTGTTTCCAGGAAAACACAATAAATCTTTGATCATTACAGCATGTCATAGTAATTAATAACCTTTGATTTCTCTTCATGCAGCAGACCTGATAGTTTTAAAGGATATTTTAATCTAAAATCAAGTAGTAGAGAGATAAGGGAGAGCATTAGTTTGTGTTGTAACAGATGCGTTTCTTGCCGAGACTGACCAAGTGGCTGAGATGGCTTCATTATTTTAGATGGATAGCTAATTACTGTCCTTTTTTTATTATTCCTATTTCTGTCCTTCCTGTGGTGGTTGTGAATTAGCTTTGTGCCATTTTCTAAAGTATCAGGCATTTTTATACATTTGGTATATTGAATGGCAAATGCTTGATGTAAAGTCTGCAGTTTTACTCCATAACCAGATTGTAAAATATGAACTGAATTAATCATAACTGCAAAGAGTAATGGCACATTTTCTCTTATTTTATCTTTACTGCCTTTCAGATCATGGTTTAAAACCTTCTACATCTGGTGCACAGAATAAGGCAGCAGCTTTGGTAGTGGATAGCAAGAGGCAAAGGTCAAACCAGAGGCTGCACAAATATTGTGCACTGGATTTATTGTTTTAATTAAGAGTGTGGCAGTTCATCATAAACTGTTTATGGTGTTTTTGCACAGTGCAGCATTTTGAAATCAACTGTTTTAATGAAAACATAATGTCATATCTGTCAAAGTTCTAAATATTTTGAAAGTGAAATATGAAAACAAGAACTTTAATTCTGGGTTTACTGGGATTAGCTCTTGGAATTGCTTTAAAATCCCTTATGTGTCGTATCACAGGTAGCACAGTTCTGTGTTAGAAAGGGAATGGGAAATACTGTGTGGAGCTTGTTATTTAATTGTGAAAAAACATGCTGAGGGTTAATGCATTGAAAGACAAAGCTGCTTGAATTTGCATTGGAATGCCAGAATTAAGACATGAGCAGAGATGAGGCACTTCCTTCTTCATAAGTAGTATGGAAATGCTGTATCCTGATTGTGCATTAAAAAGAAACAACAAAAAAGATCCAACCAATAAACCCCAAAATGGAATGAATCCTGGAAAGAAAGAAATATGCTGTGGGTCATGTGATGCCATAATGTATTATCATCAGGGTCTCTGTAACTAATTATTTACAAGACTTAATGTGGACTTTTAAGGCTGATCGTTTTGGGGTCTTAACAGATTTCTGCTGCTGTTGTGTATTCACATAGATATGTAAGGCAATTTTGGGAATGTTTTTTGTGTAGTCTGATAAAATATTTGTATGATCTGAAAATTATGTTTTTGTAGTAGTCTCCTTGGAAAATAGAAATTAAGTCAGTCATTAGATGCTAGGCCACAGTAGTTGACTGAGCAGGGTAATGTACGTTACATTTTGTGCTATACTTGGTCAAGTTTCATATATATCGTATTCCATGTTATTTTATTAAATTTAATATCTGCACTTCCTATTACCAGACATGCCTCTCATTCAAAGCACAGAGGCACAGTTCTCTAATCAGAAGTGACAAGCTATATACTTTCTTTCAGCCATTATTCGGTAGCCTAGAGCAAGGAGCTCTGTTTCCTTGAAAATGTTTTGAATTGGGTTATTTTTATTGAAGTATTAAAGTAATTCTTCAGATTTTAGGCTATTATTTAAGTACTTTTGGGAGAATGCAATAACCTCTGGATTCTGTAGCCTTTGTTATGTTAACAATTGTAGCTGCTAAATGTATCTTTTTAATGCTTGTTATGTAAGTGTCTGGAAAAATAATCTGACTGATAGAAACTAACAATATTTAGGAAATAAACAAGATTAGTTGAGTAAATTAGTTTGCTTTTGAAGTATGGTATTAAAGTGACTCACTATTTAAATATACCAATAGATTCTGGTCACCATACCTTCACCCAACAAATGTTGCAACATGAAGTTCATGTTTGGCGGATTTGTTCTTAGACTATGAAAATTATACTTTGCCATGTTAAGGCAGTCAGTTGTTTGTGGTGATGTTGGTTAAAACTCTCTTAAAAAAGCCTAATGTTTAAGTTCGTTGAGTATCTTTATCGAGAGAACTTCAGGAGCCTGCACATTTTGTGCATGCTTTAAGGACAGAAAGCAGTGTGAAAGGGTCAGAATAGATAGGGTAGATTTGATATGGAAGGAGAAACAAAGCAGTTGTCCCAAATCTCAAAGACAGGGCTGCCTTTTACCTCTTCTGAAATAGTACATCAAAGAGAAAATCAAGGCAAAAGGGCTTCTTGGGTGGTATAGTCCTTTTGGGGTACAGATGTCTTCTGAAAGGTCATCTTAATGCACTAATTGTGCTCCTCTCATGTTTTGTGTGTGTATTCATGGGGGAAGGTGTGTGAAGTACAGTATTGATTCGATCGAACTAGGTGAACAGTGTGAAGAGATACAGAATGTTGTTAGTGGAGGTCTCTGATATCAAAAGAAAATAGTGGCCTTGGGTAAATGGAGACAGTGAGCCCTGTGGAATTTTGTGGTGATGGAGATAAACACCTGAGAGAAAGATAGAGCTGAGAAACTGACTCTAGTCTTGAACAAAGATCTTGTTCTTCTGGGCAAACATCGTGGACACAACTTAAAATATTTTCTCAGAAACAATTTAATAATAAATTCCTGCCAGTTGTAGGCATTATCCATAGCTTGTTGCTGCTTTAGTTTTCTTTTCTTTCTTTATTTTTTAAAAGTCTATGCTTTAGTTTCTGAGAGCTTTCTTGTTTTAAAAGGCTTAATTGATATTGATAGCACAATGGTTTTAACCTTCAACTTTATCAGTGTTAGACACAGTTTTGGTATATTTAAAATGCAGCGGGAGTTAATCACAGGGCTTGATTGACCAGGAATATTTTGGATTTAAAGACAGTTTTGTGTGTTTATTATCAATTCAAATGGTTGTGTTATTTTCTAATTCAGATGACTTTTCTGTTTCCGATGAAAATGTGGGAGATCCACAGGCAATGTGTAGACCATGTTAAGCATGGAAAGAGAAATAGAAAGTACTCGTAAGCAGGTTAAGGAGAAAATGGGAAAACTTGCAGACAATGTGAGAAATACTTATGCTGAAAACAGGGCTAAGTTTCATTATTGTCCTGGGCTGTGTATTTAGTTTTGATTAAGTAATTACATGCATACTATACTATTTGATTTGCAAATGTGAACTCTACCACATGCACAAAAATAAGTGGCTGTTCTATGGAAAATATGGCCCTGAATAGATTTCCAGAATGACAGTGCTTACACTTTGGTGGAATTAGAATTAAAATGCAACTATATAATTAATTTTTGAAATTAATTTATCAGTAGTTGAAAAATTGGGCCATGTTGAAGTGGTTAATATTGAAATAAATGGGTAAGCATGGATGTGAACCAGTAGAGTAAAAGCCCATCAGAGATGACTGAAACATGTTAGAAATTAAAATATTAATTCTAATAATAACTAGCACTGCACACAGTATGAAAACATCAACAGAGTAATGACATTACATGTCTAAATATTTTATAAGGTGCCTAGCAATATTTTGAAAAGATACAGAGTGGCAGTAGAGGGCTTTAGTAGAAATGTAGATATACAGGAAATTCTGACCTGAGAAAAGCTGAAGGCAGGGAGAAGAATAGGGGGAAGTAACTTAATTTTGCTCAGTTTTCTTCTTACCTTCTGCTGGACACAAAGTTAAATTGCCCATTGATCTGACCCTGTAACTTGAGCTGTATCTGGCCTGTCTTTAGGGATGGAATTGAGATGCGGCCATTGTATATGACTGTGCAAACAGCTTGAGGGTGCTGCAGGGTCCCCCAGTTGGATTCAACTGAGTACGGCTACGTTTTGCTTGGGCTGTGGTGAACAAAATGCTGTGTTTAGTATTTAATGGTCCAGCAGAGGTGGTCAGCAAGTTAGATGTAAGTATGTAAGGCAGCCAGTCCGTGCCAAACTCGAGAGTAAATGCTGACCCAGGATAGACTTTGCGCTTAGAGATGTGCTTCATAGGATGTCTTCTTGCTTTCCCACAGAGGTGACTGCCAGAAGTTCAGTGGAAATGGGAACAGGATGAAAAAACATGCTGTTCCCATTCTGCAGAAACATGGGTTAATTTTAACCTGGTTTTATTCACTGCTTGCTGGATGTGAAGTGTTGTGACTGAATAAGTAGGAGCAGGTAGAAGGTGAGATTCTTTTCAGCCTTGAAAAACCTGTGGATCTTTTTCAGATAGGCAGCTCTGTAACACCATTAATGAATATTAAAATTAATTTAGTGCTCTGCTGCAATGGCATAATACAGCTTTCACTTCAAGACGTGAAAATTTTCATTGGTATACACAATTTGACTGTTTAATTTTTAGAACCTTTATTTTGAAATCACAGGTGTATAAAATCTGGAAAATGTCAGTTACTTGGCAGGGCAACAAAAAATTGTTCAGCATTTCAGTACATTGTATGTACATAGGAACACTTTGCATTTCAACATCTAAGTCCTTAATTTAAAAAATAAACAAATTCATGTTTCTGCAGGGAAAATGTGTGCTATCCCTAACATGCTTTGGGCGGGGGAGAAAAAATAACCTTGCTTTTATAACTCCTACTCCTGCTTTCTGGGTTGCTCAAGTCTTTATAATTTGCTCATTCTTGAGACAATTTCACTTGTAGGAATAAACTTGTTAATGTGGACGTAAAGGTAGAAATGACAAGAGGATATGTAAATGAAATCATATATTCAGAGTTTCCACAGAAGGTAGAAGTATTTATCCCAAAATGGGACAGATAAATAGTGTTTGGGGAACCCTCGGTTTAAATATTAGTGGAAACAAATGTGAAGGGAAGAAATTATGAAATAAATAGCATGGGAAGCAGAAGTCTGATCATTTTTCCCCTGAATTTTTCTCCAGTGAGTATCTGTGTATTATTGAAAGATATTGAACATTGACTATTAAAATTTATTTTGTTAAATAGTGCTGGCATGTTGTAATTTAAATGATGTGTTGTTAACAAAAGTATAATTAGCTTTCTTAATGAAAAGCCATAGCTTAATAGGCCAAATTCTATGGTCTTAAAGCAAAACCACCCACATATCTATTGTAATAATCTACAGCAAGATAAAATGAATAGAAATATCTGAAAATACATTAAGATATATGTTTGAACATTGGACATTAGTGCTATATACAAAATATATTGAGAATGTGTTTCAAAATATTTCAAACATTGTTGACCTTTGTTATATAATACCAAGCTCAGGGAAATATATTTGCATAGATTTAGTAATATATTGCAAATAACTACATGGGACACTGCATATTTTTCCTTAAGATGCAGCATTATAAGCAAGACATTAAATTATGCCTATCAGACAAAGCAGCAGAAATCTCAACATTCTTTTTTTTATAGCACATTCTATTGGGAAGACATCTCTGCTTCTAAAAAGCACATGCATTAACTGCCTGATTCATGTGGTGACATGTGGCATATCCAAATGTGTTATGGATCTCCCAGGAATAAAAACAACATAGCAAAATCATCACCTTGGGATGTTCATTGAGTGAATATTTTACAGACATACTCCTTTTATATTTATATAATAATTTAGTGTTATGACAATTTTTTTAGCAGTGTTGGCAGTTTTTCTTTTTTATAATGGTATTATATTTGTGAACCTATTAAGTGCACATGGGCTAAACTAGAGAAAAAAGTATTTTTCATAATTCCTTAGGGTGCTTGTAGCACCAGAACCATATTGGTATAGAAAAATGTTAATAAAAGGTCAAGCAGAACTTTCCAGTGTTTATCATGATAGCAATAGCAATTTGGGGCTTTTTTGAATTGTATATTGAAGAAGCAGATTTATGGAGTGTATAGAGAGGAAACCATACCTACTACACTTTGTACTTGAACTCTTGTATTAAGAGGCACAGCTAAGTTTTAAAAATTATATAATTAATTATTTTCTGCAATTTTTACTTTTATATATCTAAAAATTGGTGTGAAATTGTATGGAGCGAGCTGAAGAAGTGGCTTGTTTTGCTCTGTTACAACTATTGCACAGTGCTGCATCATGTGGTCATTGCTGCTGCTCCAGAGAACTGGCATTCAAACTGGGAGCAATGCTTTTGGTAGAGTGTATTTATGTAAACAGATGAATAAATGCTGGTTTATAATGCAGGAATTGGTCTGTCTGTGCAGGAGCACCTTACATTTATATTTCCACTGAAACACGGACCTTGCTCGGCTATTGTTGATCAGCTCGTAAGTGTCTGGAGTCACATAAGAAAGTCGGAGCTCAGATTTTGGTTTCATGATTGTTTTAAAATGTTTCTTGCAGAGATGCTGTGATTTGTTTAATTATGGAACAGATGTGGCTATTTAGGGTGTATAATTTATATAATGCCTTTCCATATTTATCCAAAAAATTTGAAGTGGCAAGAGGTAATGCATGAATTGACTACCTCTGAACAGCATGAAAAGTGGCCTTACTCAAATTTCACCAGTACCTTGTTTGGTATTTTTTCAACCTCAGATGGTTCTGCTCTTGCAGTATGGATTTTATTTATGTTTTTTACTAAGGATATTTAAATATAGGCTATGATGAGATGAACTATGGCATGTGTCTTTACAGCCCATCAGTTATTACAAACTCTTCAGTAAAAGAGGAGTAATTAGACTTGTGTGCTGCTGTTTCATGCATTAATTTGCTTGAGTGTCTGTATCCCAAAACAAACTAATTTTTGTGTTGTCTTTCTGGTGACAAGAGTGGGCCATAACATTTAATATATCGTGCTAGTGAGTGAGTATTGTCACACCTGGTAACTGGATTAGGATTAACTGTGTCAGTCTCTCAATCCTGACCAGCTCAGAGGATATGGGTGATCTGCAAATGACAGTGAAAGCATCCTCAGGCCCAATACTGTGACAATACTAATTTTGTTACCTTTCAGTTTCTCCTTGGACAGATGAAACTTTACTAGATACATGTAACAGTGTATGTACAGGCCATAAACAATAATAAATATTCCAAACTAAATGCTTCTCTACTTTTTTATGTAAGGCACAAAAAATTTCCCTCAGTTGTTTGGTAAATCTTTCCCTGATAACATGTGATGCTTTAATTATATGCAAGTTACAACAATGTTATGCTGCAGATTAAAATACTGACCACAGAAAAATACTGCACCTCCTCAAAACAGAAATGTGTTTTCTGTGCAAAAGTGTAGATAAAGGCTATTTTCTTGAAATTGATCCAAGCTGGCTCCACAGGAACAGAAGCATGAGCATCCAAAGTAGCTGTAACAGCAGGAAATTCACTTTTCATTGCCATTTTGCTGTATCCCTTGTGAGAAGGGTTGAAAATAGTGCAGCGAAACTACAGGAAATCTATATCAAATTTTCTTAGAGATCCGTCTTACTGTTTAGCAATTTTCCATTGTATCATATTAGCATTGTATTTAGTATTTATTTTTGGCAGAGCCAGTAGGGTTTTTTTTTTTTTTTTAAATGATCTCAAAATGCTATTAAGAATTAATAAAGATGTGTTAATGGAGAGCAAATTATGTCGGTAAAATAAGGTATATAAAATACATAAATAGTATCAGGTTTGCCAGTACAAACTGCTATCTAATATGCTGCTTAATGTTTGGTGTCAAGTTATTCATGGTTCCCATTTTTATCATATGGTCTAGAAAAAATATTTTCTTGTGTCCATACAGCATTAAAAGAAAAACATTTTCTTTTTCTTTCAAACAAATCCTTTTTTTTTGTGCATATCAAGGCTTCCCTGGAAGCTTTTCTCTGCAGTGAAATTGTGATGCTTTTCACAACTAGAGAAATCCTTTTGTAAGGTAGACCTGAAATAGCTGGGGAGTTGGTGAACCAAGATACACGAAATCCACATAATATGAAGATTAAACAACTTGAACATGCATAGGATAATAAAACATTTGAATTCCTACGATTTGGGGGAATAGGACCTATTGTAACTTCAGATATCTTAGAGGAATACAGAGAGAGATTGGCACTCCAATTTTGCCTGCCTACAGAATCAATATCTTAGCAATTGTCAATTCAGTTTTTAATTCTGAAATGTTTGAGTTTGACATTGGAGTTTTGAGTTTGACCATATGCTTTGGTTCCCAGCTACCAGGGATGCACCAGTAGTGTGAAGGCATGGCATGAAGCCTAAATTAATAAGCTCTTTCAGGCTTATTAGGCTGGGCCCTGTGCTGACACTGCCAAATTGGGCAGCTGGACAAAGAGGGAGGGAGCAGCAGGGGTCAGGAGAACAAAGGATGGAAGACAAGGAGAGCATCAGGCAGTGGCAAAGAGCAGTGTGGGAGGGAGGAAAGGGAAGGTGGTGGCTGGAAAGGAGGTGGGTCATGACGAGGAGATGATGAAATATGTTCCCAAAGGAAAACTGGGGACCAAGGACCACCTTCATTCTCTAGAATAGGAGACCTGATATGAGCTATGTCTCAGCTAAAGTAGGTGTTGTTTCTAAAACGCAACTCTTGGGATTTTTATATGTAGAATTTGTCTCTTAGCATTGTTACATGTAATCCCTGTGAGGTTTTTTCACTCTGGAAACAATGAAAATGAACTACTCTAAAGGAATCCCATGTGTTCTGTGCACTGCAACTTAGCCCCTGACCTGGCTCTATCTCAGGGGGTGCATCCTGAGTTGTGAGGATGGTCAAACAGGTCCTACTTGTACCCTGTCCTTCAAGGACTGCTAGTAATTGTCTTCTCTAGCTCCTCTGCAGTCCATCATGTGGCTCATCCACAGTCAGCATGTCTGGAGGGAAGGTGGGAGAAAGGCCAAAGCCCAGTATGGCCTCTAATGGACTGTCTGTGTTACAACAGACCTCTTGGATCTACTGTAGTGTGATTTTTCTGTCACTACTTTGCCCTTCCTTGATGAAATGAACAAGGAAAAGTTCTGATAGCTCTTCTGAAGGTATTTTAATTGTTTAAAATCATCAAACCCAGCAGGAGTAGTATTTTGGGCACATGTGCTTTTGCTCACTCTTGTGCTAAGAAGTGAGGTTTTGGTGGTACATCTTTTTTTTTGAAGTGTTGTCATTCACTTGTCATGGAATATCCCCCTTCACTGAAGAGCTCTTTTTTGCCTTTCAAAGACTTGTGTTACTCCTTCCTAGTTGTTCCTATTCTAATTTTGAGTGCATGAGATTGCTTGCATCTTTTGTTGGTTACCTTGCCAGAAACATCCAATGTATTCTGTGAACCTGGAATTTAAACAAGAGTGGTGTAGACACAGGTTTGGAAACTTCAAAATAGACATGATTTGATTTTCTTTTTTTTTTTTTTTTTTTTTATTTTAAGACAGAGCTGCCAGATTTTGAGAGGGACTTAGATATGATATAACGAGCCACACAAACAGGTGAAAATGTACAACACTACAGTAATTGTTCTGAGTATCTGTGTTCTATTTGGGTTCCTGTAACTATCAGGCATTAACTTCATGTGTTATTTTGGGGATGTAGAGAAGTTGCTCTTGCTGACTCAGGAACAATTACTCAAACCTGAGAAGTCTGTAATCCAGATGAACTAAAAATGTGTACATTGGCCTGTCATTCACAAGGAACTGTAAATGGGCTGTTGTTAAGAACATAAATGAGAATTATTTGCTAGAAGATAAAGACCATGTAAACTCTTGCCCAAGTAAGTGAGATATTTGTTTAGGGCAGCCCTAGAGATGGGGAAATACAGAGGAGCAGCCATGTGACATAGTGTGTGATAAAAACCATATCAAATAATATTTAGGATTTAAGCATATCCTACTTTTAGCCCCTTGCAAAAATTTTATCTGACTCTTATGTTTTTTGAGGTCTCAGCTGTTTGTCCCTCCTCTTCTGTTTGTTTTGTGGTTGGTGTGTTTTGTTTTGGTTTTTTTCTTTTTTTTTTTTGATAGGTTTATTTTATTTTTCTACCTGTACCATCAATGAGAATTTTAAGGTAATTTATCATATAAGAAAATGGAGGGATGAGTAGTCTTAAAAACATCTAGCAATTCTAAGAGACATGTTCATGTTTCTGAAATTCCTGCCTGTATTTTTCACCCAATGCAGTTTTTAATTTATTACAGCATTTCCCCCCCCCCCTTTTTTTACATATGCAATAGTAATGGGTGTAATGGATAACTTTTTTTAAAAAAATTCTGTTCATGGAGTGTCACATTAATAAATATGTTACCATAAAATAAATAATATTGGATTCACAACATTAAATTAATTATCTAAAAGATGCCATTGACCTTCATTTGAATAGCAGACTTCTTTAGCTCCTTGTTTAACAAATGCCTTTTATCTGATGTAAAAACATGTTTGTTTGGGTTTTTTTAAATACCACTTCTGCTCCTATAGTTAACAATACCCTTGAGTGATTAGCAATTCTTATAGGAATAAAAAATTTCAGCATATGTCTAAAAATCTGGCTAACACAACTCATTGAGGAATTTCCATTTATATTTTATGGTAATAATATACACGGATTACATAGGTTGCATATTACATAGGTTATTATATATTGTATGTGATAGAGTTTATTTGTTTTTATGTATTGGTTTTTATATATTAGTTTTAAGAATTTCATGTTTGAGTTTATCAGCTTTGAGCTTATTTTTTACTTTATTGGAGATTTTTTTTTTTTTTTTTAAAGACCTTTGAGCTTATATGTTCACTGTTTTTTATTTATTAGCTTTTTGAGAACATCGCGTTCGGGAGCTGCTCTGCGTTTAGGTTTGTAGAGGCGCAGCGCTTGTCGCTGTGACACGGGGGGGGGGGG
>JAWWEU010000020.1:5009365-5030992 GCA_035583155.1 Acropternis orthonyx
CCCCCCCCCCCCCCCCCCCCCCCCCCCCCCCCCCCCCCCGAAACCCAGCCAGAATAATTTGATATTAACACAATGTGGACAATATTAACAGAACAGAAACAGGATTGTATCTTTTCTGACTTTAATTCCCGGCAGCATAGACATGAAAAAAACCCCAACCAAATAACCGAAACAAAACTTCAACCCAAGTTCGCTTGGTGGTCTCTGAAACTCTCAAACCCTTGATAATACCCAATGAACTTAGCAAGAGTTCTTATGTTCCAGAAGTAAGAAGCTTCAAGTATTGACAGTTTATATGAAAGATATTATAACTCTGTGTACATTTAGAATTTAAATAGAGAGTTTTGTAAAGTACAAAAGGAGCTTTAGGTTGCTATAATGGCATATGAATTTGCCTTATTTCCCCTTTAGACTAGAATTTGTAGTGTTAGGAGTCCTATTCCTGGAAAACATATTCACATAAAAACTTGTCCATGTATTACCTGCTTTGAAGATCATGCTGTTAATTTGATAAAAGCCAGGTTTATGGCAGTATTTCCACTGAACCTTCTTTTTAAAATGTATGCATTTAATGTTGTTATTAAGGTATGATTCCGAAGTCCTAGAAACTTTGTACTCTCCTAGTAAAATATATATAACTTGAGCCAGCAAAGTAGCAGTGATTATAGTATAGACTAATAGGCAAATATGAGTAAAATGGCAAAACACGAGTCAGCTGTACATGCAACAACAGCTGGACTTAAAATAGTAATTTGTCAATCTTCAAAATCTGTTAGTAGATTAATATCTTTGGGATGTACCATAACAGAGGGCTTCAATAGCAGTTTATAATGTAATCATGTGGTTACATCTGTTTCCCTTTTTCCTTTTAAGAAGAGGTCTTAAAGAAATTCTTATGCCTAGACATGCCATAAACATGAGCTGTAAGACTTTTTGCTGCAGATGTGATATTCTTTTGTAATGCCCTTTCTTAGGTTACCATAGCAGTATGGTGCTAAACAGAGGTAGTGCTTTGCATAGTTACAAGTATAAGCAGTTAGCTGAAACAAAAAAGGCACTTAGTGCAAATTATAAGATGGCTTTGAGGTGGGCAAAGGTCTCTTAGTAACCAAGAGCTTGTTTAAAATTTCTTCCAACTTCTTGTCTCAGTAGAATATCTATGGTCATAATCATTGTAGTGATAGAGAAGGTTTGAAAAAGTTGCTGAAAAATAGGTTTATTTAATGAAATTGTAGTAAATAGGACTGGAAAGAATAACACCAATTATCCTATTTCCTAAAGAGACCAGTGGAAAAATGCCTGAGTCACTGAATGAAACATGCAATGATAAATGTCACTGTCTTGTGCCACTTTGGTTCCCCCCACCCCCCCCCCCCACCCCCTCTAGTTTCTTTTCTTCACACAGTCCCTTAGATTATAACCCTGAGTCACTGCCTGGGCTTGCATTGGCTCCTCCTTTTTGCTTACCTTGTACTGTGTGTTTCACTGAAATGCTCTTGAGGAAAAAGTTACCCTGTGCACTAAGAAAGCATGTTTTCCTCAGGTAAGTGTCACATTTGAGTCTTGAAAGATCATTTTACTGTAGATGCAACCACGAAGTGGTTTCACCTCAAAATGAGATGAAAATGAGATTCTCATCTGTCCTTGATGGAATGAAGTGTGGGAGATAAATTAGGAAAGAGATGCATGTATATTGAAAATAAATAAATAAAAATAATATTCCTGCTTTCCTTACTAAATTAAGCTTTTCAAAATCTTTCCTTCTTTGAGTAATCAGGGCCCTAAAACAAGCACAGGGCTGCAACAGTGATGACTTGATGTACCTGTGTTACTGACACAGGGGATGCAAAACTGAATAAAGAGTCTGGGTCAGGTGAAGTTGAACTGCTCAGGTGAGAATTGGGAAGGAAGTGAATGATTCTGTCAGAAATGTAGTTTAGATGCTCTAAGGATCTCCAGTTAGAGAAACATGAAGAATACAGTCACAAAAGGACGAATTGTGCTGCTGCATCTTGGTTCAAATGCAAACTAAAAACTTTCTCCTGTCATCACCAATCCGGGAAGATTTATAAGCCTGGCGTTTTAAATAGATTTTGTTCATTGGAATAAATAAGGGAGGAAATGATTATATCAAAAAGTTTATTTCTGTTACAAGGGGACTTGCACATGAATTTGCTCTTTCCTACACAGGTTTTAAAGGGGCATGTAATGTTCTTAGCTTCTAAGGCTCTCCCAGCAGTGACAGTCTGAGTGAAGCAAGAGCTAACTTGAATTGTAATATTCACCTTGTTCTTGCTTAAGCAGAACATCTCATGTTTTTCACTGCTTTTCTGCAGATTACTTGGAGACCTCTTGATTTTGGGAATGGCAGTTGTGTTTTAAATCTGTTGGTTATATTATAACCCTTTTTTTAACAAGAAGGCCACAGTAATTCTATTGTGTATTTCTATAATTCTGTTATTTAAGTGGATGTTCACGTAATTGTTTTTACTGTGCCACTGCCTGAGGCCTCTTCTCATAGTCCAGGACTCATTATATTGGACAAATATCAACGTACAAAAAATCCTTGCTTAAGAAGCTTGGAACAATTAGTTTTATTGTTCTAATTGTCCGACTGGAGCAGTCTGACCAAATGAATTTGGACCTGTGTATCTCTTTCTCTTACACCTGTTGTATTTTCAGTCTTTTGGCCTTGTTTCTTTTGTCACTTGTGAAGGCCATGTGAGATGACCAGTGGCTTCTCTGAACAGTGGTGTCTGTCTGTCCTCCCATTGTTGTCCCTATCCTGGTGTGTAGCCAGGTTTCCTAAAGATGGGGGAATTGTGGCTAACTGGGGCAAAGAGCTGCAGGGGGAAATGAAGGATATCCTGTAATTTGGAGTTAGTCATCTTACATGTCAGTAATGCAACACACAATGTCTAAAATTATATACCTAATAAATATTGCTGTTTGAGTAGAATCAACATTTTGAATATGAAAAGTCAAAAGTAATTTTAGACAGTTTTTCAGTTGGGAGTCACAGCTTACACGTGTCATTTATGACTATCAGAGGCCAACATCTACTGGACTTCTTAGTATTTCTGCTCATTTCTCACGATGGGCAAAGAGTGAAAATAAAGATGTTAACAAAATGGTTCTTTTTATGACAGAAATGTAAGAGTTCATGCTGTCCCTTTTATTCCTCTCAGACCTCTCCCAGTATTTATACCTAGTCTCCATTTGAGAAAAATAATCTTTATTCACGAGAAGAATTTCTGTGAGAAAAATCATCAGTATCAGTGTTATCTGGCAGGTCTCTACTCTGCAGTTCTCTAGAAAGTCCTGTTTTGAATTGGCAGTATCAGAACAGATGACATTATCTTTATATGGTTTTGAAAAAAGAAAACAAAAAATGTCATCCATGTGAAGGTGAACTTCAGTAGTGAATCCTGTAGGAGGAGTTTTCATGCCATTTTATCTTTGTTCAGCAACTTAGATTGTGCAGGAACTGTCTGAAGATAGATTTGTCTGGCATGAGAGTGTAACAAATGGATATCTCATAATTCTGTTTTTGGTTTGGTTGGGGCATTTTTTCCAACCAACCAGTGTGGCTTCTGTCTGTACTGAAATATGTGTGGGGTTTTTTTTTTCCTGCTGAGATTGTTAAATTTTACTGGTTTATTCAGGAAGAGCCTTGGTAATTGTAGGAATGAACCTCACTTTTGTGTTCCACCCCCCCTTGCTGTTAGTATGTGACATGTAATTTCATTAGAAATAGCACCCCTTAAAGTACTTTTTTTTTTTTTGAGTTTTTATGTATAATGTTCTCCTGCAGAAAGGTGTCTTCATTTCAAGGTTACACAAGTAGCTTAAAAAATTATTTAATTTATATATTTAACTTTCTTTAGTAAGAATTATTATAAGGTGTGGTCCTGCTAGTTTTTGTTCCTAGCTGAGGAAACACTGAGATGCCTTTCCAGCAGGCTGTGGTCTCTCTGTTCCCTTCAGTGTGCATTTTTGAAGTGAACAACATGGACTGTTGAGCAACTCTCAGGACAGACTGAAATGAAGGGGCACAAACAGTGCTCAAAAGTCAGCTGGTCACTCTCTGGAGTCAGGTTATGTCCTTCCTGAAAGGGTTCTCATTCCCTTGTTGTGTCTCACTCTCCAACCCCTGGTCTGCTCTTCATCCTTTATTTTGTGGGGGTTTTCAGAGCTATTTCTCTGTGTGTGGGTGTTTGTAGCTTCATTGGTCTGTACTTCTCAAACTGAGCTGAAAGGGGAGGGTGGGGCTGGAGACACAGGAGAACCTTATTCTGATTCTAATGTCCTTGTACAACTTTGCTTGTGACAGCGTTGTTACCTTTCCAGTGAAAAGGTCTTGTCTCCTCAGAAGTTTGAGAGTGCTTTTTGATTAGGAACATGAAATATTGCCATAAATCACCTTGAGATTAAAAAAGGGACCCACTTTAATTTAGTTCTGATGATAAATATGTCTTTGGAAAAATTGATGAAGTCACTCCTTCAACTGGATTTTGTCTTTGATTGCATGGATTAGGCTGAAGGATAAAGGAAAAAAATATACTTTATACCCTAACTGGTTATATGTCTCAGATCTACTTTTATATGTGTCTAGTTGTATTTGTCTTTCATCTTTTATTCATGTCTTTTATACATGTGGATATAAACGTTTGTTGATTGCCATATCAAAAGACAGAAGTAACATCATAACAGTCTGGATGATAAGCACAGTAAGACTTTATGATACTGAAAAATTTGCAAAAATTATGCCCTTGATATTTCACTGCTTGAGCCTTGATACGGTGTGAGATCACTACAACTTAGGAAGCACAAAAGGGCTTGGCTTAGGAAGACGTTAGTTGAAACCTTTCATGCTTTTCACTCTTGACAGTGATTATAATGAAGATAATGAAGTGGCTGACAATAGAGTTTTGAAGAATGAAATACGATAAGAAAGGGATTGCACAGTAGATACAAAAATGGTAGCTCAACTCAGTAGAATGTGGATAACCAAAGGAATAATTTGAAGAGACAGATAATGTCTCAGAATTCCAAAGTCCTTGGATATCTTTCTTAATAGTTCCTTGACAGACCTGTGTTCTATATATTTGAACTAAAAGCAAAACTATAGTTTTAAATCTCAGCAAGTCAGCTTTTAATGCTTTCAGAATAGAGAGAAACTCTTGCAGTGCAGTTTACTGGGTGTGATGCTGCAGAATTAAGATCTACAGTCATTGAACTTCCTGACTTGTGTGATCTGGAAGCTGTCAAGGTTAGCAGCTGAGTTTGTTTATGTTGTTTATGGAGGAGAAAGAGTAATTTATCTACTGGGGCTAGTAGTGAGTTGAGACAAGGTGTGCAGCAGGCACACCTGGAGGTTGATGGGGTTTTTTTTGGGCTGTGAGAATTAAGATATTTAATTGAGTAAGTATTGAAATAGGCCAGTCCTTGACACCATAAATATATGCTAGAACTATCAAAGTTACTTTTTGAGGGGGGGGGAACAACCCTGAAAAAAGTGAGTAGAGAAAATGGTAAACTGTATTTTTACTTGTAAGAGCAAATGAAGCAGAATTTTTCCTTTATTCAAGGTAGTGGTACGTGTTTCAAACAAAAAATATTTAGTTCCTTTTGTTCCACTTTTGTCCTGGAAAAGATCCAAACCCACATCCAGGTGAAGTTTACAGGATGGTGATTGCATCTCTGGTGAATTAGGATTGGGCAAGTTCATTGGCACTTCTAAGACTGCAGACATTTTGGGGCATATTTTGAAGATTTTGACAGTGTGTGTGTAGGGTGGAGGCTGAAGTTGGACTGGAAAAACTCTTAATATTGGTGACAATGTGCACAAGAAAAGGAACCCAGCCTGACTTTCCAATTCCAGGTTCTTGGCAAGATGAGCAGGCCACAAAAGGGTTGTTTCCTATTCATACTGAAAGGATGTGTGTCAGCACAGGAAATCAGAAATCCAGTAGGTTGTTTTTTACAATGCAGTTTTTTTGGAGAATAGCAGCACTTTTGATATCTCCCCACCCCCATAGCATTGTGCTTGTTTGTGTGCTTTGAGGTTTAGGGGACTAGATTTTAGTTATTTCTTTTTTGATTATAAGGATTTTGTTCAGTTTGATACCCTTGGAAGGCTTTAATTCTGTCCCGGAGTTTGGGAGGAACCAAAGTTGTGTTTGGTATAGGTAAAAATCAAGTGCCTTTTATTCAGGCCATTTAATTTTTATATAAAAAGTTCTTGGTATCTAGTTCTGAAGTAGAACTAAAAACCATGTGGTTTTTCTTTTCTTCTTCCCCCTCCATAGATACATGCATATGTTATTTTGTTCCTGATACAGTTAATGAGCAAATGAATCTGACTAAAGTAACTTTGAGATTTAATTTATAGTTATATAGAAATAATTATAAAAAAATATAAGGAATAATTGAAGTAATTTTGAGTAATTGTTTGAGATTTAGTGTGGTGGTTCTTTTTTTCCCATTGACTTATGTCACTTCATATACTGGTGGCCAGTTTTTTGTCTTGGTACTTGAAATTTGTTTATACATACAAAAAACTAGAACTGTAAGTTCCTCTTCAGTTTCTGGCAGAACAAATTGTGTATAATACTTTTTTCAAAGGAGAGACTAAATTGCAACTCTGCTACCTAGGGAAAGATGGCATCTTTTTAACCTGACTTTAAGTAACAAAATTGACCTTCAGTGTGAAGCTGCAGATACATTTTTGCAAGACCTATGAGCGTAGAGAAAATAAGAGATGTATGTTTTGCTAACCTTAAGAAATATTTCTGGTTAGAATTGAAATCAGTGCTATCTTAAGTCAATTTTTATTGAAAAATGTGATAATGCATTTTAAAAACTTTTCAAATGCACTTTCAAAATTTGTGAGGTGTATATATAAATTAGACAATAGAAGCATAGAGGAATTATTTACTTTCCCTAGGGGTAACAGGTCTTATTGAGTTTATGGAGGGGAAAGTTGGCCTGTTTGGTCAAATATACTTCTTGGTTATCCATCAGATAGGAAAGGGAGTTCTGTGATATTCTCTGAAAGCTTGAAAAATCAGGCTTTAACAGAAGAGACGATGAATTTCAGAGGCAATAATCTGCTTTCAGTGGCAACCTGGATTAGTTAGGCTGTGAACTGACTTTAAATTCCTGGTAGCATCAAGGGGATCCAGCTTCCAGCTCTTATTCTGTAGCAAATTAAAGTATAGACTAGTCTGGGGAAATAAGTGATTGCAACACATAGAAGTGTGTTTTCCATCATAGGTCAGACCCTGGTTATTTTAAACATGTACAACTTTGATATCTAGATCAAGTACTGTGTGGCTGTAGCAGAGTAGGTGTGTCATGTGATCAGCAAAATGAAGTATTTGAGTGGCTGCACAATTTTGTGGCACACCCCCCGTACAGCAGCTCAGTAATTGTGGCTGGAAGTAACAAACAACTACATGAGAGGAGCAAGGTTTGCATCAGGAAGTGTTTTGGTGATTAAAGAGCAAATACTAGGAATTAATTATAATTTGGAAAAGTTCCAGTGCTATTCTCATGAAAACCAGTGGAAGCTGACAGGCAGCAAGGTTAAGCTCGTAGTGCCTTTGAAGGATCTTGGTGTTAGTGCTGTCACTCACATTCCTCACTTGGCCTCAGAATGTGGACAGCATAAGCCCCACAAAGAGCAGACAAATGTCACCTCAGCAGAATGGCTCGGTGGTGACACAGGAGGGTCAGGTCACCTTGTGACAGCGCAATGAATTTGTTCTCTGTGTCTTTTCTGAGCCTCTGGTGGTGAATGGCGTGTGTGGTTTAGACACCTGTTCTGTAGGAGCAGGGCCAACTCCACCAGTTCATTTTGTAGCTACTTGTGCATTTTCCCTGCTGAGTTCCAAAGGCACAGTTGTACTTTCTGTGGTGCTGCTCCCAGTTCAGGAGTGGGTCTTGGAATATCTGGTACAAACTTGCAGTGTTGTGGTATAGTTAAATTTTCAATATGGCAAAGCAATTCAGAGTCTGTTTAAACTCTAAACTTACTTGCTCTGGAGTAAAATCTTTCAGAGGTCAGGACTGACCCATCACAGGGCACAAAGTGGCCAATAAGCAATACCGTTATTATTTATAGCACAATCATTCACAAATGTATTTAAGAAAAGGGATGATCTATTTTCTACATGTTCCTTAAAGGGATTCCATTTTAGCTTCAATTGTAATTTTTACCTTTTTCAGTAGAATTTATTGACACAATGCCTAGCACAAGCCCTAGATTTTGCATCATCCTTTTGTCTGCAAGCATATTCACCAGCCGCTTAATTTGTCATAGCCCTGGAGGTATCAAAACTAATGAGCTTTGTTTGAATAGACTTTTTCCAGTTCATCTAGCACACTTTGGGGTAATCATTCAGTTTCTGTTTGCTTCTGATGTGAAGGATTGTGGGAAATATAAGAAAATAATGGTTAAAAAAAAAAAAGGCAGTATAAATTGTTAACAGCCACATTCTCTGAAAAGCCCTAAAGATGTTATATTTTTAATTTCTCTATTTATTGAAGTATTGTGAGTACCTTAAGTACAATCATTACAAGATAATATCAAAGGAGAATCTGATAAAATGCTATTTTTCAATTAGCTCTGAGCTTAATACTTTGCTTTTTTTAAGTATTTTACAGCTAACAAATCTTTAAACAATCTAACCTTTCAGGATTTGGAAGTGGACAAGATAATAACTATGAATACGTAATATTGCAGCAGTGGTAAGGGTTTAAAAATCTATTACTGGGATTACATACAGGAATACCTTTTATTGGTCAGACAATTGCATTTTCATTTTTGTAAAGCATTTCCCTATGCTCGGTATTATACCAGAGAGATACACAAAAATGCAATGCAGAGGTGTGCACTGCATAAGTAATTTCTAAAGTGTCAGATGCTCTGTACAACATACACTTTTGATCTCAGATTCCTAGGAAGATTTGTCTCTCTTGCTGATTAAGACAACATTTGTGGTTTGTGTTGTTTTAGCATTGTATAGTCTAGAATGATACAGCTTTAAATTATAGGCAAATTCAAATTTTAGAATAAGGAGTTTGAAATTACTCCTTAAGTTAATGCAACAAGGAGAGATTGTCTAGAACTTTTGATTAGTTTCTTCTAAAAGAAAAAAAAAAAAGAACCTGGTGGACCAAGCTGTAAATTTCATTGCTAAGCAGCTCAGTGAGTCAGTATTTTCAGCAGGATATAATAAGCAACTGAAACTTGCCATGTGATAAGTGCATCAGTAAAGCATAACACTTCTAAATAGTCCATTACAGTCTAAAAAGGGTTGTTTCATATGAACAGTCCCAGGACCTCTTAGTACATTTTCTCATTATAATTTGATTTGATGAAAAGCTTTTTCTGTAAAGCAGAGTAAGGAAGAGGGAGAAAGGAGGTGGAGGAAGAGAAGGAAGGGCAAGGAAGGAGGGAAACAGCAGCAGTTACTTGCTTTTTAAATCAATTACAATCTCCTGTGGAATGCTTTTTGTAATGCTTTGTCATATTAAGATGACTTAAAAAAAAAAAAAGCTATCATGAGAAAGCAGAGAGTTAGCAGTTAGCTGAAACTCAGCCTACCTGAAATTTATGAAGTAGAAACTGTGGCAAAGCTTGTATCTATCTTAATTAACTGGTTGTTGTTATTGTTCTATATTGATGCAGAGCAGTGCCCTGCAGAGACACCCATGCTGCTGTTGAATTAGGATTAGAAGCTGTGTTAGGTTCCTCACCATCTCGTGTTCCTGAGGGGTATTTTACATCTCAGGTGATCTGATGGTGTGTAGGTGGAGTTGTGTGCTGAGACAGCTGCAGTGTTGCTGTAGCCACACTGGGTCTTCTGGCCTTGCAGCTCTTCTCCCTGCCCTGTGCTGTGTGGACATGCACCTAATGACCCAAATCAGTTTGCAGTCCAGGGCTTCTGTGGGTTCCATGTGTGATACTGAGCGCTTAGATGGCATTGACAAGCAGTGCTTGTCTTCTCAGAGACAGAGCTATAACTTCTGCTCATTGCCTTCACTGTCTTATTCAGGCTTTCATCACTTTTGAATTGGATTGCTGCTGTGAAATCTCCCCTCTTGGAGGTCACTGGGAAGGCAGTTCAGAATACAGAATGTGAAACATCTCATGTGGATGGCTAAGTCAGGTTGAAGAAGTACAGGATTTCACGTAGTTTAAAAAAAGGTTTTGATTTATACTTTACCTTGTGGCTTGATCCTTCTGTAGGGTTCAGACTTGCTAAAGAGCAGTCCCTTAATTTGTATATCCATGGACAGGGAAGGGATTGTATTCAAATAGGTAACATGCCCAAAATAATGTGTAATGCTATATAAGGGTGCAGCACTTCTGTTTCTTATCCTATGGGAAGGCACCAGCTCTTTTCCTCGCTCATTATTGCTTAAATGTTCAGGACCAGGATGGGATTTTGAAGTTTCTGTCTGGTGCAGCTTATTTGAACTTTTTGTGCTAAACATTGACGTGCTCTCCAGTCTGTCACAGAAACAGGAGCTTGGAGGGGCTGCCTTCAGACAGGGTGTCCAGAAAGTGTCTAAAACTTTTTGAATTGTTTTGTCTGAGGAAATTGAGATATGAAATCAAACTTAAAAGAAAATTAAATCAAATCTAAGAAAATTATTTTGTGAGGCAAATTCTTGTTACCTGTTTTCAGGGTTATGAGATTTTTCTGCCCTGTCTTTTCTCCCACAAACTTTGATCTTCATTATTTTCTTTTTTCCTCTTTCTTGTCTATTTTTATCTTAGTTTCTTGTTTACATTTATTCATTAATTTAATATCTCTCTGCTGTGTCTGGTATGTTCTCGAGGATAAATTCATTTGGGTAATCTCAGTGTTACATCCATATGTCTTTTTCCTATTCCAAGTATTTATGTAATTTCTTGGGATTAAACTCTTGGTTTACAGGTTGGATTACTATAAAGTAGAACTCAAAGCGTGGGGTTATGAAACATATCTTGAAAATACATCTATGTTATAAATAATAAAATAGCTGTTTCATGAGAATGGGTGCTAAAATATTAAATGAGGCTGTCTGTTCTTTATCATGACAAGTATTTAATACACTTTTTATTGTTTCCACTGCTTTAAAAAAACCCAAACTTATTGCAAACACTTAATTACAGTACAAGATCAGTTTTTTGTTGGAGATTTGGACTCCTTTTTAACCTTCAGTGTTACATGTATCCTTACATCCTGGTTAAGGTTTATGCAAAAGTTTTGGGACCCCTTAAGGTGTTGGTGAAGGTTTCAGACAGGTTCTGTTACTTTCCCGTGAGTTTGGCATAGAAAGAATGCTTGAGGTGCCATGTTTTATAGTTTGCTGGATTTGTAGAATATGTTATTGGGCTTCAGTGGCAGACAGATAATTAAA
Organism: Acropternis orthonyx; assembly: GCA_035583155.1. NCBI lineage: Eukaryota > Metazoa > Chordata > Aves > Passeriformes > Rhinocryptidae > Acropternis > Acropternis orthonyx. Next base: position 5,020,784 of record JAWWEU010000020.1, read on the forward strand.
TTTACTGTAAGAGACTGCAGGTTTCTTTCTAAACCATGTGACTGAGGTAACAACCTTCATCCCAAGCAAATGGACACTGATTTCAGGGATTTGAGGGGGTCACTCTGTGTATAACTGCCTTGGGAATGTGAAGTATTTTGGGAGAGTGAGTGACATCCAAGGAAATAGCACAACTATGGGGATGAAAAAGCCAAAGGATGGACTACAGTTTGACTGAGAGATGGTTAGAAAGCGTTTCTGAGCTACCCTACAGTTCGAAAGGAGCTTGGAACCAAGAATAATGACTTCGGTGTTCCTTGTAAATAAACATAACTGCAGCAGAGTAACTCTGTCATCAGATTGTGCTTCTAAGAGAAACAGTCCTGCTGCAACTTGAGCTTATCACTCAAGGGAGCTGAAAAATAACTCACATATAGAGGGGAAGTAAATACTACCTGTGCTCAGGGGCTGCCATGCAGTGTTGGGTCACACAAAGCCTTTGCTTCTCAGGACTTTGTGACTGCTGAGTGATGTAGACACGTGTCATCTCAGGCCTTCAGCATGTCACCCCTTTGTCGGACACTTGTTTCTGTCTCCCATCTCCTTTGGTGGATGTTACTTGTGGCATTGAGTCTCTTACGGTTTATTATGGTAATAGTTTGATTTTTTTATAGCCCTGGGTGTACATAGTGTGTTTGATTCACTGGGGAAACCTAAGTAGGGGTTTTTGCTGTCTGAAGTAGCTCATGTTCCGAATAATCACTGTACTGGTGAGTTGGAATAAGCTTTGAGTGCAACAAACAAATTTGGCCAAATTGACTATCTGTCAACTTCTGTTAGAAATTTGGAATATCTGGTTTGGCATATCTGGGACAAAGTTGCTAAAATGTGCCGGTAAATACACCAAACCCTTTATAATTAGAAACCTGGTTTTCAGCAGTAACAAAAGTGTACCAGAAAAAGTCCCCAAAAGGAACAAGTTAAAGGCTGCAGTTGATTTTAGGACTTTGCCTTTGCTTGAATTACTATCTGGATTAATCATTACTAAAATTATAGAAGACATTAGGGCAAACAGAATTAAATATTGTTGATGTGAGCCCACTCTACTTCAACATTTGTATTGTTTGTTATAAAATAAACATTATAGGGTGCCAATATAAAAAAGTGTATCTTTTGGAAAGTTCTACCTCACTCGCACTTTAATTTTGTTTTAATGTATTTGCTCAGGGAATAAATTTCTACAACTCTAAGTAAACAATTGCTTCACTTTTAAAATATGTAAGGTCTTACAGACTTTTAATTAAGATTTTCTAATTAGTACATTGAATTAATTCCAACTTTTAAAATAAAAAATATATATACTTCTGTTAATGCATGTGATTTTTTTTTTTTTTTCCCTATACGAATAACACCAGTGAAGCCAGTGGGGATACAGTGCAAGGTGATCCAGGTATGGGCTGCTTAAACCTGTTTCCTGCTTTGTGACTTTACATGATTTGATGAGTCAGGAAGGGGAAAACATGAAATCAGTACAGAGGTGAAGCCCTGTGGGCTGAAGATGGGTATTTTTGGGAGTTTAGGTCTAATATTTGCTAGACCAGTTGTTGCTTAATATGAAGATTTAATGCAGCATCAGGCCATCCTTTAAAGCAGTGTGCTTGGAAGACTTGGTACACACCATTTGTGAATGTATTCAGTGGAGAGAAGCAGCAAAAGAATGGCTGAAGGGAAGTATTTATTTGTTTATTTAAAATGAACTCACTGTGAGATAGAAATGTTAGTTTGACATTGCAGTGGAATTAAATCCTATAAAACCGACACACTTTATAGCAACATTGTTTAGCTGACAGAAATGTATTGAGTACAATGGACAGTGACTCACGTTGACAGGAATCAGCTTTAGGGAATTCTGCTTCACCAAACAGAGCTCTTCACTTGTAATGTTTGACAGTATAGCCATTCCGAGGAATCAAAGAGGAGAAATATGAAAAGGGAGGGATACTTTACAATAACTACCTTCAGCTGGAAATGAAATCAGATATTAATTCTTAGAGAAACATAAAATTCAAAACCTCTGAAAGAAGGAAAAATACAAATGTATTTTTTATGAAGACTTGTGCTAAAACCTTGGAGGTCTTCCTTCATTCTAACATCTAAAGGTGAATAGGAAATTTGTTGCTAGAAAATTATGTATCATTGTGGAACTCATATAAGATGCACTCAACAGTTAAATGGAATTTTTATCTGTAATCTTACAGAAGATTTATATAAATTACCTTATAAAAACATGGTAATAGAGGGAAAGGGTACCAAAAAGTAATAGCAGAATTGTCAGAAGACATGAGGAAGCTTGAATAGTATGTAAAACACATTCTGAGTTTTGATTATTCTACACGTGTTTTAAAAAATTCAAGCATGCCTGACTGCAGGTATTGTGGAATTTCTGATGATAGAGGAAATGCTCAAGGAGGAAGTAATCACTGCTCTGTATTTGATGCACACATGTAGTATAAGCAGTTTGGAGTTACAGAAAGTCTGTCAGCCTTCATTTTTCTTCTATAACTTGTTAAGATGTATTTGTTCTCGTATCTGATATATTCAGAAAAGGTTAGATTAGTGACAGTAATTTGTGAGAATGAGTGTGAATGTTTCTGATAAAATGATGTGACATAGCTGGATTGGAGCGGGTTATGGACAGTTATTTGCTGTTCTGCAATCTACAAGAAATGACTGTATGTTCTGTGTTACGCTGACTTTTGATTTTGTGTCAGTTTGACACAGAGTTTTGTCATCCTGACCTAAATTTGCCATTTCAACAGTGGTTTCCAGCATTTGGTTTGGTTTTCTGGTAAGAAATGATGTTGCTCTCCCAATGCAGTCTGGCAGGGGACATTAGTAAAGACCACCAAAATAAAGTTCCTCTGGATCTTGCGTTAGAACTGTTGATTGTCCTTATATAGCTTAGGGGTGTTTGATTAAACAAAATTAAAAAAAAAAAGATGGGTTTCCCTGATTGGTTTTTCATTTGGGGTCTGCTGTGAATGCTGAGACTGAGAAGTGACATCATTCCAGCTTTCTGCCCCCATTTCTGGTGATCTGAGTAGAATGGTTCTTCAGTGGAAGAGGTTTGATTTCTTGCTGCTGGAACTCCTTCTTTTGTCTGTCCATCCCAGAGGAACATCACTGATTTGAAGGGGGTGGTGGGGGGGAACACTGTTGGATAACTGCATCTTCTCATGTATCTTTATAGATTTATCTACACAATAGCCAGAGTTAAATTGCTTTCTGGAATTTGATATGAGCATGTCTTCTCCAACAGCTGACTTTTCTTCCCAGTTCACTGACTTGATTTCATTTATGGATTTCTTTTTGCAAGTATAGATACTGGGCATGTTATCCGCTGGAAAAGTAATGGAGCAGCTGCCCTCTAAGCTGGAATGTAACTGAGTTCCAGCAGTGCTCATGTTCACAGGGAATAGCATGTAGGGTTTACGGTTTTACTGCTTATGGTTTGGGACAGATTATGTTTGTTGTAGTGGTACAGGAGCTGTCTGGTGCTTTTTTGTTCACACTCACTTGGAAGGAAAGGGAATCTGCACATCCTTGTTAGAACTAGTAGGTAAAATACAGGTTGGTTTTTTGTTCTATTGAGTTATGCTAACCTATACTGAAGTGTGCATGTTGTTTTCATTATTGATATTCAAATTAATAAAAGGTATAAAGAAGGTAAAAAAGCGCCTTTGAATAGCCATATATATAGACAGATATAATAAAGCAAGTGTTTTGGCAGAGCTTGAGTTAAAAGTTAAAACTGTGTTTGAAATAGGCCTCCATGTATTGCATTACACAGTTTTAGAGTGACTTAATGCAGGTAAAGAAGTGCTTAGGATACTAATAAAGAACTTAGCCGTTCTGCCTTGGTTATCCTACTGGAATGCCGGTTTTCAGCCATCATCACATTTGAGCTTCATTTCTGGCACTTGGTTGAAAAGTGGCTGAGGGATGTTGGCTGGCCAAGTGCTGATAATCTGTAACACATACATTTGGGTTAAGGTGCTCTATAATCTGGGAGGATGATACTGACTTGTTAATAAGGATATTAATTGGTTGGTGCCAACACCTCCTTGGGAATTACAAGAAGGGAAGTTCTTGCTCTATTGCCCAGCATTCGGGTGCTGGAGAGCTGCATGCATGGCTGGCTCCTGGCTGCTGGGTTACAGCACACTGTTATCAGGGGCTTCTGACTTGTGTTTAAGTGTGTAGGTGCTCTTGGTCCACATGTTTTGGGGTTTTTTCCCTCAATTTATTCTGTGCAGAATGAATGCTTTCCCCTCTCCTTTTCATAGGGGAGTTTAAAGTGAGCTTCCTGACACGTGTATTCTTTACCTAATTCTGAACATGACATAAAAAGGAGTCTTTCTCTGCTACAGTAAATATTTTTGTATTACAGCATGCTTATTTAATGTAAGTAGGTTTCTGAGATGCCATGCAAAATGGGACCCAGTTTTATTAGAGTAGCCTAAAGAACAGAATAAATCCGTTAAGCCAATTGTATAAAAATGCAAATTTAAGTCAAGCAATTAAAAACAGATAGAAATTAGAGATTTGGATTTTGCAGAGCAAGCTTTCCACAGCCACTGCCAGATTACTATGCAATTTATCTGGATTCTGTCAGCGATAGTCAGACTAGATTTTGATAAAGAGCAGCAAATCTGTCCCTCCGTAGCTCCTGTGACTTGCTGCAAATTTCATTCAAGTTGAAGCGTCTGTACAATCCCTTGAATAATTTGGAGTTAATCATTTGTACTTCACAGCCTCTGATAGGCCTTAGACTTGGGGGGTGGGAACAGATTTGGCTTTTTAATCGCCTTGTATATTGTACAGCGCGAGATAAATGACATAGACTGTCTGAAATCTACATTCTTGCTTCTGATGCAAAACTGTAATTAATTTTGTGCAGTGTTTCAGAATTGATCGTGGTCACTTGAATTTCTAATTTTTCATTCACTTCAAAGACCTTTTTTTAAAAAGAATGTGCTTAGAGTGTGTGAGTGCTCTCTGATGCTAGTGTACTAAATGACTATTTTACGCCTCTTTTTCAATAAGGTGAAACAGAGGTCAAGGCATGTGGCTCGTGTTTATCTCTGTCCCAGCCTGCTTCAGGATGTATTTTCTGACTTATAGGAAATGCAATCAAACTTAGGAAATTACATCTAAATACTTAGGCTGCAGAGTGTTCACTTATGCCTCGTAGAAATCCAAAAGGCTTCTTTCAGAAATCCTTTTCAGTATAAAACAATTAAGCACAATTTAGGCAATAATTACCCTAATTAACTACACTATAATGTTTGTATTCAAGATTATAGAAACATTGTATCTGTTCTCTACTGCAATAACAACAAGTCTTCCTAATTTCTCTGTATTGATAGTACTTGTATGTGCTTCTTTGTTTGGTATATTTCACTGTAAAAATATTTGTCAGTGAAAGATTGAACAATATGAATGAATTTGATTATGCCATTGTCAAAAACCCCATGCATCACAATTTCTTGTTTTTAATCACTACTGTAAACCTCACAGCCTGAGGGCATAGTTTTAATTTGGGTGCCTTACTAATGAAAAGAAAAAAATAATTGTTTTGCCTGGATTTAATAATAAGCAATAAAATCAGCCAACCAGATTTTACCTCTGCATTCAATCTCTTTTTTATTATAAAACATTTTTGTCCTTTTTTTTTTTTTTTAGATTACAGGCGTAGATACCGAACATTTTACTAATAAATATTTCAGTTTGCTTATGAAGGCTAATGCTGTCATCTGAATATGGAATTATATTTCTTTCATGCTTCATTATCATTTCATGGTAGTAATGACAGTGAGGCGATGGAATATTTACAGGCTTTTCAGAAGACATTTATCCAATACATTTCCCTGAAGGGCACCTAGGCTTAAAGATACATTATCCTTTTATAAAACACTGCCCAGAATCCCAATTTCTGAATCAACCAATCAGAACTTGTTTTGCAGCAGTTACTGCTAAAACCCTCAAGCCACTCTCATATTAATCCTGTGAATCTGGTGATGGGGGGTGTGAGTGGAGGGCTGGGGAGAGGGAGAAGAGGGAGCACTCACTACTGAATCATCAGGCTTGGTACTTTAAGTAAAATATGTTATTTCTTCTGTATTGATAGAGTTTTTCAAACCCGTACTTGGAACATTTCACTGAAACTGGGTAGGCTGCAGCAGCGAAGGCTGGCTGTTCAAGCTGGGGTGTATCTTGTAATGCAGATTAAGTCTAACAAATTTGAAATAACTTACAGCAACCTTGTCTGTTACACCAGCAGATTGCTCTAGTCTGTTACTGTACACAAATACATTGCATAGACCCATCTTAGGTTCAAAGTACCCAGGCATTCAAGCTGCTGCTCAGTAGTTGGGCTCTCTCACAGAGTGCCCTCTTTGCTTTGTGTGAGAAGCAGCTCTTATTTGTGTCTGTGTAAGATTTATTATTTTTAAACAAGGAAAGAAAGCTGAAGTTTTACACTGCTATAATACCTTTCATCCAAAGGACTTTGTAAGAGGCAGTGTGTCACAGTGATTAGTATGTTGGAGGATGTGATGGAATCAGGGTTTTGCTTCTGCCACTGGCCTGCTATACTGGTGCATGTCTATGCTGCATTTGGCAGAGGAATACAGAGATTTCTTTTGAGATTGCAAAAGAAATTGAGCTCAAGTACTACAGAGCTCTGTAGGAGCTGATATACTCTGTGCCCTTTGTGAAAGCTAACCTGAGGATCTCTGCTGTATGGCAATAAGTAATTCCGACATAACATGCACTGCATTGAAATTAATACAGTGGAAAGATCCCTATACTGGCAGTCCCTGGTGCTCAATGTACTGCAAGGTAGCCAAAGGTGAAATTTCTAGTGAAAGCTGTAGAACAAATCTTTCTTAGAAACAAATCCTCTGTAATAGCAATGCAGAATTATCTCATCTGAGAGGTGCACATCCTGAACTGCATGCAGCTTACATGGCCTGCCTCAAAATGTTGATGTGAAATTTCTCTGTCCAGGAGTTCTAACTTACAGCTTCAAAATACTATGGTATTTTGAAGTTTATGCAATATTTCCCACTAAACCAATTGGCATGTACCATCTGTTACCACATGTACATATCCAAGATACCACATTTTATCCCCAGGAGGAGTGTAGAAAATGCATGTCTGCCAAAAAAGTTGAGTGGCTGGGGTGAAGGAGTTGGAAGTTACGTTTATGCTCTTTGGCAGCCAATCTCAGTGCTTCTGCTAGTCCTGTAAGCAGGCACTTCTGCTCCTTTTCTGCCTTTCCTAAAATGTAAGTTTTAAAATTCACATGGGCAACTCCCTTTGGGGTGTATTTTTAGTGGGCTTAAGACTCAGTTCTATTTCTGACAACTTGATCTTCATTTTTGCATGCACCAAACAAATTTCAGAGCAAGAGTAGGATGAAAGAAGTACCTGCATATTTTCTGCTCTAACTGCTTGCTTTGTGCCTGAGAACAGATAATTAGAGATAAATGTGCTCAGATGTGCACCTGCATATCGATTTGGCTGCAAAAATACTTTCTGTTCAGTTTCTAGGGTCTATCAATGTAACAGCTACTACACAAAGAGGACTCACCAGGTTTTGAGCCCCAGGTGTTGTTGAAATAAAAGCAGAAGTCTCTATGTACAAAGAACTAAGGTGAGACTGATATACACTTATTTTTGACCAGATTAAAAGATATGTATATTATAACTTGACCAATGATTTACAAATTGTGTGTGATTCTTGAGCTAGCTCATGCCAAAGTCAGCATAAATTAAAAGATTGCTTTTCTTCTGCAGTCATTGATCATCTTTTTATCTCCATCAATAAGGGATCAGTCATGCCCAACACCATTCTGATAAAATGAGAAATCCCCGTTCCCTTTTGTTGGCACTGAGCACTTCCACTTATTTTCACAACGTCAGGAAGGAAGATGCCTGACCTATTTGAGCAGAGATGACTCCTGGTGGCTGTTAATCTCAACAAAACCACAAAGCTGTTCTACAGTACAATTTAATTCCCAGTTAACAATCTCATGTATATCTTCACTAATGCTGTTGTTTCCTCTGTAATCTCCACTGAAATGCTTAATGATTTCTAATGACTTCTAGATCACTAAAGCAGGATTTATCTTGTAGACTGTGTATACTTGTTGATGCTCTGTCTGAAGGCTATAGATATAAACATGGTGTGAGTCACTGTTTCGCACAGGGTGTTTGTGTTGGTGTGAAGAATTTCAGTACTGATGACACTCCAGTAATGGTAAAGTTGGTGTTTTACATATGTGTCTTTGTGGGGAATGCCTGTAACTTGTAGTTTGAGATACCTCTTGAATACGTGGTCTGTAGAATGATGGCTGTATCTCTGTGTGCTGCTTATCAATGCTGGTAGCAGACTGCTGGGGTTTCTTTGGAACACTAGGGAGAATGTACCAATGTGATCATGGAACATGGACTCATAATGCATATGATGCTTTGAAAGAATTTATAGTTCAGTATGAGAAGCAAATGGAAGGAATTGGGGCTGATCTTTAGAACCTAAAGTCTGTATGAAAACCCTGCCCTCCTTGTAAATCTGTAACTTCAATGACTAAATGCTCAGATTCAGGGATTTGGGAGGGGCAGAAAAAAAGAGTTCTGTGTACCATCTTAATAAATAGCCTCATATTTTATCCCTCTTGGTTCCTTTCAGTCTGCAGAAATGTCTGTCCTTGAAGATGAGATGCTTGGAGATTAGATACTCTGGATGCATGAAGATCCCTAGTTGCTGTAGGGGGGAGGATAGGTCTGCATGACAATTGCTCAATATATTAGATAGGTATAAGGTTCACTTAGTGTTAATATTTCTGAGAAATAATATTTGGAAGCATCAGCATGAGCTATTTCTAAGATCTTTCAGAAAAAGCCTTCCCTGCATATGATTTACTTTGAAGAATAGCACTTTTTTTCCAGAACTTGTTTCAGTAGGTTGGCTTTAAGAGCATCAAAGGAATGAGACCTCTCTAAAGTGAATGCTAAACTGAAGATATATTTGATTACAAAGGAGATTGTGCATAACAGTAATTTGTATCTCTAAATAACCTCTCATGCAGTAGATTTACAGTTGGGATGTGTGAGGGGGTGTGCCTCATGCTGCAGGATCATAAAGATTGTAGATAAAATGCAAGATATTACTGGAGCATGCCTTTCACCCCTGTGAGTGCTAGGTATCTCATCCTACAGCAAAGAACTTTTTTTGTATTTTTTTTGTGTTTTGATTTGTTTTGTTTTCTTTTCAATAAATAGAAGCCCCACCAAAATCACAACCGAACCAACTAACCAAAAATTCATAGCAAATAGATTGAAATTTATGCCATCAGCAACTTAGTTCTTCCTGAATAAGACAGATAATAACAAATAAAATTCAATAATCCAACCTACATTCAGGTGTAGGTAAAAAACATTGCATTACCGTTAGCACAGAATTGCTCAAACACATTGATTACTTGCTCAGATCATTAGAGAGCCAAGCAAAGAAAGAAAAAAATTAGCAACACCACAAATATCTATTGCAGGCTATGGAAGATGTCACTCCATGGCTGAGCACCTAATCTACACACTTGGCTTCAATGGAATGTCTTTGCTTTTTGGTGTCACTATTCTGATATAGCCTGTCCCCAGGTTTGGGATTGTTGGAACTTTCTCCCTCTCTCTGGATGAGCCTGAGAGTGGGCACTGACTGTCCACTGTAATCTTGATTTTCCTTACAGCTGCTGAAAACAAGAAAAATGTTATAATTACTCTAGATAGGTTTCTGAAATTGTGATTATCGAAGTAATAACCTTGCAGGACAGGATTTCTGTTTGTTTCTGAAAGGCCAAAGACTACTTTTCACTTTGTGGTTGACCAGGAAAAGGGAGTAACCTCAAGCAAATTCACCCCCCAACCCTTAAACCTCCTGATGAATCCTAAGCAGCTACATATGACTGTTATTACTCCAGAGAATTTGAACTCATAACATTTGAGATGAAAAAAAGGACTCAAAGCTGCTCACCAATCAAGAATGAAGCATTTCCACTGTGCAAGACTTGCCTCAACAAAGAATAAATCTGTAAATCATTAACCATGTTGTGTGTGTGTGTGTGTGGGGGGGGGGGGGGGGGGGGGGGGGGGGGGGGGGGGGGGGGG
>JAWWEU010000020.1:5031002-5052785 GCA_035583155.1 Acropternis orthonyx
CCCCCCCCCAAGTGTGCATCACTCTGCACTGGTTTAAGGCAAACACAACCCCTTGTGCAGTTGTCATGGCTGGAATCTGATGCAGCACTTGCTTTAAAATCCACTTTGATCAGTGAACATTAACCAAAGTGTCGACAAAAGGTCATTTGGCCTCAGGGAAGAAATAGAAAATTTTATGTACAGAGCACATTGCTGTGAGTACAGGGTCATTATAACTATGAGAATAGCTGTTGTGGTTTTTCCTTTTTTATTTTTTTTCTTGGCTACTATATGACTTTGAACTTGGCATGGAAGCACAGGCTGCTGAAGCAAAAACTCCTCCCTCCAGTGATCACATGAGCCCCTGTGAATTCTTGACAGGGCCAGCAAAGAGCTGTGTCGCACAGCAGACATCATATTTTTGACATAGGGCTTCAATTGCAAAAATGTTGATGACCAGTGCAAATGTATTGATTTGGTTTTGTCCCCGCCCCCCCCACAATAGACCAAAGTGTTGTTTGTAGTTAGAAGAGGAGAAGAAAGCTAGCGAAACAGAGTTGAATCTACTTCTTAGAAGCCTGGGTTATCAAACTCATTAATCTACATGTCAAGAGGCTAGGAATGAATAATTGTGTGTGGAATTTATCTGCCAACATGATAGCTACTTTTCAGCTCTCTCTTCAGAGCTCTTTCATTGTGCTTGGCTTTATTATATGCTTTGTCTTTTCTATTTCTAGTCTGTTGGGGAGGTATAGAAATATGTACCTCAGCACTACAGAGGATAGTTGCTTTGAAACATGGCACTGGTTAGTTCTTTGCATGCACGTTTGTTCTTAGGTGTTTAAGCATCAGGGTTGCTTGCAAGCTTCACTCTTTGTTCGTATGTTAATTCTTAGTGTTATGAATATTATTACACACACAAAAATCCCCTCAGAGGTAACATCTTTGTGGACAGTATTGGCTGCTGAGGGTTCAGTGTGTTTGATAACAATGATGTTTTAGCAATCTCAGTAGTATTGAGATGTTCTTTCTGTTACTTGCTACATGGGTTTTCATTGCCATGAAAGATAAAAGCCTAAGCCAAAGCTGGTGTGGAGAAGGTAGTAGAAAGCAGCTTTGGTGAGGATGTGAAACTAATTTGAGTCAGAATGTAACTTTCTTTCTGAGAGAACATTGCCCTGATTCCGATCTTTAACTTTGTGCCACTGTGGCAGTACAGTAGATTAATTTATCCAGGATTTCCTGTTTTATTTATACCAAATCTGCATGCCTTGGTCTTTCATACTCTGTGGAGTTTCAGGACAAAATGTGCATTTAATTCTCATGCCAAAGTTTTATTTCAGATCTATAGTATCTGAGAGCTGCTGTGATGGTCTTGGCAACTTCCTGGGGGTGGGTGATGTATAACATATCACAATTATTGTCTTTGCTGTAAAAACCAATAGTCCAGGCTAGTCTGTATCCTACTCAGGAATTCTTAGGCAGGAGTAATAATTATTGGTACTTGTACAAAAAAATATGTGCTGTTTGGCTCGCTCTTTCATTTGCTTGATCCCACTGTCCTGTTACCTGGCACAGCCAAAATGCCTCACAGTGTTATGACGTATTATTGCATTTCTATCCTTTTCCCAGCAATCTGTGACGCTGGTGGAAAAATTCAGCACTTGGCCCTGGTTACTCTGGTATGACACCGTTGTGATTTGACTAGTGAGAGGCAAATGGTTTATTTTTAAAGGGTCACAAACAACGAGTTCTCATATTGTCACCAAGACATATACGGTAAGATTTGATGAAGTGAAAATGTTCAGTGAGAAAGGGAAGGAGCTTTATATTCAGTATGTATATGATAAGTCAGAACACAGTTTATTGTAACAGAATGAAAGTACTGCAAGTCTAAGTGGTTTCAACGATGTTTCCTTCATCCCAGGAGCATCTGAACCCAGCTTCTGCCTTGTCAGCCACATTTATGATGTGTTCGTAATTAAATGTCCACGAAGCTCACAGCATGCTGACCACAGAGGGGCCATAAGCAGTAAAGATAAATGAGAGAGAGAGATGTAATATTGCTTCACTTGTGGGTTTAGTCTGATGTTAAAGATTGTCAGTGATAATTATTAATATGTGACCTGGTTGAGTCTTTATGTGAACAATCACAATTTTAATAAAGTGGTAAACTGTGCTCTCTCTGTGTAATCTTGCTCTACATGTAACTGTTTTGCAATTAATTCTAAAATTTGAGGAAAAATTTCAGTCACTGAAAAATAGTATGGTAGCATATTAATGTGGACATGCTGCTACTAACATTTTTATTTAAAGCTCATATAAGACTAAAATTTGAAAGAGAAATTGAAAAGAATAGCTCTAGTCTAAGCTGTGGTAGGGATCAAATCTAATCTGGTCAATTGTCTGTCACCTCAAACAAGCCTTAGGAATCCTTCTTTGTCAATAGCAGTAAGGAATAGCTGGATGTGCTACATATGGCATTAATAATCCGGTATCCTTATGCATCTAAATCTCCAGTTTACTCCAGTGGGTCCACTGACTGGTTTTTTTCCAAAAATATCTTTTTTTTTTTTTTTTTTTTGTGGAACTGGAAAAATGTTTTCTTGTTGGATTTGATATTTAAGACTTACTGCTTATCTTCTTCAAACTGCTTAAATCTCTCAATTCTATGTATGAAGAATTGAGCAGGAGGTACATTCCAGTGCAGAAAAATAAAGTACTGTAAAATAAAAGTATTTGCCAAGAGATGCAACGCTGTCACTGGCACAATGCTAAAAACTGCCCACTGACTATTTATTATCTCTTATTTCGAATTGCAGTTGAACAAGGCGTGTTGTTCAGTTTTATCAGAAATTAGTGCTGTAATACAATTTTTTTTTTTTTTTTCAAAGAGCAGTAAACATACCAAGGCAACAAGTGACTGGAGGTAATGCTGTTTTGGTAGTCGAAATTTGGAGCTATAGAAATGCCACCTGAATTTTGTTTCTTATTTTCCATCCTTATAGAGGTGTAATGAAGAAGTGTGAGTTGTAGAATTCAGGTGTTATTTTAAAATCACTTGCAGAGTTTTCAGAGTCAGTTACTTTTGTTGTTTTAAAACAAATAACAAAATTTCACACACAAGATTATTTAATATTCTATTAAGAAATAAATGTTCTTTTGGAGTGTGTGTGTGTTTATCTTTCACAGGCAATAGTTTACAGCTGGAGTTGCCATCTATTTTGCTGTATTTTCAGGTGCAGAACAGCTGCAGTTGCTTGTCAGTATTTACCTGGTAACCAGTTACCCCCAGAGCTTCATAAATTGAGGATCTGATTCTGACGCTTTCACAAATATTTGTTCTTCACTTTATGATTGTCTTTGGTGAAAGGTGGAAGGAAATTGTTCATCTGAGGGATGATAACTGTAGAACCATATTAAGTAACAGATATGTTCCATCATGCTCTTACTGAGGAATGTAATGGGTTTGTTTGTGGAGTGAGATACTATGTAGCCTTAGTAAAATAGCAGAAACTGTCTTAGAATTTTTTACTTTTAATTTCGGAAGAACGGTGGGAGCTGAGAGGCGAAAATTCTGTTTCTTTTAAAGGACTGTAGGGTATAGTGTGAGCACAAAATCCTGCCAAAGCATTTTCTACTGCCTAATGCAGGTGCTTGTGCAGTAACAACTCTGTGCTGTTCTGCTGTGTATTGAAATGTAGCTTGATTATCTGTGCTCCAAAAGGTACAGTTTATTCCTAAATCCAGCCATTCCTTTAACTCACCAGTGTATGCAAACTATTAATGATACTTAGGTGATGTGTACATCACAATGGATAGTAGTTTTATGACGTTAATAAAAGTAATTATATGCACCAATATGGTAAAATAAAAAGAGTAAAATTCAAGGCAATGTTTATTAAATGCAATCATTTATTGGAAACAAATGCTGTAGCGTTGTCTTTGTTTGGTTGATCAGCCCAAGCATTTTATCAAAGTTGGCCTGTCAGACTTGCATGTCTTTGCAAGGCTAATTGACACTAATAGACTTGAAAAGAGGAGGAGTAAACTTAGAACATAATGCACATATAAAGATCCAGAGAATTGGTAACTAGTTATAAATGCATCAAAGTGCTTTCAAATGAAAAGCTTAAACAAAGGAATAACATTTGGATAATAAAGAAGTCCATTACGCTTAAATGGCTATGAACAGGTAAAAAAAAAAAGGTGTTCTGTCAAATCAATACTTGTAGTGCAAAATTAATCACACATTTGACAAGACATGGTTCTGTGTTATTTCCACCTACTGTATCTGATTCCATCTGAACATCCATTATTAATAAAATAGACTCTCTCAAGAAATTAATTATCCTAGAATAAATACTTTAATTTTTTTTTTGCTGAAATGTAGATTTGAAATATTATTTCACAATTCATTCAGTACAGATATTTCCCATGAATATTTTTCTCCATCCCACTTAAATAATTGTATCTTTCTCCAATTAGTTCTGTTCACATTGTCCTTATTCTTTTCTTATTTTACACATGACTGTTAACTGTGAAACTGTGGCCTACATACAAAATGTCACTCAAGCTAATAGAGGGTGAGCATTCTTGATTTTAGGAGTATGTAATATCAATCTGTTTTCTACAGATTTATTTCTCTATTTCTTCCTTGTCTTTTTCATAAATATGAGGACCATGATAATTGATTAATGCTTTTGAGTCCTATAAACAAGATTTATGAAAAATGCAAGGACTCTGGGTGGTGGGAGGAAACAAAATGAAAAGCTTTCTTCTGTTTCTTGCTGAGGGAATGAGAAAAAAATATTGAGGCGAGGCAACAGCCACAGCTATTTGGATTAAGGTGTTTAAGGGTTTTGTGAGTCAGATCTGAGTTGGTCACTCTGATTTGATTTGATCTCTGAGGTAGGGATGGTAGCCTCTAAACTGCATTTTAACTTTACATTTTAAACCTGTTAGGAAAGTTTTTTTTCCTTGGTAACTTTTTTCTGTCTGTATTCCATAACCTTTTGAATCACGTTTATAGTAGCAGATTGTGATAATCTTCATTTTTGTCTTTCAATGAAAGATTTTAAAATAAATTGCAAGTCTCCAGCAACTATAGAATTTTGCTGTTCTCTTGTGTGTAATGTTTAAAATCTGAAAATAACTTGAAACAACATCAGTATTTAGTGCTTACTTCTGAAAAATAAAATTTCTGAAATAGTCATTCCCCAGTTTTTGAAATTGGAAGTATTTGGATCCATTATTCAAGCATAAAAGTTCATTGGGCCCTAATGACATCAGTGGATTGCTGCTACTCCCTTTCCTTTGACTATTTGGGTAGTAAAGTCTGAGGAGATAGTGGAAGTACACTTTTTCCTTGAAATATATTAAGTTATCACTGACAAACTTCAGAATGAAAATGAGTGTTAAACTCCATTCTGTTGTAGTAGATATTTGACTGTGCATTTACTTTTATGTTATTTTATAATGTTGACAATTTTATGCTAGATATTCAGAGTTCATTATAACAATAGAGCATTGTTCATAAGACACATTTGCCTATGTGTTAGATAATGAAATATGATAATATGCTTTGCAAGACTGCAATGTAATAAGAGTTCAAATTTGCTATATAAATATAAAGAGGTAAATAAAGTCACTGCAGATGATACATTTTGTTCCCAGTACACGTTATAGCCAGTAAGCAAAGTGTTGATGGTTAAAGTTCTGAAAAGCTTCCAACTGGCTTATGAAGTTTTACTTGCTTTAAAAACTGTTCTCTGGAGACATGTGATGGGACTTAAATTTAGACTCTTATAGGTACACTTGCTATGGACTATCAATACTTAGAACTTTGGTACTTAAGCGCTACTGAAGAAAAGCTTCTGCTTCCTTATAGTAGCTATTTGATGGGTCTCTGTATGGTTAATCTAGAGGGCAACAGGTTAAAGTTATGGCCTTGTTGAAGTCAATGACATCTTCCTGTCCTGGATCAGGAATTAATATAGTGCCAACTTGAAGTAATTTAAATTGGAACAGTTGGTATCAAAATAAACAATTATATGTATTTACAAAAAAACCCCTGAGCCCAAACTAGCAGATGTCTGCTATCAGGAATTGGCCACAGTGACTGTAAGGAACTGAGTGGAAGTCAATGCCTGGGATGTCCTTGTTTCCTGTATGTCACCAAAACCTTGTAGGATGCATTTCTGTTTCCTGACTCTTAGGATGTTCTTGCTGAGTGCTGTATCCTTTTAAGAGAAAAGAGAGGCCTTAAGATTCAAAATACTTCCAGGTTTTAATTGTTAGCTTAAGGAAAATTACTAGAGGAAAAAAAAAAAAAGCTTTTAGCACTTTGATTGTGGTAACTTTGGAGATACCAGTTTGCCTGTGTATTATTTTTCAGCCTTTATTTATTTATTTTTTTATTTATTATTCATAAAGTAGTTTTTTTTTTCTCTTTATGGCACTGAGTAACCTGCCACTTAATTAAATTCCAGAGATTGTTTAGTTGTACTACGTACCAATTCTAATTCCATAGACCTGTGAGTGTAGATGAAAGCCATAAAAGTGGACTTTTATATTTAACTGAATCTCCCTTGCTGTCTGGATGTAGTTCTTGGACCCACTGCATGGAAATTCTCATGTGGCAAAGGATATTGTTCCGTCAAACTTTGTACCATTTTCAGTAAAAGCAGAGGAGAGCTGTTCTGTGAGGAGTTGATGTCCACCTTTTCCATGAGTTGCTGGTAGTAAAACAGTCAGAATCCTTTGGAATAATTGAGCTGCCAGGTAAACGCAAGTTCTTGACAAAGAACTGAAACATTTGAAGGTGACGTGGCCTTTGGGGTTCACTGAGTAATTGAGTATTGGTGGCTTGTAACTCTCAGTTAATCAGCCCTATTTTCTTATTTGAAAACCTCAGAAGCATCGACTAAATGTACCTGACTGAGCTTTCTGTGGCAGAGCAAACACCACTGGCTGCTGCATTTGAAGTAGTGGAGGCCTCATAATTGAGAGTAATGTGCTCTTGATGACTCTGCCATTGCCCCGGAGATCGGATATTCCTGTGTTCTGAACAAATAGCTAATAAGATTTGGTATAAATAAAGGTCTCTTTCTTCTTAAAGTCCAAAATATGGTCGACCTAGAGTGAAGTGGAATGGGCGATTTGGGTAACTGATTTTACTGATAGTGGTAGCCAGACAGGAGTATTTTTCCTGCATTTTTAATGCATTCATCAGAAGCCTTGCTGTTGAATAGTGGAATTAATTGGGAAAAACCTCATGCCCAAACCCTGTATTTTTTGAGCATTTTTCACAATTTTTTTTCATTCTGAAAATTGGCCCCATTGTGTGACCTCATGCAGAACTGACCTGAAATCAAGATTAACTGTATTTCTAACATAAAAAGTGAATTAAAAATGAGAATATTATAGGAAATTTGAATTTATAAACTGCGTCTCCTACAAGTTGTGCGGTGGAAAGGATTAAATAGGTTTACATTTTAATGCCATGTTGCTTGTTGCTCTCATCAGAATTTTGATAGATCCATATTCTTTGCTTCATCTTGAATAATAATGCTCTATGAAACTTGTGGTTCTTATTGTCCTATTTTAAGCCTGTAAGTGATGACAAAGAGTTTGATTTGGCTACTCTAATTGCATTGCTGTTTTATTCTAGTGACATAATAGGAGCAGATGTTGTGTTAAATGTAACTTTTCCCTTTTAGTACAAGGTTTTCTATATGCCTGTTCATCACGTGGGTCTGGCAAATAACTCTTCTGTACCAGCACTTGATTATTATGATGGTCTTGCCCACTTATCCCCCTGCTTGAATGTATGCACTGTCATTATAAAAGAAAATATAAATGGCATTGATCAGAGCTGAAAACGTGACTCTTCTGGTGTCTTTGACTGGCAGCTGTAGGATGCTGTCTTTAGGGAAAGCTCGCTGATTCTTGATTCATAAAGCTATTTTTCTTTGTTAGGGATAAGAACTGAAAGTGGAAATGGAACTAGTGCCAGAAAATGCCAAGGGAGTTTCTTGGTTCAGCTATTGGGAAGCTGACAGTTAAATATACTCTTGTCCTTTTCACTAAGTGTTATTATTACCTCTCTGTGCTCCGATGATTTCTGGAGTTAGCAATGGGCTGCTAGGGTTGAAGCTGAGAAGTATTATAAATTCACATTCCAAAATATGATTTAATTTATTCATCAGAATGGGTACTTCTTACATATTCTGCCACAAATGTTGAGGATTTGTGCAAAGCTCTGTTGCTTTGATTGTAAAAGATAAATAAAGAGGATATCACTAACTTTGGGTTTAGATAATTGGACTTGAAATTGTGTTTGTGGTTTTTTTTTTTTTGAGTGATTACATTCACTTTTTTTTCCATTAGAGATTTGACTTTGATATTGCAAGAAGCAGTTTTATTGATTCAAGATATCTCACTCTTTCCATTATATTGTTAAGATTCTATCAGTTCGGGAGTTTCCCTTGATCTAGCAAGTCAGGTAAGAAACAAGAGATGAAATATCACTATTTTGTTAGGGATGACATACCTCAAACGTGATGAAGACCTGTGATGAATAGAATTCCCCCAGAATAAGAATTTTTCACTGTTAATAAACATTAAACCTAGTTTTGATTTTGTTTGTGATCTGCATGAGCAGCCCTTCTGTGTAACCTGATTTTGCCTGCTGTGGGTTTGCAGTTGTCCATTCTGAAACTGAAGGACTGTATGTAATTTATTTCATGGGGATGTTTTATGCTTGTGAGAGATGAACAGATGTTTAGAAAACAAAGCTACTAGTCACTAGTTTTGTTACAGCTACCCTAGTAATCAATTGTATGAATTTTACAGCATAGCAGTATTGGAATGAATGTTTCAGAGGCATTTCAATCAAAAGTGGTGCCGTTCTGAGCTTGAAACATAGGCTTAGATTTATTTTTCTAGCAGTGCAATCCTCAAAGATTATACTTCATGCACCATTTTCAGGCATGTCAACATTCCTTACAAAATACAAAGATGAGCGTTATTTCATAGAGGTGGCACAAAGTAATACAATAAAATGGATTTATTTCATCTTAATTTATTTAAAATGTGCGTAGTCTGAACTGAAGTAAAATCTGGGAGATGAAATATCTTATTTACGTGAATACATTGGAGAAAAAAAAATCAACAGTGTTCTAACTTTGGAAAGAAAAGAGGAATGTGTGGCCTGTTCTAACAGGCATGGTTGGATATTGTTCTAGTGATGCGTTTCACAGTGTTTGCCTGTGGATTTAACCTTCCAGTGTCCTAAAGGATCCACTGTACTCTGAGCTGTCCGGTTTGGGAATACTGTTCAGTGGGTGTTGTAAGTCAGGACTTTGGTTTCTTGCCCTGGCTGTGCAGCTGGTTTGATGCAGCACCTCCTGACCTAAGACACAACCTATGCTAATAATGATAAAAGGCAAAACTTTGTCTTCAATATCACTAGTGTTGAGCACTGTTCTGATTATAGAGCTGTACTGATTCAGAGGAACTAAGCATACCAAAGCTATGATTAATCTTTCCTTATAAAGGCACGGTCTGACAGCATAGCAAGGCTTAAGTAGATAAAAAGCATGTATTTAGTTGAACTGGATTGTTCTGGGTAGTAACATCTTACAGAGTGTGGGGTGTGTTCCCTAGGGTGTACCTGACCATGATCTAAGCTGAAATTTCTCTAGAGCTGGTTTTCTGCATTGACTTAGATATACACTTAGTTTGTGCTTGAGCAAACAGATCATAGCTCCATCTCCCCATCTACAACTTTTCCATTTTCCCCCTTTGTGTTCTATTTCAACATATAAGTGAATTAAATGCTAGGCTGTTCAAATGATTGCTTTGTAGCCAAATAGTCTGTTGAAATAGCATTGAATTTGGGTAAGCTAGCTCTAGAAAATAACTATACCATGCATGACAGGGTTAAATTTGACTTTTCTAATTCTGTAATTTTTATTAGAAGCTTGTAGTTGTTACTAATTACACTGATTATTTTATTTTGTTTTAACTGTCATAATGCTAGGAATGAAAAAAAAAAAAAAAACCAAACAAGCTCACCCCCCCCCCCCCAAATGTGAATGCATTGCTAGAATTTAGCTAGGAATTATGCCATGGCGGTATCCCAAGTTTTGTGATTCATGCTAATATTTAAGCACGACTTTTCATACATGAGAGTAGCAGTGATGTATTCCAGGTAGCAGCTTTTGTTTTGTGTTTGTCAGAGTTAGAGTGAAAAGCTTCAGTGCCCACAGAAGCAAATACAGGCTGTTTACTTCCACCACAGGTAAGGGTAGGGTTTGGCTTTGCTGCTGTCAGCCAGGAGCTCTTACTGACCAATGTCAGCCTCCAGAGGCTTTGATGGATCTGAACTCACTCGAATTAGGCTTGACTGCATTAAAGGGGCGTTACAAGACACAAGCTTTAGATGACTGGTTTATCTGCTTGCAGTGATACAGCAGTCAAGTGCCCTTTGCTGTTTGTTACCTGAAGGCTGCGAGGGGTCATCTTGTGTCAGCTGATGTGTCCGAGTGGGAATGCTACCAAAACAAGCACAGGATTAACAAGGAGGAAAAAGCAGAATTTCCAGGGTTTCAGCAAGCATGGCCAGAGTGCCAGGTCCCGGAGTAAGAGCATCCCAACACTGAGAAGTTACGGCTCTTGTTATGTCAGCTGCCTCACAGTATCTCTGTAGATCCAGTTTGTCAGGGTTGCACTGAGAGCACCACGAGTAAGTGCAAAACATCCCTGCTGAGCCCTGGGGGGGAAAGCAGCAGCTTGGGGAGCCTCTGACATGGAACATAGAGTTTTTTGCTCTTGTATGTCTAATGTGAGCGGAGGGTAAGAAACTGCATTGGTGCAGGTGACCGGTGTACTAGAGGTGCTGCAAACAAAAAGAATATAAAAGTTGAGGAGACACTTTGGATTGAATTGAGAGTATATTCATCAGACTTCTCTAGCCTGAAGATGACTGCCAGACAAGGTATGGAGTGAAATATGTGTTATCACCCTAAAAATAAGCTTTAAAATTTCCCCTGAAAATGCTATATTGACTATCTTACATTAATGACAGATGACATCAAAATGTGATAATTTCATTTGAAGTAAACACACAGAGTTCAGGAAGGTTTTTAATGCTTGAACTGGAAGTCAGGATTGAATATCTGCAAATGAGGGCAAATATTCCATAACTTGTTCTGAACCTAGTTTCATGGCTTTTGAATGTAAATTTGCTTTTGAGTGTGTAGCCTTGTGCATCTGGTGAGGTAGTGATGGGGAAACACGAAGCACATGGAAAAATTGTAAAGGAATTAGGAAAACGCTGCTACTTCTTGAGTCCTCTGTTCTCTAGAGTGGGTGATCTTCACAGGGCCAAATGGATCATACTCTTGAGATGCATTGGGTCAGACATGTATATAAAAATCAGTCCTGACATGAAGGAGTGGCCCTTGGTGATTGGTACAGTGGTAAAAAATTACATTATGACAGACTTTGAAGAGGAGGGTAGGCACGGCCTTGTTTGTGAGGAGCTCCACAGTTCCGGTTGGGATGTAACACCTGGGTTGGCTATTGCTTGAGCAGCAAGGAATTGTGGTTATCCTGAACATAGGAAGTTGTTCAGCTGGGAGAACTGGGCACTAGAAAGGTGCTTGCAATGCTTTTTAAGTGTCGTGTAAGTTTTCTATGCCCTGCCTGGGCGAGGTGAGAGGCACTTCAGTGCCCAAGCTAGATATTCGTTGCAGCATAGAGGGTGTTTGGGCTGCTGTTGCTAAAATTGAATTAGGTGGTTTTAAATATTTTGAGACCTCTCTCTGGCCTGGGCTCAGGGTGTACTGTGGGGTTGGGTGGTTGGGATTAGCCCCATCAGGGAATGGCTGCTCAGATAAATGCTTTGAGAATGGTTTGCCTGGGCTAAAAGTACATTAGGGAGTTCATTCTTGCATCAGCAGGATAAATTGAACTCAAAACCACAAGCTGGTTTCATATTGTGGAGGAACGTGAAATAGTCATGATGTTGAAGGACAGTGATATACATGACTTGAGCTTCCCTTGCTCTTGTGGAGGGTCCTGAGGTGATGTTATAGTGATCTGAACTGGTAACAAACCCAGAACAGATGTATTTTAGCATGGACAGGCTGACATGGAAGCAAGGAGACACTAGGAAATGCAGTGTAAGACCACACAGGATTTCTCACCAGGTGCCTTTGATCTCAGTGATTTCTCAAGAGGAATATCTACTTTTGGCCAAATAGCCTGCTAGTTCTAGAAAGATGCAAATGCCTCTTGCTGCTTGGTCTATTAATTTGCTGCATGAGAGCAAATGAGTAGATTATTCTGTCCTCTATGCATGAATTAACCTGTGAGAGGATAGTATAGATGATTGGTTTTAACCTGTTAGTGTCTGAAAGACATTCAGAGCAAGTCCTAGATTTTTTTGGTCATCTTCTTTTGTATTTTTATGTTCAAAAACGAGATCTGTATATTATTTTTTCTTCTGAGTATTTAATTTGAAATTTTATATATATATAATATATATTTATATATGTTTTATATAGCCAATATTGTAATGTAGTTACTAACTTAATTTAAAAAGCAGTTCAAGTTGTGTTTTATGAAAAATTAAAAAAAATATACTGTTTTGGAACTTTCGTAGATATAAAGTTGTTAGTCCTTCAAAATAAATGGATGTTTTATGTATTATCTAGCATTTAAAATGGGAAAAGTTGAAAAGGCCGTGAGTTCATATTTTAACTGAGTATGCTAAAAATCATTTACCTAAATAACAAAAATTATATACTTTGAGTAACAGATTAATAATTTTGTCGCAGTGTGTCTTTGTTGAGTGGATATTTTTGCATTAGTTTCAATCTTGGGTTCAGTTCAGTTGACCTTAAACTTCTAATAATCAAAGTTTGCATATCTTTTTGAGCAGGTTCTTGAGCTTTTGTGAGGTTTTTTTCTAACACCAGGAGTAGATGATGTTACTGTACTGCTTGAAGGATGCAATGCAGAAGCAAGATAGACTCTTAGGTTTGCTTCCATTTTAATGTGGAGTGGAATACAAAAGTCATAGCTGGTTATGAACAGCTGTTGGAAAAACCTTCTATTAGCATCAGAGTTTGTGTTTTTCTGTTGTCATTACTACAGGGACACTGGTTTAAAGTGATATATAGTGCACAAAAGTGTAGAGCTGCAAAGAGATGTTGGTTGCATAACACAAAAATTCTTCTCTGATGTGTCTTGTGTGCCCCATTTGGTGGTAGCAACTATGGAAAAAATAGTTAATTTCCTAAGAGAAGGCATATTATACGTGGTCAGTGACTAAAATATTTAATAGGAAAACAGAATTCGTGGAATCCACATGCTGTGGTGTTACCAGTTTTGTGTCACAGTCTTGACTGAACTTGGCATTGTTTGTGTAACAGAATATCCAAAGGAATGCATTTAGAAATTCCTCTTCCCTAGTAATTTAAATATCTATTAGAGAAAAATGTGACATCTATCTAAAATAAATGTATAGTTTCTATTGCTATCAATTAGTTTCTATAAATACTAGGCTTTGTCTTAGCCTCAGGAGAGCCTCATTTCTTTTTCAGATCTGTTCAAATGTCAATTTTGTTGATAGAGGACAGAATTCCAATGGTTACCATCTCATGCCAGGTATGGAAGTAAAAGCTGTATTTGTATTTGCATGAAGATATATATATATATATACACACGTACATATATGTATATAAAAAAACCCATCACATACATAATGATATTGATACATTTTTAAAAGTCCTTCTGAGACCCCTGGAAATGTGGACCGAAATTTTTTTCTGCAGTTCTTTTAAGTGCAAGACTTGTAACTGTGATGGTAAGGTGCTCTGAAATTGAATTTACTGGCTTTTGGGTTAATTTTATGGGTTCCTTTCTCACTTGAGTTTTGTTTAAAATATTGCTTACTTCTCTGGTTTGCCTTTCCCTCTTAAAAAAAGCTCAGCATCTCGTTGAACAATGATTAAATGTTATCAGATGGTGTGAAAGGAGAGAGGGTGGGGTTTGTTTGGACTTGATTTGTCTATAAACTGTGATTCTTGCCAACTACAACATACAAGATGTGGGGCTACCTTACTCTGTCAACTTGTCAGTCTGCAGACTTGAAGGTTTTGTGCAGCAAAGTTTGTCCTTCGTTAGTGTTCACAAAGCATTTATCATGCGGAGAGTGCTGCTATAATTAAATTACACCAAGTAGAAGTTTTGATCAAAGGTGCATTTTGCCTACTAATAAGACTGTTCAAGCTCCTAATAAAGCCTTATCTCCAACTGGCTTCCCTGTGTTTCTCCAGCTGCTTCCAAGACCTTGTCCAATATTCACTGTTGATTTGTTCTCTGCTCCAAAGAATTGAGAGAGCACCTGATGTCCTTTTACTTCTGCTCTCATCAGCTTTGAGCATGACAGGATCCTGTTTCAGTGTCCTTTAGCCTGTGGTGTCAGGAAAAGTGAGAAAGTACTAACAAGAGATCTCTTTAAAAGAGCTGAGATCTGTGTGAGTATTACAGGCATCTTGGAAGTAGTTCACAATTACAAGTGGATACTGTCTTGGTTATGTTTTGGTTTATTTTATTTTAAAATTTCCATAGAAGGATTTTTTTCCTTTGTCTTTCCATTATCATTTTTTTTTCTTCCTGTTGTACAGAATACCCATTAATTTTTATTTCTTTTACTTAAAGTTATAATCTTAATTTATTGTATTCAGTTTCACCAACCATTCATATGTCATGAGCAGGGCCTCAAAACTGATATTTTTTCTATTTTGGTATATGTTAAGGTCAATTTGGAGGCTTGATTTCTCTGCAGCTGAGTTCAGGGTAACTGATTTTGAAGTGTGACTGGGAAAACGAGTAAGTTATGGTTTTGCTGAGGTATTTTTGCCCTTTTTAAAAATTAATAATATATTTTTGTCATTTGCCAATACTGAGAATTTCATTGTACGTGGATGGGCTAGCAGTTTACCAGCTAATTAGTCTTGCTTTTGCTGCTTTGCTTTCCACATTTGATTCTGAGTTTTATGAGGAATTATCTTCTATAAATCCCCGTTAAGACTTGTCAGATGACTCCTAGCACTTTTATGTTGGTATTTATTTTGACTGTTTAGCTTCCCTTTGAGAGTAGTGACGATGTCCATTCTGGAGTGTGCTTTCCTTAGCTCGCTTGAGCGTGTGCCTGTTAAATATAGCATGAATGAAACCATCAGTGTTTTACTGCTCTTGTGTTGGGGCTTCTCTGCCAGTTTCTTTTCTGCTTGTAAAGCCCTCGACTCGTGGTTGAGTCTGGAATATTCTATGCATTTTTGTTCAGCTGATACTGAGTGTCAGCCCCCTAAAGCTTTTATGTGCATAGTAAGTCAGGTTACCTTTGAATGAACACACTGATTTCTGAAGAAAGGCATGATGGAATGATTGGCACGATGACTGATTATTAGGCCATTTTCCTCAGTGAGTTGCCCACCATCCATTGGCAGGAATCCCAGCATGACAGGAATCATCTTTGCATTGTCTCAATTTTTTTGTATGTGCAGTGTACAAATTACTGCCCTTCAGCATCAGACAAACAATATCTTACCTAAACTCTTTATCAGATCAAATACATGTAAGCAAATTGTACCTGGTTTAACGTTTAGCTTCTCTCTATATCTTTTACATTACCCTAGGCTATATGTAGGTTACCAGCTCATACTCTACACTTACCTAATTTTTTGTAGGATTCCTTCCAAGACTGCATGATAATGGAACAACTTGTAGTGGTGAGTGACCTTCTCTAGCAGTAATTTCTTCCCTTGGGCATTGAAATCGATTTTCTTCATCTTGGCATGTGAAGAGTCAAAGTATGGCTCCTGCCCTGACTGTCCCACAGGCTTTTGGTGGCATTGGAAACAAATCATGTGAGTGCTGCCGCTTTCAGGGAGTTCACTGTGGCAGCATCAGGAAGAGGAGAAGGTTTTTAGGCAGTTTCTTTCTGTGTTATGGTATAATTTGGTGCAGAAACATCATTTATTGGCAGTTACATTCTGAAAGATTGTTTGAAATGGGGGTAATAAAGGTAAAATGTATCCCTGCACCTGTGAAGGCCAGAGGCAGCTTCTGCCACGTGAAAGGAACACACCAAGCAGGCTCTCTCTGCCCACAGTCTGGTGAGGGTGAGCCCTGTACTGTTGTTGCTCAGAGCTAGACAATTCTAGCCTCTGTGTCTGTTGATATATATATGTGTGTGTGTGTGTGTATATATATATATATATATACACACACACACGTATAGGTTAATAGTTAACCCTGGGCTATGGACCCTAGCTCTGCTTGGATACATGCAGTCCTCTTGTCACAATCTTAAATTCAGGATATTTGTAGTTCTTGACTAAGTGCCTACTGTAAGAAAGCCTGCACTGATACCAGCATTGTAGCCTCACAATGGCAAAGCTCCTTGAGCGCGTGTGGTACCATATGTTCAAATCAGCAGTTCAGTATGTGGTGATCTAATGCACGTATGGGTGAAAGGAGGTATAAACTTGGAAGCTGTTAGACCCAGGAATTTGTTTCTGGCAATAGCTGAGTATGTTCAATATCTTTGATAGACAATGTGAAGAAAATGAACCATCATTTACCAATAAAAATAAATATGCTTGTAGTGGCAAAAAACTTCGGAGGATTTACTGAATCAGATAAATTATTATAGGGTAACAGGCCAGTGTGTTTGGCTGGGGGAAGTTTTGTTTTCTTTGCTTTTTGCACCTAAAATAGGTAAAGGAAGGGAATAGCTAATAAAAATTAAGTGAGGGAATTTTTCCTTCCTTTGGTGCATTATTTCTTGGAGGTATGACACCAAAACCTGCTTGTCCAAAGACCTTTGTCCTGGCCACAGGTACAGCCAACATCAGTGTTAGTGCATGTATATGAGCAGTATTATCCCTGAAATCTGCACTCCCCTCTGCTTCAGTCACTAACTCAGTAAAACCAAATTGAATGGAGCTTGTGTCTGAGAAATTGCTTTTTGGGTGGATAGGCCAACTTGTAAGTAATAGTGCGCAGTTGTCTTTAAATTATGTGCATAATAGTTAGAAAAATGAATATATAATAAGCTGTGAGCATTCCTTTTAATTCTAACCAGCAAACCGGAAAACATTTCAAAGGGAATAGTTGGCCTATTCAGCACAAATAAACATATATTGGTGAAATGTGTGGTTCCATTTAATCTCAGTATTGATCAGAAGACAATTGATCAGCCAATATACTGAAAACATTGAGAAGAAAAACAGTGGGGAAAACACAAACTGTGCTCCTGTGGCATAAATTAGTGAAAACTACCAGATGTGATATATATATATATATATATGTATATATATTTCTGTAATAAAGATATACAAGTGGAAGGAATTAATTACTTCAGCAGGCAAAACTTCTGTTAACAGGCAGTTAATGGAAAAGAGGGGATAATAGAAGTGAGCTGGCAAATGAAATGGGTGAATAACCTGTGTATAAGGTTTCATGATAAACGAATCTAAACAGCAGTCATTAAGCATAATTTTAACAAGATCTCAAGAACACCAGTATAAGCAATTGAAGAGGCAACAAACCATGGTGGGACTGTAGCATGTTCTTTCCTTCAGTGGTCGTGATAGCACACTAATTATAATTGTCAGTAACAACGTCCTGTGGTGAGCAGAAGAGTTTCATCGTCATCTTTACATGAATGTATTGTGAAAGGGGAGCTATAGACAACTCTGCAAGGCAAAGAGAAGAAAGGAAGGAGGGAAAAGTGCTGAAACATGGCAAAAGAACTTCAAATGATTTCAGATAAATGAAATAACAGTAATAATGTCAAGGGTCTACTAGTCAAAAGGCACAGAAATAATATCAAAACCAATACACCTGCTTCTTTTTGATAGTTTACAAAATTTAAAACCTTTCACACTTCAATATGAGGCTTTATTCAACCAAACCTGTTACACAGGTAGGAAGGACTTGGGTCTGAGAAAGGAGGCTTGGCATCTTAATCTGGCAATTGGAGCTCATACCCTTCCTCCCTACACCTCAGAATTATCGTGTATCCTCTCTGCTTATTTATATTCACTGGCTTTCTAATTAATATCCCATAAAGTCACACAGTTACAGTTTATTTAACCTCAGCTCACGGCACTGTAGCCATTACTGCTTGTATCAGGGAGGATGGTTGTTTGAAGAGCTGCTACAGAGGACACCTCATTTGTACATGACAGGTATCAATTACAAGAAAGGTCTAATGGGATTGAGTCATTGGAACTCTACCAAGTCAAGTTTTAGAGAAGATTTCTTTCTCTTTCACAGAGGGTCATGAAAAGTGAAATTTCTGTCATACTTTCACGTAAAGATATGCAGGACAATTAGAAAAGTATATGTTGCAGTCTTAGAATTTTGAAGACTGTCCTCTGGAATTTCGGGTACCATGGAAAGAAATTCTGTAAATTCTAAACAGCAAAACCACAGGATGCTGGTTAATGCGTATGTGAAGAAACATGCCTTAATGATTTTTTTGTTTATGACACTGATTTCACTGAGTTTAGGAGATGGGATTGGTCTGAAAATATTTACATGGGATCCTGTTATTAGCAGTATAATATTAAGATGAATTTAATATGTCAGCTTTCTGACATCATTATATAATATATAAAATCATCCTTCCTTCAAACTGAGAAAAATATTTTCTAGGTAAAGAGGAAGCCAAACTCTGTAATATAGAAGTGGCATACAAAAGAAATAATTTCGTTTTTGGCAAAAAAATAAAGCTAGGTTGAAAAGAAACAATTTGATTGTCCTGAAAGCTAATCAAACAATTTAAAACTGAAACTGGTTTGTTTTATTTCATATAAATCTGGAAGTGCTGGCACAGTTTGAGCTACTTGAGCAGTGTTTGCTCTGAGGCATTTCAAGGCCTCAAATATCTTGTCCAATACAAATTATTATACTGCTCCTGGGCTTCCTATTCAACTTTCAAGCATCTGTTTGAAGCATTGGATAGTGACTCTGTTAGAAATTTATCAGATAAGATTTATTATTATAGTAATCAATGGAGTTTTATGAGCATTCCTTTAGAATACTATTCTGTGAAGCAATGAAACAATCAGTATGTTTGTGAGAAATGGACATTTTTTTCATTAGTAAGTGTAGTTTTGACATAGTTGCTTGGATTACCAGTGAGGTAAAAAAAAAAAAAAAAAGTCTCATTTTTTTTGAGGAGCAGAGATTGATCTGTGAAAGTCTCAGGTCAGGTCGTCTCTGACCAACATTTGGTGATTGCAGAGCTCTGAAAGTGTGAGACAAATGGTTTCTGCTAATGTTCTCTCAGTTGCTTGTGAAAGCCATATAACCCAATGTTTCTGTTTATAAATTAACAGATAAATAGGATTGAGTAATCTGTGTGCCACACTCAAAGTATTTAACAATATGGCCTGTCCTATAACTCCTGAATGCTGTGAATTAATGGATACTGGCATTGATTTCGTGTAATGTGGTGGGCAGAGAACATGAGACAGGTGCAGATTCAAGATAACCATCTGAGAGCAACAGGAATTATGAAATAATGTGTTAGATTATCGTCAACAAGAAGAGAAGGCTTTGGGGTGACCTAATTGTGGCCTTCTGGTACCCAAAGGGAGCTCCAAGAAAGATGGACTATTGAAAAGGGCCTGGAGTGACAGGACAAAGGGAATGACTTCAAATTGACAGAGAAGTAGGTTTAGATCAGATATTGGGAAGAAATCCTTCCCTGTGAGGGTGGGCAGGCCCTGGCACAGGTTGCCCAGAGAAGCTGTGGCTGCCCCATCCCTGGGAGTGTCCAAGGCCAGGTTGGACAGGGCTTGGAGCAACCTGGGCTGGTGGAAGGTGTCCCTGCCCATGGTGAAATTGGATGAGCTCCAAGGTCCCTTCCAAGCCAAACCATTCTATGATTTTATGATTTTTATTATGGTAATGTTCTTCAGTCTTACACTCAGTTTCTGAAGTTGTTTCTTACTGAACAATATTAAAACATCCTTCACATCTAGACATGCTGGGTTACTAATGGGTTGCTTTTTTATGAAGCTGCTAATCTGGGCTCTTTGCTGAAGGTGAGGTAACTAAAATACTGTCTTTTGAAGGACATGTGAAAATGCTGCAAAATCTGTTATCCACAGAAGAAAGGATATTTGAGGAAAAGACAATGTTAGCAGGCAAATTTAGTCAGTAAGACTGTATTTTAGATGTGTTGCATAGTGTTCAAAACTTGTAAGAAATCTTTAAAAATCATGTTGTACCTATGTTTCTAGGTGCTGGAAAATGGGAATTCATACAAAATTGCATGAATTAAAGCAAATGTATAGAAAAAGCATTTAGCTTATACTTGTTCAAGGTATGATACACTGTCTTGTGAGTTGAAGAACACAGGATATGCAATGAAGTTGGAAGAGAGTAGGTATCAAACAAGAGAGAAAGGAAATTTTTTTCATCCCACAATATGTTTAGAAGTATGGGAACACTTTGCCAGAAGTCACGTGGACCTGCTGGTTCAGTATATTAGACAAACAGGTGGATAAGATGTTCATTTCCAACCTGTTATTCTACGTTTCAAAGGAATGTTTTGAAATCATTCTGCAGTGGATAACAGCAAAACACTTAAGAAAAGGTTTTTTTGAGTATGATACATTCTGACTAATGAAGAACTCTTCTAAACACCATTTGTAAAGGCAAATCCTGGGAAAAAATATTAGGCTGAATTGACTACTGAGGTCAATTATCACCTTTATATTGCTTCTATTATCACCTTTATGGTTCCTGCCTATGGAAGCTTTTTCACACTCTCCCTTCTGATTTTTATGTAACAACTTAGGACAAGCCAATCTTTTTGTAAGTGTGTGAAAAGGAATTGCAATTGAGGGAGTCCTGCACAAAAGATATGAAGCTAAAGCAAAATGTTGCATTTTGCTTAGTTGCTCTTTTTCAGTTTCCCTTTTTCTTCTAATGAATATGCTCAGTAAGAAGAAACAGTATCCCCTAAGAAGTATGCATAAGACTTCATCCTTGTAGCTGAAGAAAGAATTAAATAAAGGAAACCTTTCTGAAGGACCCTATGCTACTTATTTGGTCATTTTAAACATCAATATGAGTAAATGGGAGGTTATACATCATCCTTTCACCTTAAATTTACAGGTTGTAATGTGAATTTTGCCTTATAACTTTCTTAAAGCAGAGATTTATTTTCTGTCTTACAAAAAATTGTGTATGCCCATGTCTGTGAAATAGGAAAAAAACAAATGCAAGTGTTTGTTTTGAAACCTAAAATATAGTTTCAAAAGGAAGGAGAGATTGGATTATGATCCAAATATTGTTTTCTCGGTGTAGTGGAAAAAAAAAAAGCCACTTGGGTCTAGGAGTCTCATTTGGTTTTTATGTCTGATTTTCTCAAATCTCACCTTTGTACCTCAAATTTTAAATTAAATTTGGGGAGTATATAAATTCAGACAAACCACTTTGGTCTATTAGTACATAAATCCATGTAATTATATTTCAGGTTTTTTTTTTAAAGTCATTGAAATTATTAAGATCTGTAAAGAACTAAAAAATTTCAATAAAACTCTGTGCCCTTTCACACTACAGAATTTTCTCTATTTTTTCCCTCTTTTTTTTCCCCTTTTAATTTTTTTTGTTTTGTTTTGTTTTTTGGGGGATGTGCTTTGTTAGTTCAAGTGTAAATTAGGCAGTTAACCAGTGATCCGAACCCTTTTAATTGTCACA
>JAWWEU010000020.1:5052885-5070571 GCA_035583155.1 Acropternis orthonyx
ATGATTAAATAGTTCCTGTGGTCTCATGTCTCTGGAATTTGAATTACACACAGGTTAAGCCATACAAGGAAGCTGTAATTTCTAGTAAGCTCCATGGATTTCTCTCTCCATCCTCCCCACCCCCTGCCCTATTTCTCTTTTTTGCATCAGAATTTGAGATGGAAGAATATGGGTTGGAGGTTCTTTTCATGCTGGAAAACCCATGACCAAGTGAAAAATAAGAAGGATGAACAAATTAAATTTAGCTGAAAAGGCAACGTGTGAGGCTGATAGTTTTGAGAGTTTATGCATTGGGGTGTGCTCTCTCTGCTGTCTTCCATGGGAAATTATAACCTTTACCCTGTGGTGGCAGGAGTGTGACTTCTTTTCATTTATGTGGGCAATACCAGGGTAAAAATAATTGGGTTTTTTTGTTTAAAGCTTCCTTGAAATTTCACAAGACTAGATAAACTAGCATTTTTAAAAACATTTCACATGGAAAAGTTATGATGCAGATAATGCTGTTGGGAAGTCGCTTCCTAAAGGATTTCTTGCATGAAGCAGAGGAGAAAAGAATATATACAAACCCCCTATTGGAACCTCTTATTATAGAAACTACATAAATTTAGCTTTTTTTTAGCTTTTTGAGATTTATAATTACTTTCCCTGAAACTAACGTTTTTTAAAATGTAGTCACCTATACAGAAATGATCTTACAAGTTGCTTGTTTTCTGCAAAAGCATGCTGTCTCTGTTTAAATGACAGCAACCAGTAATTGTGTGTCTCTAAACACTATTGACAGAGAACTTAAATAGTAGCCTTGGACTCCGCTAAAATTAGTTTTCATTACAACCTGTTTGTAAATCATTTGAGCCAAATATCTCAAGCTGAAAATGTAGATGTGTTTTTGTTTTTGCTGTAGAGATGAGGTCAGCAGAAGTCTGCAACAAATATGATTACTTGGGTGGAGGTGACATGATTTACTTAAATCAGGCAATTTCCCCATTAAAGCATTGAAGCCTCAACTCATAAAGAGACTGCTTAGCAGATGAACTATAATGTCTTCTAGCATTTGTTATATTAGGTGATTTGAAAGAAAAGAACAATTATAAGAATGGATGCATTTCTGTGTTGAGTGGGAAAAATCCAGTCTTTACAGCAGGGGGTGGCTAATTTTCAGCAGATAAAATAAGGCTGTTTCATAAAAGCTTCTTTATAAATATTGTACAATTAAATATGTATATATATTTAGATTTATATTGCTAGGGTAGGACAGTGCAAGGATGAATCATGTGAGTGTTTAGTTTCTTACGTTCTTTCCACAGTTGGAATGCAGAAACTCTTTTCTCCCTCTCTTTCTTCCACACCCAGTAGGAACAGCAGAGAGACTGCAAACCTCAGTACAGGTGGGGCTTGAGTTTCTTATTTCTTTTTGTTTTTTCCTCCCTTGTGTGCCACTTAAATTTAGCAAGGACTGTTAAACTGGCAAAATTTAAAACTGCTGCTGTAGCTCCTTTTCAGTATAACGAGCTGAGCCAGAGGCCACACCATAAAACTTGATTGATTAGCAAAGACTGTACTTACATTAACAAATGTCATATTTTCTATACGTTCCATGCACTGCAAGTGACTGAAACAAGGAGATTCAGAGTTGGATCTGGAAGTCTATTTGAGCCCACGTGTTTGCCTTTGAAGAGTTTATGCAGAGGTGCTTTTTGTGGGCTATGTTGCTGTTGTGGTTGAAACATCTCTTTGTTTCTCAGCATCTGTATTTGCAGTTGGATCCTCAAGTGCTGCAGATTCCAGCCCAGGCCTTTGGTCTGGTCTGTAACATTGGTGTGTATTTTGCTCTGCTGAGGGAGATAAGATTTGTAGACAGGCAAATTTTCTAATTAGGCCAAGTAATGGTTTGTTTTAGATTGTTTTTTTTATTCATTCCCATATTTTCCAACTTTACAGTAAATCTGCTCCTTCATTTGCTGGTACATTTTATACATTGCTGTATAAAGGTACATTTGATCAAACTAAAAATTGGGACAGATGATTATGATGTCAGTAAAAGTTCATAGGAAATTCAAGATCGTAAAGGCTTGTCGTCCGCACCACTGTTCAAGAAATTGCTATTCATTTTCTTTAGGTGAAGCACAAAAACACCCTTGTGTATTGAGTTTTGGGCACTGTGTTTCTGAAAGAAGACTGAGGTTGAATATTCTCTCTGAGATTAGAACTTCTGATCTCCTGAGCATCTGCAAGAGCTGACTACTATGCTCAAGGCTAAGAAACACTTAGAAAAACCTGATTTTAATGTAATTAAGGATTCATTTCAGGGCTTTATTTGGATGTTATTTTGCAGTAGAGGGAGTTGCAAAAAGACTAAAATCACAAATGGATCAAAGTTCATTTTGGTTTTCATGCCACTGAAGTATCTCCTTCCAAGGGACCATGGAAATATGCGTTAGTGGCACATGGGTGGGTCTTGATCTCCGTGTGTGCTGCCTGTGATGAGAGCTTGGTGTAACACCGTGGTGCATTTGCAGAGGGAGAAGGAGTGGGTTGCTGTGAGGAGCAGGAGGTGTCACTGCAGCGGACACAGCTGAGAAGAGGCTGAAGGTTCAGATTGGCTGCAGTGAGGCAGAAGTGCATCACTTCCAAGTTCAGCATGTTATCCCAAATGTGAGAGCAACTCTTCCAAAACTTGGCTGTGAGCAGCCCCTCCAAAAAGAGCAGTGTTGGTCTTATTCTGACATCTCTCTGATACCACATTTACAAAGCTATTACAGGTTTTATTAGTTTTTCAAACTAGTTAAAGGAATCTGGTAATTTCATAATGTCTGGTTTTAAGCACTCTTTTGACTTTGTGTCTAAGGGAAAATAACTGGTGAATTTTGATATTGAATGTCTCTTGGTATTAAAGCACTACATATTGTAAGATCTCAGAATTCAAAATAATTCAGATCAACCTTTTAAATTAAATGGGAACTAATTAAAATTTTTAAATATTTGGCTATCCCCGGAAATGACAGTATATAAAAACAGTCTAGAGCAACTTTTTTTTAAAAATGTCAGTTATAAAACTATAAAGACAGAGAAGGAATAAATACACTGAAAGCACTGATTAATCCCCTTGGGTTGCAGAGCCACTTCATACTGTTGTAATGTGGACCCTTTCCTCTGATATTACTCAAGAAATACAAACAAGAAGCATTTATTATCTCCCAAGTAGTGTATGCTATGGAGTGCTGAATAAGGAAGTGAGGTATTGCAGCTGTTATCTTCTGAACTAACTGCTACTGCGTGTTCCATGACCAGCCCTGGCAGGGTTTTTGTTCCCATGAATGAATAGGCCATAAATCTGTCGCAGCTGACACAAGCAGCACTGCTGGAGAGTGTAAAGGGAAAATTTGCAGAGGAATCTTGTGGTCTTTGCTTGCCTGGAAAATGAGTTCAATAAAATGGAGGTGATCAGTGCTTATTTATAGGCCAAGCTGATACATCCAGCATTGGCTGTCAGAGTTTAACTTAGTGCTTCCTCATTTATGCTCACTCTGTAAAGCAAAACATGGCACTGTAAAAAGCTTATATAATGCTGTTATACTGGGCTAGTCACTATTGTTGAAAATAGATAAAGCAAAATAAAGGGAGGAAAAGGTAAAAGCATAGATAAAATGTACAGGAAGGAAATGGAAGAGGCTGGCTGATGCTAACACCCTGAGGAGGGATGGGGAGCTGCTTGGAATCCTTTTGCTTGAACCCTAGATTGGAGGTGCTTGGCAATTACTGCTGTGTTATAACAGCAGATACATCCTGAGAACTCTGCTCTGGAAGGAAGACATGGGAATTTTATTCTAGTTGAGGGAAAAGACTGAGGAGCTATCTTAGTTTTGTTTGTTTTTTTGGTTTTTTTTTTTTTTTTACTGTAGAGGTATGCTGGAACTGTATCTCATGTGTGTGTATTCTGTTTCGTGGGGGAGGCTTGTATGTGGATTAATGTTAGGTGGGGAAAAATGCTTAAATAAGACAGATTGTAAATTGTGATTCACTGAAGAGAAATTTTTAAAACCCTTTAAGTTTAGAGTGTTAACAAACCAAAATATTTTCAATTGGTTTTTCTCTACTTTTTGATGTTTTTTGATCAAGCTAGTGGTAGGTCAATCAAGGCCTTTGAAAATAGGTAATTGTCGAAGCAGTAAAAGTAGAGACTTGCTAAGGAGAGAGAACAGTGCAATGCTAATTTTCTTCCTTACAAGGGGTTTGGGGAAAAAAAATCCACAACAAAAATCTAGTACAGACCACTTACAGTGCTTGATATAGCCTGTACATCACAACTATACCTGGACTCAGGCTGGCTGAGGAAGTTTCACCTGCAAATAATTCAGATCTTATGGCCAACGCACGTGGTGTGAAGTAGGAGTGGCTCCAGGTAGGCAGTTTGTGAAATTGGCTTTGCTGGAGTTGGGATAACTCCAGACTTGGAGCCAGTCAGGACACTGTGAGTGCAAGTGCAAAGAGCCTAAAAATTAGGGTCAATGAAAAACTGCAGAGAAAGACAATTTTTGCTCTCTCCCCTAATAATTTATCAATTGTTTTAAGCTTACTGCCTATAGCTATATTTCTTGCTGTGTTCAAAGAAGTGGAAGTAAATCTACATGTTCATGTTCCTTTCTTTGTGCCTCAGTGCCCTGAAGATCTGTAAACTGTACTCTCTTGCCTTCTTTGATAGGAGTGACCTCTGCCTGAAAGCAGGGAAGACATGGAATTAACTCCTCTGAGTAAATGAAACTAATGCATGACGTAATGATGCACTGGGGGATACATGTTGTTGTTTTGAATAAGTATTTTAAAAATGAATAATACTACAAGACCCTGAGGCATGTCTGTGTTAGTCTTTGATCAGTTGTATTTCTGCAGCCAAATACAGTTCTAAATGTAGTTGAAGGCCAGGTATGTCAGAACAGTAAATGTAATTTTCCTTCTATTTTGTCAGGAAATGAGAAGCAGAAGAGCAGTGAAATTTGGAAGCTTTAATTTCTTCTTAAGCTTTTTCTCAGTGTGTGCATTCAATTAAATAAGTACAGAAAAAAACAGACTTGCAGTATGTTTCTTTAAACTCACAAATCCTATTAGGTGTAAGTTGGAGTTGTGAAAGGGAAATGTCTTGCCTTGCATCTCTTTGTGGAAGCTGAAATATTTACTGATTTTTCTCATTTCTAGTGCTCCAGAATTTATTTCAGTATCTCAATTAGTGCAAACTTATCAGAAGGAAAAGCAGAATTTTGTTCTGCTCTGAAATTGCTTATTATAGTAGTAATAGAATGTTTCGAGGATGTTTTGGGCTATTTCAACACACAGAAAAGACTTTGAAGGGAATTTCAAATAAGAATGCCAAATTAAGTGATAACACTCATTACTGGGCTGTTTCACATATCATTCAGACCTACTCCAGGGACAGTGCTTGAGTTATGTATAAAAATAATACTTGACCTTTAGTGACCTATTCCATTTCCAATGTCTTGTATCCTGTGATTTAATGGATGAGCCTGTAAATTTTCTTGGTAAACATGAAAGAAAAATCCCAGCAACCCAAAATGCATTTGAGTGTGTTCTCACATCTTTGTAATTCCAAGAAAATCTGAAATGTTCAAATGCTTTCTGAAAAGGTCTTTCTCTTATATGTAATTGAAATACTAAAAATGCCTTATTTTTGTAACAATAGTTAATGAAGCATATAAACACTTTTCTACTGTACAGTTGAAGAACTGGTGCATGTATTTTGTTAGCAATGATCCTGTTTCCCTTCTTGCTATTCAGCTTTCAGAACAGGTATGAAGTGTTTGCAATATAGTCATTAGTTCATTAAAACAAGTGTTTTCCTTCCCATGAAGCTAATAGATTTTAGGTCTAAGTGTCTGTTCTTTCTGAAATGTGTATCTGGATTATCCTTCTTTTTGCCATGCAATTCTTGTTCTCTTTGATGGGGATATTTTCCCCATAGGGAAAACAGTATTAAGTGTTGTCTGTAAAGAGTATATGCCCATACCCTTCAGAAGATGCAGTGGGAAGTCACAGTGGATTGGAGCACTCACTCATTACACTGAAAAAGTACAAGTAGATTCTAAACTTCTCAAGTGTGTCATTCTTCTCCACTTGTTCTTTTTCCAATCAGCCTTGGCAAGAAGTCATTGCTGAATGTTGGTGTCCAGGAGATCAGTTTGCACTTCCTATAGTACCAGGATGCCTGAGCTTAGAATGCAGTTCTGGATGTTTGCATTAGTGAAAATGGAATACAAAGACTTTGCAAAACCCAACATAACGTTGTCTCAAGCTGAGAATTATCTTTACTCGTGAATAAGCACTTGTACATTTTTTATTATTTTCTGAGAATGTAGCTGTGCTGTTTACAGGTGGTACATTAAAAACAAGGATGAAACTAGTTAGATCCAGAATGCTGCAGGTGTAGGATCTGGAATAAAAAGATACAGCAAGTCAGCTGCTTGTGTTGAGTAAAGCATTACAAGTGAGGAGGAAAGAGACTTACTTACACTTTTCCGGTGTAACTCAAATTGTGTGGTGATTATTAGTCACATCAGAGTGGTACTCTTTAATTACCTACAGCTACACCTGCTTAAATACAATAAATCAGAGGGGAAAGCTGGTAGGTGATAATGACAGGCACCTGCTGATGGAGCCTGAAGTAGTAAGTGTTTTACCATGTGCCAGCTGCCTTTCTTTAAGAATGCATCTCCCTGTGAATGAAGGAGGAGTAAGAGGAGGCAGAGCAAAGACTCTGGACAACAGGCAGGTATAAATGCTCAGGATAAATCTCACTGAAAAGTTTAGCCAGACATTAACTTCCTTATTTTTTGACTGAGAGAAATAAAGGGAGGAAGGTCAAAAAAGTAAAAAGGTATTGGTATTAAAACATTATGTATAAAAATGTACTTTAGTTTTGGTGCATATATAAACTGCAATGGTTTAAAGTAATTCTGTAGTTACTGTGAACTCTACTAACAGTGAGAGCACATACTCAATAATGTATATTTTTGAATATACCTGTGTGCAAGCACATCTCTAAGTGGTGGACCTGAATAGGAACATTTGTGGGGGTAAGGCAGGATGGTATGTTCAAGTGGTCGTAGTCACAGTGCCTGGTTAAAAATCCTGGTAATCCATGAGTGCAGCACTGTGTGACTACATTAACACTTCACAATAAAGGATGGCAAGTGGGCAGATTTGCATGCAAATGAAATTTTCAACAATATTTCTGCATGCAACTTCCATTACAGTTGGGCAACTTTACACAATTGAAACTGATGACTAAGAAAAAGCATTTACAGTTTAGAAAATTACAACAGCATTGCCTGTAATCACCCAGGTTAGCTGCTCAAGGGCCTCTAGGGGTTTGATTAGAAGGAGGAGAACCTTTAAGAGGCTGATGAGGAGGTATCAAGCACTGTGAATTGAAACAGAGTGAGAGAAGCTGTTATAACCTGGACTTGAGATTTGTTTCACTAAGACAAACCTCTGTAATAGAGGCAACTTTTAATCAGTGGAACGGGATTTGTCCAGTCAAACCATAAAAGCTGTTAATACTTGGCATTTTCATCAGAACTAAGGCCACATTTAGTTAAAGTGTGTATGCAAGACATTATTAAATGCCCAATGAAAATAAAGGGTGGTTGGTGACACGAAGAATATAAGGAAAGGGACACCGTTTAGTGTACCAGGTCCTGAGAAGTGTAGAATGTTCACAATCCCCACAGACCTTTCAGCATGTCTCCAGCTAACTTCTGTATTTGTAAAATACTTGTTTTCTATTTACATCATGCACATTTGCTTTTGTGTGAGTTCCATGTACAGTAGAGATGAATAATGCTGAGTCAAAACTCAGAATATACTGCCCTCTCCTGACAGTTGGGTCAACCCAGGAGCCTGCAAATAAAATACTTCATTAATTTGTCTTAGAAGAAATTTTGGTGCTGGCTCTTTCAGCCTTTTGGTTATATAACTTCAAAATACTCTCTCACTGTGATACTGTGTTTTCTTTAGTCTTTCATTCTGAGAAAATTAACGAGGGTATTATTTGCTGACATATGTAAGTTGATCATCTGCTGTTCCCAAACAGACCCTTATAACATTTTAAAAATATTTCCCATATTGCTTGTTGTTGATTTCCTTAGTTTCAGAATTGGCTCACTACCAGATTGTTGAAGATGATTAAAATAATGACTGAAAGTATTGCCAAAATGATAATGAAATTAGGGTCAGTCTTCTCCATAAATAGGTTAATTTTATTTTTTTTTTTGGGGGGGGGGAGGGGGGGAGGGGGTGAAACAGTGATCAGTGATAACTGAAAGGAGAAGGAAGTACATGAGAAGTTTTGAAGCATTGGATTGAATTGTAAATATTGCATGGCAGGGATTTAGTTTGAAGTGTGTTGTCTTTGACATACAGACCCCTTTGTTTTTTGAAAAATTTAGTTCTTCCACACATTTGAGGTCAGGTTGCATTTTGTCACATCCCAGTTTATAGGTACTGTTTTTAGCCTGATATTATCTCCTGGTCTGTTCTTAGGCTATAGCTGAAAAAGACTGAGTATAAATCCTGCTAATTCCACCCCTCCTGGCCCCCCACCCCCCCCGTCTTTGTGGAAGGTTGATCATGAGGAAATGAAAACCTTCTTGTCAATGATTTGGAGAACCTCAGTGAAGATTTCTTTGCCTTCAACAGGATATGTCTGATACCCTCTTGAGAGTTAGTGGCCCTATTATGTGCTCTTTTTTTCCTTTCTTTACCCCTGTTCCCTGTCCTGTATGTGGCTGTCTCTTCCATTTCTCCTGCTCTTTCTGCAGGCTGAGGAGTTGTCAAGCAGTAGAAATTTCCATTTGCAGGTGACAGCCTTCTTTGTGTCACGTATAGAAGACTACAGTACGCTACCTAAACACCAACAAAGAAATATTTGTGCTTCGTGTATCACATGTGTTACCTTGTGTCTTAAAACTTTGTGAGTAGAGGATATAGTGTGTCCAAAGCTGTCCTTTGCTCAGGAGTCATGGTCTGGTTTCTGGAAGTTCCAGAAAACCACAGAAATAGTGGCTGTGGCCCCAGAAAAAGAAGCTTGGTACAGAAGCTGGTCAGTGTATCACCACACTGAGGATTAGGGTTACTGGAAGTGAACCATGAGGAAAAGCAAGTTTTCATAAGAATGGTGAAGTGTAAGGGAAAGATGTGCAGCAGGTCTGAAATAGAGGAGCACAGGAAAGACTGAATCTGTGGTGGAGCTCTCACAGGACTAGATAAACTTGTACACATGCTTCATCCCATGTGCCTGTTGAATTTAAAGCTTCTGTGAGAGGTTTTTGCTTTACCTCTTTTGGTTTTTTTTGGTGTTTTGTGGTCACAGCTCTGAACACTGTACTTCTTCAAATGCAAATCACCCTACCCCACTAGGCCTGATCCCGTGTTGCTGCTGTTGGTACAACACAAGCAGGTGTGATTTTCCCAGCTAAGGGCTGTTGAGAGCACCTGCTCCCTCTTTCAGCCGGACTTTAGGATTGATGTTTGAATTCCCTCTGTAAGATGGAATGTATAATAGCAGTGGTGTTGATGTTTTCCTACCACACACGGCCAAACCTACTTCAGCAGGTAATTAGCCACACCCTGCCATCTCTGTCCTTACCCTAGGCTGTCAAATTAACATCAGGCATACATACACACACATACATACATATATATATATATATATATATATACACACACACATACACTTACAGTGCTGATGGGTAGTTTTACAAATCAGAGTTGTGCTTCAGATGTTAACAATTCATATTAATCTAAGAAATACACCCTAAGTTTTAAATACATGTCCTATGACACTGGTGCTATTTCTGTGTATGGACACTGAGGGAGTGTGTATATAATTCTTATAGGCTGCTTTTGGGCATATTTATATTAATGGCAAATAAGACAGCATTGTCTTTATCTTGCCCAGTGCTTTACAGCTCAGAAGTCTGTGAGGGTGTCTCTGTTCTTGTTAGTTTCAAGGTGGTGAAGAAGGTGCTGATCCAGAGCATGCAGTTGTGTTCCTGGGAAGTGACGGGTGAGAGGTGACATAGAACCTATTCAGTCACAAATGACAAGGTCTTTTTATTTAATTAGGCCATAAAGTTGCAGAATAATCTATGTCTGTGTATCAAACTACCATTCCTGGGACAGAGATAATGTTGATAGGAAAACAACTTCAAAGAAATTCTAAAATAATATTAAATTTCTAACAAAATAAAACTTATTTCTCGTTGCTAGATAATTCTGTGTTTTTCAGCACATCGTTATTAATGATGCTGGTAACTAATGTAGCACTTATCCCAGCAAATATTCAGATGTTGGACTGCTGTCCAGTTAGCATTAATAGACTTAATTGTGAACTGCATGCAGTAATGTAATTTGCCATGGCACACTTTTCACATTTAATTATTTGTGTAAATTACACTGAGAGATATTGTAATACTGGCTATGCAGATTCAGTGCAAACAGCATATTGGTACAAATACTGCTTATGTGAAATTAAAAGTAAGATTTTTATTGCTCATTCAGAGGAGAATTGATTGTCAGGCTTTATGAATCTTAAAATGTAGCCAAGAGGAAAACAAAAAACACTGAAAATCTGGAACACTGATCAATGCAAGTGCCACCTTTTAATCCACCACAAATAATTTTATTTAATTGTCTAAAAGCTTTTTTGATACAAAGACATGGGCAAAAGAAAGGCGTGTCTGTACTTCTTTGCTTCATTCCATATGTATACAAATCATCATGAAATGAATGTTACTTTTAATTAAATTGATATGAAATAACTTTAACTCTTGTTTAGTCCTTCTGAGCTCTTTCTAATAGATCAGTAGGTAAATGGCAGGATAGCAGTGTGTGGTATTTTAGCCATGTAACGACTGTATGGATAGACTTTAAAAGCATGGATGATAAAACATAGAATGTAAAGGAGTTATTCCTGATTTTCAGCCTGTCTGTCCTTGACTCACTACGGTGATCAATAAACATAGCACAGATTAAAAAAGTCTGTCTTTTGCATCCTTTGTATTTATAGAGAGGAATACTTTACAAAGCTTGGAGCTGAGCATGTTAGTTGCTCTGCCTTCTGTGTACCTTCTTGCATTTCTCTTCTGTATACCTTCTTGCATTTCTCTTCTGTAATGCAAGCTTCATGCACAAAGTTTAAGTGTTGAGAGCAGGTGAGATGGGGCTTCTAGATAAAAACAGAGTTTAGACTGTAATTTGCCATCACAGAGGAGAGAAATTACTTGCCAAGAATGAATACAAGCTCCCTAAAACTCATCAGGTCATCTTAAATCCCACCCAAGGTTCTGTGTCAGTGTGTGGCGGTAACTTTAATGGCCCTGAAGTAGCCTTCATTCCCTGGTCATGGTTTCAAATACGTCCCCTTTGTTAGCTGAGATCATTTCCTCCTCCCTCACATGTAAGCAAGGTTTTGCAGTAATAGATGGTTCCTGCTGAGAGTTTGCCAGGCAACACAATTCTCAAGGGAGGCTTAAAACGTCCTCCTCTTAAAAAATGTCCAATTTAACGGCTGTATTTAGGTGTTTGAGGCCATACAGTGTTTGCAACAACTATGATGGCTCTATTATGATAATGGAAGAAAGCTACATTATGAAATAAATGCATTCTAGGTTTTCCTTGGCAACATAATGTAAGGATTGTTCTCTGTGTTGGTACTAAAGAATCAAAAACAGTTTAGTAAGTCAATGTGAACACTGTTTCTTGTCATGTGCTTAATGGATCTACTGTTGTATTTGTGTTCGTTCCAGCTCTGCTGCCTTGCATCAATGAAAAATTATGTTTTTTCTTCAATGCCACAACACCAGTCATCTTTATATTCAACATATTCCCCTTCAAATCTTTTAGTGTAAGATGTTTACCATTTTACTGGGCTAGAGTCACTTTGCTGGTCATTTTCTTGGTAATAGAAAAGGATCATCTTTCTTGATTATTGATGTTGCATTTAATAAGTTCAGGTGAGTACAGTCAGGTTGATGTGTGAACAAATGCATTACTTTTTTTTTGTGTGTAGAGCTTGCTGGAAATGTGGCAGGGTGTATTTACTCTGATTGTGCTTCTGGTTAAAGCAACAATAATTTTTTTTACCTTTACAGTATTTCTACCTTCTCTAATCCTTCTTCCCTTTCCCAAAAGGTGTTGCTTATGATTGGCTGGGCAGATTTAGAAAACTGAAAATTTTTATGAAGAGCAGTTAGAGCACATGAATAGTAGGCATTCTTCAGATTTAAAGAGGTCAAATTGATTTTTTTTTTTTGTGTGTGTGTGTGACAGAATTTGTTCCTGGGGTGAGACTTTGAAGTAAAATTTCAAAGCATTGACTAGGGGTGCAGCTCTGCAGCTTCTTATTGACTTTGTTCAGAGATCAGGAGCTAAAACTGCATGCTGCACTTTGAAAATTTACCCCTAAGTATTGAGTTTTACCTCAGAATAATTTTTTTCCAATAATTTAATAAACCCTTGAGAATGTGGTTTATAATGGAAATGCTGACATACTTAAACTTAATGCTAATCACTGAAAATTAGTAAGATCTTAAACAGAACTTGGGCAAAACCTGCAACTCATGAGTATCCTGTAGCTAATTAACAGGAAACATTTCAGAAATGCATGATCCTCAGAAAACACTGTGTTAGCAGTGACCCTGTCAATAATAATATCATATTTTGTTTTATTCCTCAGACTTGCCATTATCCTCCAGTCCATAAGAAAGTACTTCTGGACACCTAGCTATTTCCCAAACATATATGTGCTTTGTGGAATTGAGCTTGTCAAACTTGGAAGCTCGTGGTGAAGAACGTTCACACACCAGGAACAGCATGATGGATTCTTTAATATAAAAGTGTCAACAAGATCAGCGCTGTT
Source organism: Acropternis orthonyx (assembly GCA_035583155.1). Lineage (NCBI taxonomy): Eukaryota > Metazoa > Chordata > Aves > Passeriformes > Rhinocryptidae > Acropternis > Acropternis orthonyx. The sequence continues at coordinate 5,065,814 of JAWWEU010000020.1, forward strand.
ACAATCTTGTTTGTTTGAGCAGGACTTCAGGAAAGAACATCATCCAGTCTGCAAATTGTATCGACAATGTCCAGAGCAGTGATTGTGAGTCTGGGCATGTTTGCTGTGTGACTTCCTCCTGCATCTCTGTGGCTTCTCCGTATTTCTCTCCTGCATTTCTCCATGGTAAAGTGCAGTGATCTACTGGGGATACCTTTGGAAAGAGAGGGCAGGGGCAGTATAGGAGTCACTGGTCTCAGAGATGAAAGATGTCTTTTGATTACACAGGGCAGAAGTTTGGGAAACTGACCTAAATTTTTGAGCCCTGCAAAAGAACTGGATTTTTCTTTTTTTTCCATGTTAGAGTTGCTTTTTGCTTTTTATGTGGTGGCTGTGTCTTGGTGTCCCAGCTAGGAAGGGGATTCACTCGATATAATTGTTGGCTGTAAGTCAGGTTACAGCTTCTTTGCCCTCCATCACATCTCCCCTGCTGTGCTACTCCTACAGGAGCCAGGGAACAGAAAATGGCAGTAACAGCGATGCCTAAAATTTTGTACTGTGAGTTGATCATCTCAAGTCTTAGCAATCTAAATCAAAATATAGTATATGAAATAGCATCTTCTTAGAGAGCATTTTGAAGAGGAATTTGAAGGAGAATGGTGTGGTGGACCTGTGGATTTTTGCAGAGCTTATGGGAGCAGGCAGGTAGAAAAATTTGAAAAAGGAGAAATTAAACGTGTATGTTTTCCTTTAAAAAAACCTGTTCCCCAAGTACTAATGTTTAGTATTTTTAGTCACAATGGAACTCATGAATGTCACAACCAATTTATACAATTTTCTGTGAAAAAAACAAACAAAAACTGTGCATCTGGACTGACAAGCTGTATGCCAAGATTCAGCCAGATGCAATTTGAAATGTCCAAGACATTAAACATGCCCTGAAATGGAGCTTTTAATGAAAGTGCCATCTCAGTTGCAGCCATAGTGAATGCCAGTGTAACACACTGTGAGGAATTTATCATGCTAGATGTCAACTGCGAGTAGGTTACATGAATCTAGGAGTAGATATATTGTAAGTCTGTAGAAGTTAATGCCTGGGAGGTGATATTTCCATCCCATATCCTATCCTGCCTGCATACTTTGTTTATAGTAATGTGTTTCTGATAACTACATACATTTTACCAAACTTAAAGTGAAAAAGAAGAAAAAGTTGTGTGCTGTGTGTTTGGTATGCATTGTTTGGTTTCTTTCATTAATTCTTGCTGGCATTGTGGATGCTCAGATGAACAATAGAGTAGCCTGTACAGATCAATACCAGATTGCTGATAGTGCCTATCTATTCAAAGAGTAGATTATTTGATAAATGGTTTGGTCCATACGTTTTGACATTTGTTAGCTGTATAGCCCAGACCAACCGGAGGAACTGTAGTTTCATCATAAAATGCAGGAGCAACAAATAGAATATTTCCCTTTTTGTACAAAACCAGTATATTGTAGTTTTAAAGCTGCAAGTAGTAGATTTCAAGAGACAAATCCCCAAACCTTCAAGCTGTTAGAAGTTCACATGTATTTTTCTTAAGTTTTGTAATTATGGTGTATGAATGCAAGATATATATAACTTGTATTTTATGGCTGTGAGGTTGACAGGATTCAGATCTCATAAAACTGTAATCCTTGCCATTTTATATTAGTGTTTCTGTATCGTGGATCAAAGGGGATCCTCTGAGAGAACTCACTTCTCTGTTGGCCCCAAACATGCCCTTTTTCAAAGCCCTGGGAAATGTAATGAAAAAGACATGGAGACAACAACATCAGGAGCAGACTCAAAAGTCAATGAAGCTTCAGGTAAACATCTGGAACTTTACAAGAGCTCAGATTTCAATTCCTTAGGTCAAAATTTGTCACTACTTTTGTAAAATATATATAGTTTCTTTTCTCTTAAATGCCACATAACATTTATTCCAAGTAGTAAGTCCTGCACTTAAGCAAAGGACATTTTGCCATCTAGGTAGTAGTAGTTGTGGTCATCAAACTCTTCTCTTTCTTCCAGCCTCACAGGACCAAAGAAATCTGTTTATGAAAGGCATATGGCAGCATGGTCTGTAAACCAAATTAAAATAAACTGTTCTAGTTACTGGTTTTATTTCAAGCTATTTATGAGAGGAATTTATAAATAAATTTGTAAGCAAAATTATAATTAAAAAATTATAAGTAAATTTTAAAGTAAACTTACAAGTAAAAAACCTAACCAAATCCTCATTGCTGCATTAAGAGACTAAAAATACTATTTTACAAGTGGTTTGCAGCCCTTGTACAGGGAGACCTTGTACAGGTGAAAGGTAATGTAATAGATATGGCAGGAAAAAATACAGTGAAAAATTATACCTGACATGCTTCAGCTTTGAAATAGATTTTAGAGCCTTATAAGCAAGCAGGAAAGCAATGTTTCTTTCCTTTCCTTCCCATTTTGTGACTGTTGACTTCATGCCATGAGGAAAAGGATGGTGTTTGGTTAAAGGTCCCTGTTCTCTAAAGGTTTCTTGTGGGTACAGTTGAGGCATTGCTTGCTGATTGTGTGCAGAAGGGTACATAAAAGTTGGTCCTCTACCCCCTGCCATGTGTGACAGGTCTTCCTGTGCCTGCTTTTTCTCAGGCTGTTGGAGTGTTGCTGTCCCTGTTGGGATTTGGAAGGATTTCTCCCTGTCAGCAGCAGCAGGTTGGTCCCCACGGGGCAAGGGAAGAGCAAACTGTCCAGGTGTGATTTAGCAGCTTGTAGACACTTGGGTGTGGGGCCTGTCTGGATCTCTGTTAGGCTAAAACGAGCTTGTTTTAACTGAAGTGGATCTTAAGGAAGAGAGGGAATGGGGTTGGAATTTCTGGCATATCAACGACAACTTTGTTTCCCCTTTCTTTTAACCCAAGGTGGTGATAAACAAGAAAGTTGGCATGAGAACAGTAAAGGAAGAGTGAGAGACTGACTGTTTTGCTCTGTAAAATGTAGGACATGAAGGTAAAGAGGCTGGGCTGGAAGAGGTATTTCTGGCTAGTTCTAAGGATAGACTTAACATAGTTAAATACTATCCTGTGTATCCTGTATGTTTTCTACTTGTTTTGAACAACCAGAGGTAACTTCATGTAGAATGGTAGAAAATGGGTGTCTGGATTGCTCACTGAAAGGCACATATCGTATTATTTGCACTTTAAAGAACGGTGTCATAGTGTTATGCAATCTCGTATCAGAGGACAATGTTTGTGCCTTTTTTTTTTTTTTTCAGACTTGTGGGAGGAAGGTGTTAAATGTCATTATTTGTTCTATAAGTAATTAGCAGTAAATAGATTCCTGAACCACTGCTATCAGAATAATCTTAAAATAGCCACTTCCCTGTTTTCCTGGTCTATATGTGAAACAGGTGTATTAACATATTAATGATCAGATGTTATATTTAGCTCTGCATTTTAAGGATCTTTAGCAATGTGGAAAAGGATGATTTGACAGGCTTAATTCAACACTGGGCAACAAATAAAGCTTATAATGAAATTAACATAAATCATTAGCATTAATCATTCAACATTATTGATAGCCATATAAAGAAATGTATCATAGCCCTGGAAGTAAAGAAGAGAAGAGCAATGTTTTTTGCCAGCTGTCCTGATGAGCTATGAGCCCATATGGTAGTGGTACTGGCTTTCCTTTCTAATTTTCCTCCTTTGCTTGAGCTGTCAGAAGCCCCTTTCTCTCCTTTTCTTTTTTCCAGACTGCAGAGATAGCTTCTATGTTTTTTGTTTTTTTTTTCTTTTTGAAAATGCCAGCTTTTTAGAACAGGTCAGACTCCATCAACATCTATGGCTGTCACTAGCCATGTGACCAATGTGAGCAAACCGGCTCAGTGACAATTAACATGCAGTCTACATTCATCCTTTTCAATTTGGTAACCTTCACTTCTACTTACGCTTTCATCATCTCCAAAACCTAGCAAGAGTTTTCTTCATTGGGAAACAAAATATTCTGAAAATAGCATTTGGAAATCCTGTATTGGGAAACCTATGTTTTGAAATTTGATATGAAAAAAAAATGAATAAAGGCAGGTGAGGTTCTAAGTGTTCGGTCACTATTTGCTGGGTAGGGTTTTTTTTCTGCTTGTGTGCCACCCTCCCTTCACACCATCTAATCCTGTGTGTCCCATCTACCATGTGTGTCCCATCCCACCACAAAAAAAAAAAAAAAAGGGGGCGAAAGAATTAGGATGAAAATAAATACTGCTATTACTGTTTGTGCTTGAAGCTTTTGTGAACCTGTAGCTATTTAGTCATCCTCATTTACCTGAAGTAAACTCAGTGAAACATTAGGTAAACATGGGTTCTGGGATTAAGGAGCAGGACTGGCAGTATATCCCTAGAGCTATAATCTCAAAGGCACTGCAAACTTTCTTCATGGTTTTGGCATTTTTTCAAGTATTAGACAAATCTTGATGATCTGCAGTGTGCAGGCTCAGTGCTGTGAGAACATGAGCAAAGTGGGTTCACTGGGGAGGTATCGCAGAGTCAGAATCTTTGGATGGCAGTGAGGAAAATTGCCTCCTTTTCCATTGTTTTATATCTTTACATGTTCCTTTTAATTTCTTTGTACTGTAAGAGCAATTGAAATAATTCTGGCTCTCAGGATCATCTCCACTTTCCCAGTTAGAAGTGTAAAATGGCTTCAAATTAAGACATATGCAAGCAACTTTTACATCTTTGGTGGTTGTTTTTTTTTTTGTTCCCCCTAACCTTCCCCTCCCC
>JAWWEU010000020.1:5070671-5100671 GCA_035583155.1 Acropternis orthonyx
CTTGCCCACCCCCCCCCCCCCCCCCTCCCCGAGTTGGTTCTTTGTGTTTACACGTGGAAAGTAAGGTTTTCTCATTCTTAATTCAAGATCGCACAATATATAAGGGAGATGGTTAGAGGTTGTCAGAGCATTGCACAATAGTGAAGTACTGTTGGCTCACCTTAAAATGTCTTTAAATGTCTTGGCTAAAAGGATCTGGTATACTTAAATGCAGGTTGCTAAATTTAAGTTACTGGACTTTCTGTTGAATAATTAAATATCCTTTTACAAAGGAGGAGTTTCTGCCTTCTATTGCCACAAAATATTCTTCATTTTCAAGTTAGTTACATACAGAAGTGCATAAAGAAAACACAGATGAACACAGAGAGGAATCCCCATACGTGGCCACTCTTGGCCAGTCATGTGTTCACCTCTTAAATTTGCATGGGACCTTAATCTCCAATATAGAAATACATACCATTCCCTTATGCTCAAAGTCAGTGTTGCAAGGGAGCATAACAGCCCGGACTGGTATCCTGTACCAAAGCGAATAGATCCCTTAATTTCATGGTTTAAAAAATACTTGAGTTGACCTCAGTATAATTCCTATATTTTAGTCATTTAGGTGTCATGGCTCAGTAATCATTCATTAACTATAGTGCTTTTCAAATGAAGAACTGAGATGAAAATTTTTCTTAATGATGACAAGTGATGTAATTTAGTTTTATTCCTATATTATAGTGGTGCCCGCTAGCGCCGCTGTAGTTAAGGGTCTGTCAGTGGTTCCATTATAAACCCTTATTTTCAGAGGGTTTATAACTCAAAAATTGATTTTGGACTTAAAACTGCCACCCAAGGTCTAAGTCCTGGAGGTTGTTTTTATATACAAATTGGCATTTTGGGGAGGAAAGAAAGAAAGGTTAATAGTTACTCAACTGTAAGAAAAAGATTGAGGATTTTCTCTTTTAAATTTGTATTTGTGCTTCTATCATACTAAAAATCACTCCATCCATCTCAAAGCCAAGAAAAAAGGCCACTATCACGTACTTTATGACCAAAGAAAGGCTGCAGATCTTATTAAGCACAGTATAAGAACTGAACTGGGCTGAGGCTTGTAAAAGCAAGTCCATGGCTTTGAAAATCCCATGGCATTTGGTCAGAGGTTGAAATCTCTTTGAGAGCAGTCGTTTAGGAAAGTGGGGTAGTCATGAATCAAGGCTTCGCCTTTCTCTGTGCAAGGCCAGAGAGGTAAAACAGGTGTGCTGCTTTGCCTTGTACCATCAAGAAGCCACAACAAAATTGACACTATTATAAAGGTAGTTTTTGAAGGAGCGTAAGACACTTACCAGGCCTTAAATAACATCTCTGGAATTGAGAATAGAAAGGTAAATATAGCAGTGGCTCACTGAGAGATCCTGGGAGGGAAGGAGAATGAGTTGGTTCCTAGCTGGAAAAAAATGAAGGGTGTCCTGATGGAAACAGGAGCTCTAGCAAGGAAACCTTCATGACTCTTGTTACACAAGGGAAAGATGACAAGAGGAGGGGGAAAGCCTTGCTGCTCAGGATTCCTTGGAAAAAGGGGAGCTACACACTGAGAGAATCCCAGGCCAGGTGCCACTCAGCTCCTACTGGTTTTGTTCTCCAGTAACCACACTCCTAAGCTGAGGACCAGGGATGATCAGCTTCAAATGGTAGTGATACCTCACTGCAATAATGCTTTAAAAGTAAGAATGAATCTAAAATAATGCTAAAGAAGTTGTAGAATTTTTATAGGTTTGCTTTGCTTTACTTGATGGTCAAATCTCATTCTGTGAGTCTTTAAAAATTACCTCATAAACATTAGAAATGAATAGGTGGAATCAGAACTTGGGATTTGTATTTTTATGCAATATTTACATTGGCCTTTGGAGTATACTGGAATATATAGTATATATTCACTACAGATGCACATGATTTTTCTTACTGTAAGGAACAAAAAAATTAAATCAAGTAGCTTGAGGTTTTATCCAACGAAATTACTTGTTCTGCATCTATTGGAATTATTTGTGATTAATGGTCCTGTTCTTAGTTTTCAGTCCAGGTCTGCTGTCAGAGATGTTGCTCACAATTATAGGTGGAAATATGAGAATTGGCAGCTGTTAGATTAGACATCCATCTCTCTCTAAAAAGAAGCTTGGTGGTTTTTGAGGATGTAAAGTTTCTGACTAGTTTAGTATTCCAGAGAGGCAACGTAGTGGGTTGTCTGAGACGATGTCCTCCAACTAGACCAATCTGTTTACAAACCCACAGTTATCTTGTGGAGACAGTTAATCCTTTTGATCTTTAGTAGAAATAATTTTTACTCTTTTCTTGTAATGACAAAATAAAAAATCTTTAAGATAGTCATGAGTGTGGGGTATTTTTATTTTATTTCAATATTTAATAATAATAATCCTCCCACTATATCCAGAGGTATCAATACACAAGAAAAAAACCACACATTTTAATCTTATTCTCATCTCTAAGAGACATTAGAGAAATTCTTTGTTTTTTTTCCTGACAGCTTCTGGCATCTTCTCACCCATTGCATTGCACTGTACTGCAGAGGGGGTACATTTTTGTGCAGGTGTATAGAAACTCCATGTTTCATGATATCTGCTGGGGCTATTTCATGTACAAATGCAGACCTGTGTGTGGGTCTTGCCTTAGGGAAAGGAGCAGAATAATGCACTGTTTTCTGTTTCTGATTCATGGCCAGCTGTGCCTCCTTGGCTAGTCATGCCATGTTATGGGCTGTCTGCAGAGTTGAAGGATGCTTGGACTAGAGAAGAGGGATAATATCTGGGAGAACAGTTCAGGACCAGCAGTTAAAAGCAGACCTAGTTGTGTAATGATAGATGCTAATGTGAATAGGTATACAATTTCTTTATTTTCTTCAAATTTCAGCTATTTACAAAACATGAAACTTAATGTAACACTTGCTGCTAGTGTGGTTTACAGCTCTGTGAGCAGCTGTGTGCTGAAGCAGTATATTTTACATTTAGACTGAGTTTCTCTGCATTTTTAAAAATATACATTTAAAATTACTATATTTTCTGGACTGAAAAAACCCCTAAACTGTTGGAAGTGTACAGTGTTTCCCAGAACGGGACTAACACTGCAAGGAAGGTAATTTCATGTTGTACTTACCAGTGCAAAGTTTCAGCTGCGGGATGCCATCTCCTTCTCTCAGATGGAGTTATGCAAACAGTACAAGTTGTGCTGGCTGGATAGGTGACCTGCAGTACTGGTGGTGGTTATAGATGATGCCTCTGCTCTTGCATATTTTGGTTTGATCAGTTCTGTTTTGTGCTCTTCTGCAGAAGAATGGTATTGACTCCCTCATGATGTGACTTGAGTGCCCACCAAATCTATTTGCTAAAGGTGGGTATCTGCCAAGGAACGCCTTTCACTGGTTTTCCGCAAGTAGCGGTAGTGGCTCCCCAGTTCTTCATTCAGTATTCAGAGATGTCTTGTGTGATGTGAGAGCTGTCCATCTGAGAAAGAATCACTGCCTTGAAATCAGCAAAAATGCTTTTTAAAAATGCCACCATCCACTTTGATTTAGGGAGGTACGGGCACAGTGATTTCTATGTCAAGGTCTTTATTTGCTCCTTCTACAAATCCAGTCCAAAAATAACTGCTAAAATAAAGGCATTTTAGGGTATAGCATGAAGACTGTTTTCCTTGAGCATTTAGGAATTGTAGAGAATAAGGAACAGCGTTAGTGATTGGAGAGAGGTGTTATCCTTAGTTGATTAATTTTGCATTTTGGATTACATGAAATCTGTGTTGACAAAGCTTGCCTTGAAAAAATTCTTAAGGTGCTTACTGTTGCAGACTGATTCAGCTTTTGTTTTTCCAGCCTAAAACGAGCATAAAGGATAGGCAAGGCTTACACTGTATCCCACCTCTGGTGTGGTATTTAAGCAGACCCATAGTGTGCTATTAGAGTCAACAGGAGCATCCGTATCCTTAAAAAATATTGGAAATGAATCATGGAGTTGTGAGTCATGAAAATGGAATGCTTAGACTTAGCTTACCTTAAATGTGAAAGTTTTATCACTGCATGTGTCTTCTGGTGGGAATAAACAACAGTATCAGCTCAGTGAATGCACAGGTGCTCTGGACCTTTCCTAATTATTGAACTGAATCAGCAATTTAAGTTTCAGTTAATAAAGACATCCAAATATTCAGATCCCTGCTACCTGCTTCTACACATGGGTAACACCAAAAAACATGTGCTTTTCAGTGGCAAAATCACTGGAGAAGAAAAGCCTTTTTTTATTTTGCTTAAGGTTTAAAACCTCCAGGGCAGTTAGAAAACCATGTTTTTCATTGAACTGTGTCTTTTTGAAATTCACAAGCTTGACATGTCATTGGCATGACGTGTCTCAGTCCGTTACACAGAAATGCCACATTACACTGTGTGACGTGACAGGCTGACAAAAAGGGACACGACGCACCAGCCCAATGGGATGTCAAGCCCGAGAAATTTAAGCCGTACTGTTTGCTTAAAGAAAGCACAAAGCAGCAAGGGGGGCACACTCAATGCTGATATCCAGGACTGGTGGATTTTGCAGTTTCTAAAAGCTTTTCTTGGTTCAATCAGGCTTCCCTCTTGTGTTTGATAATAAACCATGCAAATGGAAGTTTCTGCTTTTGCGTGTTTTATCCTGTGCGACCACACAGTCCTGAGTTCCTCCAGAATCCTTGGCAAACCTTTGTAGAAATCCCAGATACTTGCAGTGCTTGTGACATGGGGATCTGAGTTACAGAAATACTTTGCACTACATTTGGGATTGCTACACGTATAAACAAGGATTGTTCCAAGATCACAATGATAACATGACATGCTCTAAGTCACAGTTCAAAATCTGCAAAGGTTTTGAAATGGTTTTCAGTTGTGTTAGGCTTCTAGAGGCGTGTCTAGCCAGGGCAAATAGAAGGGTAGGAGAGCTTAGAAGAATTAAAAGATGGTTAATAGATAATATTTTCTTCTGGAAAATGCTTTCCCTTGATACTTGTTTTCTTTAAATAGCAGCAAAAGTATTTCAATAATCTCTAAAGAGTTTAAGAACAATATACTTAATTACTATGAGTAATTTCAGAGCTAACTAATGTGATAAATCTCTATAGTGAAATATTCTTAGCTACTGATCAACATAAAATGAAATAGATGGAAGTCAGTGCAGATGTATCTTCCAGTTAATTTTACATTTGGTGTGTTGTGGTGAAAATGAGCATACAGGCATATGTACATGTTTTAGTTCAGAATTTGAATATTCAGAGTTGCAGCATGCATAGATGCTTTTAGCGCAGTCATTTACATGTAGACTCTGGCATGGATTTTTTTTTAGTAGGTTGCAATAATGAGTTGAGTAAAAATAAATTAAATTTAGTATTATTAAGAACTTATGATTGTTCACTATTAAAAATAATAATTCCACTTACAGGCAAAAAGTCCAAGAAATAAATTGCTGCATAAATTTTGGTGATTTCTTTGTATTTTACGCTTTGTAAAAATTTTATATAGAGATAACAATCTAAAATAATTTTTTTTTCTTCTCAGTTGCTAAACATGTGGAATAACCTTTGACTACACCAGGACAAATCAGCTAAAATACACTTTTGTAACATTAGGGGGAGGTGACCTTAAATGTGAGTGCTTCTGTAGTTCCTGGTGGTAAATAATATTCTTTTCTCATCAATATGCTTGAAACTGATGAAAGGAGTTGGTCTATAAGTACAAATTCTGCTTTGCAGGAATATTTTTCTGACTTTTCCCAAACAGACTTTTCTGAGCTGTGGTTGGTTTCAGCTTATGTACAGTCCTTTCCATTGACTTAGGTGTGCTTGGGGTTGTGTCCAAGGGAGATCTGGTTCTAGTTTAAAGCAGCAGCACTGTTGAGAATATTTTCCTCTTCTCAAAGTGTTCATACCCAGTTCCAAAGACATGGACACAGTGCATGAATAATTGTCCACGGAAGGTTTCTGTGACCTTCCACACTGGTTTATTTCCCTGTGTGCTGGCAGACAAGGCATCTGAGGTTGTGTCCCAGGGATGTCTGCACTGGGTATCGTAATGAGGTCTCCAACTTCCACCTGCAGGCTATGCTTGTGCAATCTGCACACTTCTACAAATGGCCACAGTGAGAATAATAAGCTATAAGATTGGAGAAAGGTGCTTGAACACCAAACACTTTCCCTCTTTCCCCAGAGAATGGGAGATAGTTGAAGAGAAAAGCAGAGGCCAGGAGGGGATCATGAGACCTGTCATTGCCAAGAGCAGTAGGGTGGTTGGTACCTGCATTGCCTCTTTATCACTACATTAAACATTACAGAGTAAAATTACCTGTTCTGTAAAACTGATGGCCAGCATTTTGGGGAGGGTGTGATCTTTACACAAACACATGTACGCGTAGGTTTTGAAATGTGGAACTGTAATTTATAAACCAGCATGCAATTTCTGCACAGAAACGTGTAGAAAGGTAGTTGTAGAATAGTAAGGGTCTGGTCAACCAGCACTACGAAAAGTATTTAGCTTGTCCCTTCTCTGCAAAAGGGGTTCAGGTTCTGTAGCTGGACTTTGCAGCTACACCACCACAGCAGCACCAAACTAAGGTGAGGGGCTCAGACTCTTTCTGCAGTTCCTTCTGCTTTAACATGAGGACCTCTGGAGCAGTAGTCTTGAAAACTGAGTTCAAAGCTATTAGGATTTGTTTATTTTAAGATTTCCTGCATGCAGGCTCGTGTTGTAGTGCACCTATGTTACACATTCAGTTGGGAAATGTGAGAACTACATAAATATTTCTCAAATGCAAGTAGTTACTGTGACATCAGAGTATTTCTGACACGGAACTTTCAATCCTGTGACTGTTTTTATCCAGATCTAGCTCTGCCACTCTTGAGTCCTCAGTGCAGCTCAGCCCCTGAGCATAATGAACCTATTAGTACTTTATGAATTGAACTCTTTTTCTCTTGGGGAAGGGAGGGCTTCCTGAGTATGTTAAGCAAAGCAGAATTCATATGAATCATATGGCTGAATTACAGTACATCTACTTATGCCCTTGAACTTTATGATCTGCTGCAAAAGACATGAACATTTGTAAAGGTATGATCTGGAATGAGCACTCAATATGTCAACCATTAATTAAAGCTGAAGAAATGTAAGTTTGTTATGGGAACAGAGAAACACAGAATAGAGTATGCTGCAGTCCAAGTCCCTGAGATACTCAGGAATCCTGCTTTGAGCATCCTATAATCACCTTCCAAAACACATCTGGTAGAAGTTCTCCAGTGCTTTTTCTTTCTGTATTTTGAATTCTATCTTTTTGAAAAATCCAGACTCCCTTTACTTTTAAATTTAATGTTGATACATATTGCTGAAGCAGAAGAAGGATCTGAAACTATGAATCCTAATGATACGGCTTTGGATTTTTAGCTCTAATGAATAACACTTCGTTCATGGATATAATGGTATAGATTAGCTTGATACTTTTTTTTAAAAAGTTGTGAGGGTTGGGGTTTTTGTCCCCATTTTTTGTTTGTTTGATGTTCAGTTTGGGGGATATTTTTTTGTGTGTTGTGGGGTTGTGGTTTTTTTTTTTTTTTTTTGACTTGTGTTCCTGCCACTGCTGAATAAAATCCATCACAGCTGCTTTGGCAGAACCTGTGCTATTGGGAGGATTTCGATTTTTAGCCATATCCTTTTTGTTATCATATTTTGAGGCATATGATATATTTGGGGGTTTTGCCTGTGACTTTTAGAATTTTAACATTTAAAACAATATGTGTTTTCAGGTCTGAAGAACTGATTTGTTTTTCTTCAGAACCTTTAGCCTCCTTAGTTTTTATTTACACAACATTATGCATGTCTTTACTCATGCAATTTGCAAATTCAAATGGTAATAAACACACTCTTTTTGGTGGGCAAAGAAGCTAAGAATTTGAATCCTTATCCACATAACAGAGTGGCACATGAACCGAGTGGCTCCAAATTCTCCTTGAGTTTATACGAGCATAAGAACTTTAAAAGTGCACGTATGTTTTCCTAAATCTGCACAACACGATACCCTGTGAAGACAGCATTCAGCTGCATGTGCTCAGAGAGCACACTGACAGACAGATGGGCTTTGAGAACAGAAGTGACAAATGCCATAAATTTCTCTTAAAGAAAAGTGCTATCATTTCTGCCACTTGCTTACATATGTTTTCAAGCATGACTGTCTTAACTGTTGCTGCTAAGTTTGATAGTTTAGTTGCACCTTGGGGTTTTCAAGAAAGGGTTAAATTCTGCAGGAATTCTGTTAATCTGAGGTCTCCTACTGATTGACACTCTAGGGATGCAGTCAAAGATAGATTGTTAAAGTGATCCTGATCATTGGACAGATAATTACACTGTGAAAGAATACAGCTTTTCATAGTTTGTTTTGTTGGGCTTTTTTTTAAGTGTTTTTGTTTGTTTGTTTGTGGTTTTTTTAGTTTGCTATTGGACCAGATTGTTGTAGGTGTTGTCTGTTTTCAAAAAGGCTTTCTGAGCACAAGTATACACAAGCCCTTTTTGGATTGCTCTCACTTGCTATGAACTCTTTCTAGCTCAGGAAGCTGATCACTTTTCTCCTAACAGTGTGTTCTTTGAGAGCATTGTAAAATATGCTAATAGAATTTTCCCTACTTGAACGTATTTGCTCTGTTTCCTTTGCTAGAATCCCCTCCTGTAATGGAGGAGGCTTTGCTCTAGAGAAAAAACAACCCAACACCTCTGTTGTATCGTCATTTTCTGTTTCATAACCTCAAGCATTAGTAATTGATTTTTTCTTGAGCTCATAAACCTCTTGCCCAAGTGCTGCCTCCTGTAGTGCAGCAGGGGAACAAGCCGTGGGACTGTCCTAAGGTGAGTTTTCCTTCAGGAAAGATCAGGTGGGAGGTTACACAGGCTGACTGGATGACCATGCTCAGGACTTCTGCTGACTGCCTTTGCTGAATGCAGGCTTGGGATTATGCAGCTGCTGCAAGTCTGTCTGCTCTGGTTGTGTTCAAAGGAGGGTTCACACCTTGAAATGTCTGCGTGTTGGTTCGCTCCCGAGCTTGTAAACTTGTGGTTCATATGATGGGTCTTCCTAATCACACTGAGGATTGCGTGAACTTTCTGAACTGAGAAATATTTTCTACATTTGACTAGGAGTGCTTTACTCTGTCTTTGAAATTGGTTTGATGGTAACTGTAGGTAAAGTGCCCACAGAGTGTTATGTATCCACATAGTTGAGCTGTTACAAGTGAAAATTAGGATTATTCACTTTGATTTGCTTGCAGCATACACAGGTAAAACAACCAGATTAATGCCTTTTGTGATCTTCCCCCCTTTCTTTCTTCAGTCAACAGTGCCTACAGGGTGTATTCTTTCTTGAATATATACCACTTCCAAAGGAGATAATGTTGAATACTATAATTTGATTAGGCTCTCAAATTTGTGATTACGTACTAATGTTAGTGTGAGACATGGAAAAAAAAAATGTTGTGTAGCCTGTGTTCATTAAAATTCCTTTGCAAATAGAAAGTCGGATTCTGATATTGATCTCTAATATAGTAGAGATTTGGGAAAAAAATATGCATTTGTTAGTATGTTTTGGAATTAAATGTTTTAAGAATATTGAAACTAAAATGTGGTCAAATAATTACTACTAGCCTTTGAAGCATCGCCAAGCATAATGTCAGATTCTTAGGGCATGAATAGTTTTAGGAAGGAATCCAGGGGCTTTCCATAACTATTTACTTATGTCAAAAGATAACTGAGAGATGGAAAACTGTAAATGAACAGAGAATGTGCTCAAGCACTATCCTCATGGGCATCTTCTTAAATTTTACTCTTTTGGTTTCATTTTCTATGTATTATCCTGTGGAATAATTAATGGTGCTGATGTGCAGGAATATCCAAATTACCTGGTCCAGTGTGGTCATGATGTAGGTAGTGTAAGATGTTTATAGCCCTTGCAAGGGGAATGTATTAGATGCAAAATGTTTCTCACTTTTGACAGGGTGTTCACTGTGGTTTTTTCGTAGTAAAGGGCTGTGAGGTGACAGTAGTGGACCTGACCTGGGTGTAGTTAATTGTAGCCTCTGCTAAGGTGCTATCTGCATGGGTGGCTCTGAGCTTTTCTGTCCAGTGTAAAACTTACCTTTTTTCTCTATGTTTTTTTTGTTGTTGTGCAAGTGTGGAAGGCAAAAAGCTCAGGCGATGACATTACTGTCACCTGCTTAAAACAGTATGAAGTTCTTCAAGAATCGGCATAATCTCCAGGGTTCACTGTTTTCCATGAAAGCATTTATTTCAGTCAAAATACTTCACCACCTTCTCTACACAGACATTTCAAGAGAAGTTAAAAACATGCCATTTTAAAGGGAAACCTTACCTTTCTTTACAGATATACCTACTTTTCAGTAGATTGTGCCACTGTGGAAGGAAATCACACACCTTATTAGGCATATATGATTCACATGAAAGGTAAATAAACTGAGGTGCTTCTAATAAAAGTTGTAATTGAAGCTGTTTTAGATTGGCAAAGACTTTCTGTTCACCTTCTTTATTTAACTGTTTTATCTAGCATCTTCCTCAATGTGCCCTTTAATTCTGTTTAAATTAAAACCAAAATCATGCCTAACGCCTTCCCTGCTGCCCACCCCCCCCCCCCTCCCCCATTATTTTCTTTTATTTTACGTGTATGATTTGCCCTCTTGGAGCAAGGGGAAACAATCTTGCCCATCTGCTTGTAAAAACATGATGAATCTTTTGAATATGCGAATGTAGGATCTGTTGTTCAAGATGTCATGTTTTTCCCTCTGTTGTTAGCTGGGAGACAACACGGAATACCCTGATTTACCTGTGTAATCCCAGTGTGTCTCAGGTGCCAGGACTTGCTGTTGAGATCAGCATGTCTCCTGTCAGAAATGGTTGGAGTGAGACAGGGACGGCATGACCACTGGGCGCACAAAGCTGCAGAGGTCAGGTTTCAAGGACAGCCGGCGTGGCAGTGATGTGGCAGTGACAAGTTGTCAAGCGAGCAAATATGAAAGTGGGCTTGGGAGGGAGGGAGGGAGAAGGGGGGGGGAAAAAAAAACTTGTCATTTCTGATGAAATATTCAGCGTAGCAGGTAGCAATGGGCTGAATGGATTGCGCTCATGAGTTTGAGGATTGTGTTTTAAGGATGGGGGCAAGCTGATTTTATTGCAGTGCAGGTCTGATCAGTGGTTGTGAATGCTCTTTGCTACTCTGGCGCTCCACAAGAGATGGACATGATAAATTTTAACTTTTTGATTAAATTAAATATTACCCCCCCTTGTTTACAAGAGTAGCAACTTCAGGCTTCAGTCAGACACCTTGTAGAGCCCCAAACTGCTGGTAAGTCATCCATATAGATCCTTGAGTTGCTGTGGAGTGATGCCTCATACAGAAATTTGGAAGGAGAACTGTAATAATGATGCCAGTTCTGAACGATCATAAATAATCATAATTAACAACTCTGCTGTGTAATTTTGTTAGTTTGTTTTCAGACACTTTTCATTTTATTTTGAATTTTTCATATTGTATTGAGTTGAAACACTTCTGTTTGTAGTTCTGTGTATTCCATAGTATATGAGATAATAGCATACTTTATTTGTCCCTGAAACAGACCGCAGTAATATGGTGACTTTTATCTCCTGGCGTATTTGTGGAGTTCTTGATACCAGTTTTCTTAACACTGACTGTTATACTTCATGCACATTATTCTTCAGATCAGTAGTATTTTTCCCAGCCTGCATGGGTGCACACGCCCACTAATCCTGCAGGTATATGCAGAATAAATGTTAATTTAAGCTTGATTAGTGTAATCTCATTAAGAATAAATACTGCAAGAAGTGTATTATGATTGCCAGTGAAGTCCTTGAAGAGCTTTCTGTAATATGAGTAAAAATGGTGTATTCCTCTGCTGAAAGCATGTCTGCAAGTTCTGCTACGTAGAATTTAGCAACTTAGCAATCATAGTTCTTTTGGTTAAAGGCGCAATTGTTCTTAAGTTAGTAAATGTGATCAAATGCTTTATTGTGGATATATATATGGAAAAATGCTTTAAATATGTCTTGTGTATTTCTTCAGGGTGTGCTTTTAACTGCTTGTCAGTTACATTTCAAGTTTAACTTTTCATTTCTTTACATGAGGGAGCAGCTGTATATTGACAACTAGTGATGCTGAAGGGAGAAATTGAAAGTTTTCTTTACACTCCTACTCTCCTCTTTCTATCTAAAACAATTTAATTATTTTTTAATTCATCTACAGCTGTTCAGGTTATAGTTGTGGTAGTGGGGGGATAGAAGGAACGAAAACAGTCTAAATCCATAGTCAATAAGTCAGTATTTAAAAATGGATGAATATTACTTTTTAGCCTTACAAAAATAGGATTAGTTGCTTGAGAACATAGATGGAAGAAAAATGTCCCGAGGCAAAATGGTCTTGGAATGAAAGGAGAAAACAAGTTTAAGTGGAAACAAAGTTACGAAAATGCTTAATGATTCAATGCAGTTTTGTCTCATTAAAGAGCAATACAGCTAAAGAGTAACCTTTAGAGTTTAAATATGCATAAACAGACTCAAGGTAAATGACGAAAGTCAATATGTGGAGTGAATGAGAGGAGTTTGCGTGGGGGCCTGTCAGCTGGGATCTTGTCCACCTGAAGGGCTGGTGAGCGTCAGCATCTTTGCTACAGCAATGCTTGAACAGCTCTGCTGCCAGCCAAATCACTGTGTCTGTCTGGCTGGGGAGTTTTGGCAGTGGATTCTCAGAGTTGCAAGCTGGCTCTCACACTGCCATGTGCTCTCCCTCCCTGCTGATGCATACTATAGGTGATAACACAAACATATCAAAGACTTCTTCTGCAGTCTCCCTCTCCAGAGCTCCGTGTCTTCCAAGTTAAAAAAAAACAAACCCACAAAGTGGAACAGAGGCTTCTGAGGTGGACTAAAGGAAAAGACTCCAAAAGATACATATTGAAATCCAGCAGATAAATTGTTCAATATTGATAACCTGGGAATGTGATATGTTCTTTTCTCAGCATAAAGTTGGAATTGAAGTGCCTGTAAAAGAGAATTAGGACTTTGATTTTTAAAATGCAGGTTGCTAGGTTTTTTTATTGGGGAAAAGTTTCCTTGGAAATATAAACTCATGTCTCCCATTAATGGCACTCCTTTTCAGTTACTCAATTATGAAATACAAATTTTTAAATTCCTTTCATTTCTAGGAAAAGAGAAACTATGAAGGATATTTAACTCCTGCTCCAGAGGATTGCCCATACCCCTTTGTACCGCCTCGATTTCATTGATTATTTGAGTACCCTTTAGCAAAGTGTATGTTTGCATGCAGTCCTTAAAAACTGTGAGAACTACCCATTAATTATGACTTAACAAATACATTAGATGACCATTTCATTTTTGCTGTATCTAGTGCTGGGATTTCTTTGAAATTAAACATTCAGGGCCTCTGTACAGTCCTGTTATGCGGTGTGGGATTTGGTGTAGTCTCTGGTCTTGTCTTAGCTACTGTGTTTCCACTTTGGTTAATTGGGTTCTGCTAAGGTATAGTCAAGTATCCGCAATTTTTAGACCCACATTCCTAGTGGTTCTCGTTGTCACCAATCTCACCTTGTGAAGACTGCTCTCACAAGCTTCTTTTTCTATGAATAAGTGATAAAGTGCCAGTCAGTATTGTCTTTAAGGTCACTTTGGAATTCAGTTTTCTGAAAGATGGCTGGTAAGGGATGTTTTTGTTCATATGGGAATGAAAAGTTGCTGCAGCAATCTCATGTGTATTCCTCCTGTGCCTGATGCAAGCAAAAATACTGGGAGAGACAGAAAACTATGTCTGTCTGTAGCCTATTTACCCTTCTCTTTTTAAAAATCATGTATGTTTTGCAACCTTGTGAATTTTACCTGGGAGAACTTAACAAATCCTACCCAGTGTCTGTGTTCATTGCCCAGTAACTGCTCTGGCCTTTGTGTGAAGAAGCATAGCAGTGATTGTTTTGCATAATTTCAATAATTTCCTTATTTTAAGGCTGTGACTTGGTCAAGTATTTAAGCACATGCTCACTTACGGATGTTTTGCTTCACATCAATGAGTTGGTTCCCCCTCCCCGCCCTCCCCCAGCTAAGAAAGACATCAAAGACATCAGAGGCCTCTAAAAATCTAAATATAAATCTGTAGGGAATTTGGCAAAACCATCATTTCACCAAATCCTGTTATTGTTCAGCGAAGTCTTGTTTGAATCATGTTTTATAGAAAAAAACCCACCTTGTAGGTAATGTGTGTTCTGGCTTGCCAAGCTGGTTAAAAAAACGTCTCTCATTGTCTGCACTGTAACATTCAGTAGTGTGTATTACTAATACAATAAATGAAAAATGTATTTCTTTAACACTGTCATCTCTCTCTCTGACATGCATCTTGAGATGATTTGCAAATGCTCAGTTGTATAAGTGGCTTACAGAGGAAAATCAGTTAGCCCCTAATATTATGCTGATGCATGGCCAGTTGCTTGAACCCATTAATGAACTAATCTCTGATACTCTAGTAAATGGTATTCTTGTTCTTGGATGCTGCACACTTTGTTTCAGGTAAAATTTACATTAAAAAAAAAAAAAAAGAGAGAGAATTTCAGTGGATCACAGTCCTGATCCTCCCTTTTTCTCGTATGTACTTTGAGAGAAATTTGGAAGTTTGCTATCCAAAGCAAAATGTTCCTGGGTCTTTTTTTGTGCTAAGGCAAGATTATTAACATCTTCTCTTTGCTGTTGGCTGACCACTGAAGCTAAATAGCATCCTCTACATACAGAACCATCTTTTAAAACAATATACCAGGACACTTGGATTAAGCACAAGGTAATTTTTCTTTATTTCCCTTTCTATCATCACTGATTATGAAAATAGTTTTGTGTAAGTACAGATTCTCTCTCCCTTATAATCAGCTACCTCCTGCCCGATTCCTTAATTAATGACATAATTCAGTGTTCTGGACATCACAATCACTTCCAGGGTAGTGAAATATGATCAGAGCTGCCTGGAATGTGTGTAGTGAACCCCCCAAGCGAAGGTCGTGCCTCTGTTGTGTTTTTCTATCTGGGTAAAAAAAAAAATGCTCTCAATCTGGATGATTTTCATCTTTAGATTAAAGAAAGAACAATTGAAAAATGTCCAGAGAGAGAGAACAAGTGTAAAACTTGCTAGAAACAGCAAATGCTCTGGTAATCTTCCTTAGGCTGTCTCAGAAGTCTGTATCTGAGTGCCTGGGTTAGTGGTGCTGCCTACTGAGGAATGGGGTACAGGGGTGCAGAATCAAACATCAAATTGGCATATGTCACTTATCTTGTATTTTTAGGAATCTGACAGTCAGGCCAGGACTGAGAAGTTGAAGTGTGTTACAGTTTGCAGTGGCACAGTGCTGTCTGTCCTTGCCACGGCTTAACCCCAGCCAGTCGCTCACTGCCCTCCTGGTGGGGTGGGAGAGAATTAGAAGAGGAAAATTGAGAAAATTGGTGGATTGAGATAAAGGCAGTTTAATGGGTAAGGCAAAAGCCCTGCACACAAGCACAGCAAAACAAGGAATTCATTCACTGTTTCCCACGGGCAGGCATCCCCAGGAAAACAGGGATCCATCACACACAACAGTGACTTGGGAAGGCAAATGCCATCACTCCAATTGTGTCCTCCTCTCTGTCACCTCCTTTCCCCAGATACATAAACTGAGCAAGGAGGTTGGACTCAGTGAATTTAGAGGTCTTTTACAACCTAAATTATTCTGTATAGTATGAAATGTCACTCAGGTGTCCCAGGCATGTCTCTTCCTAACTCCTTGTATGCCCCCAGACTACTCTCTGGTGGGGTGCTGGGACAAGCAGAAAAGGGCTCGCCTCTGTGTGAGCCCTGCTCAACAATAATGAAAACATCTCTGTATTATCAACATTGTTTTCAGCACAAATCCAAACCACAGCCCTGTCGTAGCTACTGTGAAGAAAATGAACTCTGTCCCAGCCAAAACCAGCACACTTTACTTTGAAGGTTTTTGGTTTGTCAATTTAAATGTCAAGATGAGGAAAGAGAGAGTAGTTAGCGCTTTATTCCACAGATACTGACAACCAATAGCTAGAAGCCCAGAGGGGAAAAAAAATCCAGTCTCAAATCAGTCAGTATTTCAGTGGAGTTAGTCTGTAGAGATGTTTCTAGTAAAGGTCCAGAATCACTTCTGAAGCTCTCCTAAAAATCCCCAAATCTGCTCTTCTGTAGCTCTTCAACTTTCAATCTATGATGTAGTGTTACTGTTACATTTCTAATAGAGTGTGTAAATCCATACATTTCCTCAATGAAAAGTCACCACAGAACAGCTCCTGAGATTTTTGCATTGTGTCAAGGTACTACACACGGTGTCTTAATGTCTTTTCCGTGGGACACTCAAGGTGTACAGCTCATGGTAAACTGCCTCTGGTTAAGGCAAATCTTTTCACTTGCTTCTGTATTGATGGGTTTGTTCTAAAGCCTGTTCACAAATCTAGCCAAAATGATACAGATTTTACTCCAATTTACCATCATTCCCTCATCTTAATGTTTACTGCAGATGTAAAGGTGAACCATTCTTAACACCTCTCAGGTAAATGCAGCGAGTTTGGAGAGATGTATTGTTGGCTAATCTAAAGAAGTTATTAGTAGGCCTGATGAATTCCTTTGAAAATAGCTGTGTGATGCTTGGCAAAATGTTTAGCTGCTCCTTCTTTTGTATTTTCTCAGAGTTATTGTGTTGGCTCTTCAACCTGAATATCCTCCATTTAATGTAAGTAGTGAGAACAGAGAGACAGAGCAAGACTTGATGCAAGTCAGTGGAAATTTTACAAACTTGCCTTTTTCCTTTCTTGAAATACTGAGAAACTACATTATGCCTGACTGTGGTGGGGTGGGGATTATATTTCGGAGGGGGAAAAAAAAAAGATTTATGGCAAATGAATTCTTATTGTGCTAGAAAAAAAATACTAGCAACATTTTACACACTTAAATAATTTCCCTGTCTACATAAAATGGGAATTTTTTTTTTCATGTCTACTCCAAGTCTCTGAACAAGTTTAGTTAATCACTGCTTATATCAATATATAATTTGGATACAGTGGTTGCAGTTTTTGATTCCCATTTCTTTTCAGTTTCTTGACGAGTACTAAGTAGCTGGGGAATGGTTCTTATAAAATTATACATCGAAAGTAGTGCAGGCGCAATGGAAATATTAATGAACATGATTGTTTTGACACATAAGAATTAGAGCATGTTTAAATATTATACATAGTGTATGAACTACTGGCACAAAATTAGAAACGTGAGGGGTTTTTTTCGTCTAGCAAATATAGTTCAACTTTAAGTTCTTCTCAGACTTAAAAAAGTCAGTTTACTTAGGTCAGCTTTTGCAGCTTTTAAAGTTTCAGTATTTCAGATTAAATGCAGCCAAAGAGACTTGCACGTGAGGGTGGTTTGGTGAACTCCAAAGCTTTGTGATGTTTCAATTCGGAACACCAGGTTAATCCACCCTAATTTGCACTACATCCCATTTTCAGGTTTATAAAAGGAAATTTACAGTTTTCTTTTGGCAGTGTTAAAATTTACTTTTTGGTGTATTCTATACTTTTGGCATAATATATACTTTTCACTCTTTTGACCAATTGTTAATGCAAATAACAGTAGAAATACAATGAATTTATGTGATGTCCTAAAATAAAATGCAAAATTTATAGGGTTGTAAAACCAGGGGTTAGAAATGATTTAAAGGATCTTGAGCCAGGGCTATTTTCAGATGTTTGTATGGGGGTGTGTGGGATTTGCAAGATGTTTTATGCTAAGAGCTTTTCCAAGTGTTTGTTTAGTAATACTGTCTGTTGTGGGTTTTTTCATGTGTTACACACTGTCCTTGTTTTAAATGGCTAGATATGATCCTAAAATTGTAATGCCCAAATGTGTCCTTCTAGACAGTAGTAAAATATTAAATATTCATCTATGATTGGAACAGTCAGTGGGCTGATGAGTACGTAACTTTTTACCTTTGGGCTTCATGATGGAATTCTCTTTCTTAGTTTTGTTAATGGAGGCTTTTGGGGCTATTTTAGAGGATAATAGAGGTTATATGAGATATGAAGTTCTGTGTAGGAAGGCTTGGTGTATTTTTAGTAGGAAACTAAAGTCTTAAAAGATAAGTTTGTTTGAATTACTGAAATTAAGAATAGAACACTTGACCTGCTTTTAAAATTACACTTATTTCTTTATAATATAATGCAGTTTACGCTCTTAGTATGACTGGTTTTTGAAAATTCAAAAATCAGATGTGTTTGTCAGCTCACCCTTCTATCCATAGGCAACTCTAAGCAAAAGCATCATCTTGGTGTACTGCTCATTCTTGGATGAGATTGAAATATAGGGATTCCTGGTTCGTTTAGATCTCTATATTACAATGAAATGTACCTAGTAGAGATGTAACTTTGTAATAGGTGGGCAAATCAGGATGAAAGTACAATATAAGTAATTTAAATTTCTGAAAAAAGATGTATGATTTTTTTTTTCAATTTTTATTTAAGTGAACAAAAATGATTCTTCAAGTAATTCTTACCGAGTCCATTGATTTCAAGTTTCTCTTGTATTCTGTGTCAGAGTACAGACAGCCTTATTCTAGTGGTGGTCATGTGTGCAAGCTCGGGATTCAAAAGCTGGCCAATGCAGAACAGCGTGTTAGGACTGCTTGGAGGTTTTGTGTGGTCTCAGGACTTTGCTCTGGATCTATTGATTCTTGAGCTCATTCTGCTCAAGATTTGGAGAACTTGCATGTCCAGTAGCTAAGATGCTCTCTAATAGTTTGCTGGTGATTACCCAGGTGATTTACTTAAGCTTTGGTAACTTAATCTGCAGTCTGAAGGAATTGTCTTTGGAACCTTCCAAGGTGTCTGATATTCAGCTTTCCTTGGCACTATTTCACTTGAAGTGTTGGGGGAAGAAAAACATTTGTAGTACAAGGTATGACCACTGAAATGTCCTTACAGAATGTCATACAGTGACAAGGGGACATGCCCAGGCCCAAGATATCTATGTGGAATACTTTGGGATATCTTTTAAAATTATTATTTTTGTCTTCCCTTTTCCTCTATAATCTGCATGCTTTGTCAGGTGGACATTTTTTTCAATTCCACTGCAGGATGTCTTAGGTGCTTAATTAACTTTCTGCATTATATTTTAGACTATGCTCAATCTGTGTAGCAGATGCACACATAGCCTGAGCTTCTGGTCCTTGTCAGTAATTCCAATGAGGATTTGGTTGTTCAACTCTATGGCTTTAGCTTGTAGGAGGAAAGGCTGAGGAAGATGAGGGGATCTTGGCTTTTATTGTGAGACAGGTACTTATCTGCACCCAGAAACGAAGTCCTCTGATTTCTGTGAGTAAATAATAGTTGTATTTATGGTGCGGGGATAAATAGTTTTGCAGCTCTCTTAGGTTTCTGCTGTTTCCTTGAAATGGATTATTATTTCTTTTCTTTACTTAAAATACCAAACCAACAAAAATAACAAAACAAACAAAAAAAACCCCCAACCCCCCAACAACCTAAACAACGGCAGAAATACAGTGACTCATTTAAGTGGGGGAAATATTTTTTCTTTGATATATTTCTCCCTACGGCATATGTATGTGATACACAGAGGTTTTGGTGGTTTATCTTCTTCCTTACATACAAGATAACTCCAGGCACTGGTGCTAAGAGTGAAGCTGGATTGGCTTTTGTTTACATTCTTTTTATCAAATCTATTGGCTGCTTGTTTTCAGATCGGCTTCAGCTGTTTACTGTTTTTCCTAAAATGATATTTTGATGCTCTTTTTCTGTCTGCTGTTGCTCCTGATGGTTTGGTATTTATTGGAATGCAGGAATCATGGTGAGGATATTGATCTCTGCTGGTCTTTTTTTTTCTTTCTTTCACATGGTCATTTAGATTGAGCCATCTGCTTGCCTAATAGTGGGAATGCTGAAGAAAGACATGTTCTTTTCAGCTCACATATGAATTGTACTTTCAGATAGAGGGTATTCACTTGCAAATAAGAAGGTCAAACTATGATTTCATGGCACTAGGTATAAAATCACGTAAAAATAAATTATGTTCCTCCAAAATATTTTCTTTGATGTTTGTTCTTTGTCAGTGCTCCACTGCTGATTCAAACTCTAGCACATGAAGGGCATCCTTTCTGTGATCACTGCTGCAAGTGGGCAAGAAAAAAAGACTGTATTTATTCTAATCATCTTCTCACAGTTAATATCAGGGAAAAAAAATCTTTGATAAATCCTCACAACCCAAGGATCTGAAATAATTTGAAGGATGGTTCTGTAGCATTGTTGCTGTGTTGTTGCTAAGTATTGTTGATTAGGAGGGAGAGCAGACCCATCTCTTGGAAAGCTGCCCCATGCTGAGGATTGTGAGCCCACACAGGAACGCAAATAGAACCCACATGTTCTGACTCCTGGTCAGATAAATTATTTATTTTTTTTCAAAGCAAAGCTTATGCAAAATCTTCAACACTTCAAAGTCTGAAACAAATATCATACTTTGTGCTCCCTCTGACTGAATGAAGTGAGGAAATAATGAAGGTAGGAGATGATGTGGTGAATGCATTTTGGCCTGATCGCCATTATATTCCTGGGTGGCTTTTATTTTTCAATCACTGTGGAAGGCACAGTCGTGTCTAAGTGATGAAGGGAGGAAGTTTACTCTGGTATCCTCAGCAGGTTCCCCTGGGCAGGAGTTGGTCATGGACTGTCATATTGAGGGTCCGGCAGGCTCTCTAGAGGGGTGCCACAGGTGAGTGTGATAGTTATGAAGTAGTAAAGGAGTAGACAGGGCAGAGGTGCTTCTGCAGTTTCTTCCTGACTTCTTTCTCCTTTAGGCTGAAACAGTAGTTTCCTGGGTGCCTTTGAGGGCCTGGGAAAGGAAGGGCTCTGTTGACATCTTTCTGGAGTAACCCCACTACCAAGCTCTGGACTCGTAATTCTTCTCTCAGGAGGAAAATTTTCTCCTTGGACTGTAAAGAAAACTTGTGCAGTCTCCTAAATGAGATGTGGAAGTTTTAATTTTCATGGATTTAACAGCGTTACTGATATTCTTCAGCAGTGTCATTGCTGAATGACAAGTAAATTTACTTCACGTTTATTTTCTCCTGCTGTTTACTGTCTTATTCTTCCCTTGGAAAGATCTTTAGATAGTTTCTAGCCCTGCACTTGGGAAGATTTCTTGGCAATGCAGCAGGGTTCTCTTAAAATTTTAGTTCTTTATAACATCTTAGCCCTCTAGCATCATGTCTCTGAAACTCTGGATTCCCTTCTGATGTCTCCAGCGGAAAAGGGTGGGAAAACATGTCTGGGATTCCACTGCTGCAAATACTTTTGCTTGTAGTTACTTCCACAAGTAATCCCTTTGAAATCAATAGGAACTATTCCCAGTAGTGAAGTTAAATAGTCTGAAATGCCTTACAGAATAAAGCCTGAGGCTGGGAAACATTACAGAATGTTGTATGACTTCATTACAAAGGGCATCACCACAAAAAAAGAAACCCTGTCTTAAAAAACCACTAATGAACTGAAGTTCAGGAAGACACTAAGTGATTTTGAAACTATATGCTTTTTAAATTGTCTTTATTTACAGTATCAACAGGGGATTTTGGATATCAGCATAAATATTCTGATTTTGAAATAATGGTTTTTTTTCAAGACCACTAACACATGAGAAAATCCAAACAGACTTGTGATTGGCTCAATGAGATGTTGTATACCCTTTTAATCTTCCACAACCATTTCCTACTCCTTGGTGTTATTTCATTACTCTCCACTTGCAAAAGTTCCTTCCCAACCCACTTAACAACCAGCTGTTGTGGTGGGTGTGCAGCTGTGATACCTACTAGCATTCTTTAGGAATCTTTTTTTGGAGATAAACAGTGGAAGAGAAGTGTTTTACAAGTGCATTGCTTTTACCAAATATTGAAGTCAATACGTATACTTTGAAAAGCAGCTCTGAGTCAGGACTTGAGCAAATGATGGTTTAATCAACAAGACCAAATTGTTTGGAAGGACATTTGTAAGATTGAGTAGAAACTGCTCCCATATATCTGGAGTTAGGATTTTGGCCTGCTTTTTCACAGCGACAGCATATACTTAATGTGCTTTTTCTTTTGATAACGAAAGTGTTCAGTAGCCACAACTTCTGGTTTAAATTGTTCTCCTGGGGAGGAAAAAATTTGGCCCAGGCTATTCTTTAATTTATGTGAAATCATAAGATGGAAATAGAAAAATCTGATTCCAAATCCTCAAAGGCTGAATCATGACTCTGTATAAAACCCCCCATGTGGAGAAGAGAGCCTGAAGCGTGTGGCTGAGAACACCTTTTTGCCAAAAAAATCCATCTGAAAATGCTGATCCCTTGCAATTAAATAATTCTGTGCAACAACTTGCAGCTCTCATTTAGGAGGCCACACACTTTCATTGTACAACTGTGAAGCAAACAGGAGACTTTGTGAAGCGTAAGGGAAAAAAGTTCTCTATTTTTAAATGGTCATTTCTATAATGCACAGTAGACAGCCTATAGAAATGTACCATTACAAAACTGGCATGGCAGATATGTATGAATGCCATTAAATACAACTTGATAATGAAAATTTTGTCTTATGAAGGTGAAACTTTTAGATCATATTAGAATTCTAAATTTTTTATGCATAGCAATCAAATGACCTCTCCATATTGCCACATAAAGTATAGATTTAAAGTTAAATGATCCAGTCAGTCATTTGGCTTTTTCTTGGGATCATCTTTGCCAGTAATTACAGTTGTTTACATATGGTTCTCTTGTTTCTGTGTTTGTATTATTTACATTTTAAGAATTGAAGAAAGAATGACACTTATAAAAACTGTTTTTAATAGCCTTTGTTTATTTTTAATACGTAATGTTCCAGGCTCTTGCTCTAATGATTTTTTTCACACTGCATTGATAATTAAATTCATTCATTTTCCTGGCTGCACAATTCTTTTAAATAAAAAGTTATGGGTAATAATACCTATTATGTTGAAAGTACAGAGGAGAAAAGGGCAGATCCACAGCTTTTAGTTCAGGGAGAGCCAATGGATTTTGCAAGTTACAGGTTTAAATAAAATCAGAAGTCTTGAGTCCTTTATGTACACTGTAGCAATGGTAGATCTTGAAGTGTTGTTTTGTTTTTCTCATGCAGTAGTACATGCAGTATTACTGCCAGTAAAACAGGAGCTGTGGGTAAGTTGTGTGTGATCAATTTTGGGACATTTACAGTAATTTTATGTGTTACCAAGTGTTTGTCCTCTTGGGTGGCTGAAGACTGCGTGTTGCTGCCTCCTAACATACACGTGGTAGTAATGCTCTTCACGCCTCTTTCACTTTCCCCTGCCAAAGCGAGTTAGTGCCAATAAATTGGGGAAAATACTGTGCATATGTAAAGTTTTGGTAACAGAATATGCATACAATAAAAAATTCACCCCACTCTGATCTTATTTTTTTGGCGGATAAAGCCTCTGAAATTTTTATCTGTCTAATGAGATTTTACATTTTGCAATTTTTAGTTTATGTGAAAGGAATTTACTACTTAATTACTAATATATAGGACATTCTTAGCCTCATATTTTTGTCATGTTTACAGAACTCAAGAAGAAAAAAACATTATGTCCATTTGGTCAAACACATACTTTAATTGTATTAGGAAAAAAAAAATCAGTTTAAATGAGCAAGAATTTTAAAATACCTAATAATTTCTTTTTGTAAAATTTGCTTTGCAAGCTGGAATATCACCAATTTTCAAAAGCAATTCACAGAAAAACTGATTTTGAAATAGTGACAAAAAGACCACTTGAATGAAAAGTGAGAGGAATCTAGATTGATTTCTGGGTATTATTTTCAAACTCTTAACTCAAGCTCATGAATTCTTATGGACTCAGCTGGGTGGAATATTCTTGATTCTTGTCTACCCCTGAGGACACGGTCCTTGTGAGGCTGAGCATCTGTTCCTCTGAAATAGCTCTTTTTTAGGTACTCTGGGATACAACTTTCCTTTTGTTCTTTTCCATCCCCCTCTTCTCCTTCCTGTCTTGTCTCTTTACTTTTTGCATTGGATCTGTATTTCTTTCCTTGATGGATCCTCAGTGGAAGTGAATTCTGGTCTAAGGTTAATAGGGCTGGTAGAGTCCTTGGAGGAGGGTACTGGGGAGGCCCTTGGGGAGTTTGACCACTAAAAGCCCATTTAGAGGTCTTCCTTCCTACCTGCTTTCTTGCCGGTGTATGGCAAGCCCGAATGATAACACGATCACAAGGATCCTGCTTTCCTCACCTGTTGGAAGGGGCTACTCTTATAATTTTCTCCTGGTGCTGTGTCCCATGAGATTTAGGTGTTGAGTATTGATGATGAAAATGTACTTGGGTTGAAGACTGCTACCCAGTCATCTCATCTTAAAATGATTTAAAAAGAATATGATGTCCCAGTCAGAGAGTAAAGATTTAAAGCTTCTTTTATTTGAAGAGTTGAAAATGTTTTGTTCCTGACATTTTCTTACTTAAAATATGTCTACTACCTTTGTTATCTTTAGTAATTCTTACCAAGCCTCTCATAACTTTTCATATGTGTCTGTAATTAGCGTAGATGGTTCTGCCTTGGGTATCCTCATTACTCAAACTTGCTAAGAACAAATGACTGACTTAAAGGAGATCTGAGCAATAATCACTGATCCCCAAGTTGAACACCACAAGACCTGTACCAGTGTCAAGTGCCAACACTGATGTATTTGAAAAGGCAAAGACTGAGATGCCCTATGAGACACTTCTCCTGTACTAAGGAACAGGATTCCTCTATGTTCTCCCCACTGTCTAAGGTCCATCACAGAGGGAGTCATGAGGGAGCCCAGATGATCTTTTTAACTCATCTGCTTATCCGTGCTGGTATTATGATCTCCTGTCTCAATTATTTCTGCTAGACATGCCTGAGTGTTCCTTTGAGCTAAAGACAAGGGTGTTACATTGAGCTCCTGCTTCTGCTTGTGTGTTGGTGGAGATAATGAACTCCCAGATGCTGAATCTTTGAGTTTGTTAGAAGTTGTTAGTCAAATCCTGTAGGAGTACTGAGAGCATTCCTCATGGAAGTCTGGAATCAAAGTAGGTTTGAATCAGCATTGTCAAGTTGGATGCATGGTTCCTGTTTGGGCCGACTTCTAATGAAAAGCTTATGAAATAAAGAGTCAGTCAGAAAGGGAAAGGGCAGGTAAGAGGAAATGGTGTCAAAAACCACCAAAATAATCAAACCCACTAAAATTTAAGCTAATTTTTAATAATTATATTTCAGGGGAACTCAGACTGTTGAACAATAGTGGCAAAACAGGCTTTTCTTAAATGACACTTTTAAAATGAGTGAACTGATTGTCTCCTTGAAATCCTACAGGGAATTTGACTTCTTGGATTATTCTAGCAGGGAATTTGACCTCTTTATCACAATAGACTGACAATCTTGTAGTAATTCCAAGCATGCTGGAGTTTGAACAGAAATCCCTATAGGAACTGTTTCATTTTGGAACTACACATTGTGCTTCGAAGGGTGCAAAAGCTGAAAATGGCAGGTAATTTCATTACTGATGGGTTTTGTTTTTCTAATGTCTGAAATTGGTGCATACTATATAAGGTCATTGTCCGTGGAATTTCCTTAATGATGCCTTCTAAGAAAGAGACTTGGGTGCACCAATTCGGTATCAATTGAGGAAAAGTGAGCATGTGATTTGCCTCAGCAGAATCCCTGCTCCTCCAATGAACTGCTGAGGTCAGACTGGTGGGGGGTGTGGGGGGGGTCAGACCTTTTGGCATCTAGGCCCTGTGTGTCTGTATGTGCTTGTTTCAAACTGTAATTTATTGCTTTTTAAAGAATTACTAATTCTTTTGGCACAATCTCCAAATACTTTCTAATGAACTTCGTTTTTTCTTGCAAAGATGTGGGGAGTGACGTATTCCCTTCTGCACCCTTTCATGTAGATGAGGTTCATGCAGTCTGTAAAGCTTGTCTGATCTAAAATTGTGATATTGTGGAATATGAGAAAACTTTAGGGAGGTGAGAATGGAAAATGACATTTAAGAATTAAATGCTGCTTCCTCTATGAGGTGAGATCCAAGTATTTGCTGCCTCCTGCACCATGTGCATGGGTGGGAGAGAAGTCTTACTACAGTACTTAAAGGTTCTTTCCTATAGCTTGGAATTTTTTCTATAGGAAGAGCTCAGAGGGTGCTCAGTTTCTTACCCCCTTACACAGTTAAAGGCATTTTTGGAGCCTGACGTTGGCTTCTACAGAGTGGAAAGGCTGTGGGGTCTCTCGTGCTGCTGTATTAAGCCCTGCAGCTCCCTGGGAGCCTGTGCAGCATCCCCACAGGTGCAGTTCTGTGGCCTTGGCTTTCCTCTCAGCCTGCAGAACATGCCCAGCCTTACAGGGGGAGTTACATTTAAAAACAGTAAGTTCTAACAGAAAGAAGTCTATTCCCATTTTGCAGTGTCCATAAAATCTGAAGTGCCATGACTGTATATCACACTATGCAAATATTCTTAAAAAACCCTCTGCAGGTTTGCTTTGCAGAAATGTATCAAGGTTTAAAGGAAAGGGAACATGCTGAAGAATCCTTTGTGGATTTAAAAAACCTCAGTCCATTTTCCAGGCTGAAATGTGATTTTACGTTACAAAACATTTGTGAAAACCCAATTTTGCTATTCAGTGTTGTGTTTATCCAAATAACTATATATTTTCCTGGCTTCCTTAACAAAGAGAAATAAGAAACAAGGAGAAATTATCCAGTTGGTGGTAAAATCACAGTGTAGGCATACTTATGAGTACAGAATTACTACAAGTCTTGTTTCTTTGATGAGGGAGTTTTGTAGCTTAGCTCATTTTTGTATTCTTGCAACAGAAGCATGCAGAGAAAACTCTATGCTGCATCCTTCCTGCATTAATAAATAATCATTCTGCATGTTTTGGTTCTAATCACTTATGCAGACAAAGGCAACTTTAGTAAGAAAAATGTTCCTGTGAAAGGTATTTGTGTAGCTGTGACTGCAGGTGAGAGAGCTGAATTCTGTGCCAAGTGCTCTCCTTCCCTAACATTTCTGGTGCTGGATCTGTGTTCCAGTGAGTTGGGGTTTCAGTTCTCTCTGGCTTCATAATTTCTCAACTTTTCTTTGTGAGCAACGAATGTCAGTATAAAGGGCAAAACCATCCCCCTGCAAATTAACCTGCTTAAATCTAGATCTGTGGCAACATTATACCTCCTCATGTCTAGAGTCTTTTTGCAAAAATTGAAGTAGTAATATATTAATTTGTTTTATGTTTGTGTAATGCACTATTTTGAACAAAAATGTATCAAATTCCTCAGACTTAAAGTATCTGCCTAATAGGCTGTTCAAATGATTTTTGCATCAAAATATATTACCAATTAGCAGTTTATGATTAGTATTCTGTGGTTTATGCTCAAAGTTTATGCTTATGTATATTTTTAAATGTTATGTTGTTTATTTCAGCCTTGGAAAGAGTGCAAGTATGATTATCAGAAAGGTAAAGGTTCTTTGTCTGAGAAGCAAGCAATTATGGTTAATATGAAAAATCTTAGCCTTTATAATTGTAATAAAGAAAATATAGGTGTCCAATTGATAGCTGAATTTCTCTAATGAATATATTTCACTTCCATGCGTGCCATTCCAAAAATGAAACTTTGGCTATTTCAGAACATTTTAGAAATAAATTCTCCTCCCCAGTTTTGCATGATTGATTTTTGTAAAATTAGGTCAAAGGAATTTTCACTTGTAAACAGTACTTTGTCATATCACCTGTAACACGTGTCTCGCAAATTTATAAATCTAGTGCTCATTTGAGTAAAGTTCCAAACATAATGAATGGTTTAGACAGCATTATCATCAATTTCCTACAGATGCAGCTGTGGAAATCAGTGGCTTCAATCAAAAGCCTCTGTCAATTTTCGCTGCACTGTCATTTTTTACATTCAGGTTTTGCTGAAATTAACAACAAAAAAAAAGAGACAATTCTGTAAATGTCTTTACATCAGTTCTGCCTTTGGGTGGTGCTTTTGAGCAGTGCTGGGCTGTTGTTTCTGTTCAAAGAATTTAACAGCATTCATATTTTTACACTTTATACCAACACTATATTTCTTCCGTGATATTATGGAGTTAAAATTGCACTGTGTGTTTTAACACACATTACAACAACCTCTTAAGGCAAAAAAGTTAAATTCATGCAAAAGAGTTACGGAAAGTGAAAAGATTTGTGCTGCTTCATTCATTGCAGAGATAGTTATTGGGAAACAGGCATTTTCCTTTTGTGGAGTTTGTGCTTTACCATGTCTTATACAGGTTGTCGTTGATAAGTTGTCTTTGGAATACCAGCCTTTAAAGGATTTATGAAAGGGCATGAAGAAAGAATATATTGTAGATGGAGCTTTCTTAAAAGTATTTAAGTTTTTTTCACTTATGTCTTTAAAATGTTGTTCATACAGCTTGTTCATGTTGCTTTGCTGGTATCTGAAAATTAGAATAAATGAGAAACTTCATATTATGGAGTTCGTGGTACATTTCCTAGTTTTATAATACTTCACCTGCCACTGGCTTTCTAGGGCCTTCCTATAAAACACTGCAATTAAAATCCAGTAACATTGAATAAAAGTACTGCGGTGATCCTTTTGAAGAATTCCCAGTGCAGGAAAAAGTGAAGTTATAACTATCTGAATCACTGTACCTTGTGAAGACAAGAGCCAGGGTTTCTGTCTTCAGGCAGAGAAGCAAAAAGCCTGCCAGTTCCCACCAGATCACCTTGCAGACTGACAATTCTCTGTCTCTGTGACTTAAGAAACCACTTGTTGGCAGCAAACATTTTTTTTGTAAAGCCATGGAAACTGAAATCCTGAGGGGTTCCTGCTCTTTACCTGTGGGTGGCAGATAGCTTTGAGCTCTTTTACATTTGAGGAATAGTCACTAACTTTTGTGAATAAACTTGTATTTTGCTAATGCTTCTGACTTGCTGTTCTGTTTTTCCCTTTCAAGTTGTTTGTGTGCTTTGTCTTAGCGCTATTGCAGGCAATGGTCATGTAACTTTTTGACATAGATTTTAAATGTCTTAGGCTGTGGATATTTTAACTGTATTGAATATGGAAGAAGTGCCAAAATGTTTCTATTTTAGGTTTCATTGCAAAGGCTATAAATTGCACATTAGTGATACCTTTAAAAAAAGGTTTTTTTAAAATGTATGTAGAACTATGATAACCAATTAAGAAAAATTATAGTTTTATGACACCTTTCTGGTATTGGAATAGGTTTCCTCTCTGTATGAAGTTGAGGGCTACCTGTTTGTGTCTCCCCTTTTGATGCTATCCTGGAGAGAGCAACCAGAGCAGCCAGACTGTGACTTCAACTTGTGTTTTAAACTATGACTGGGGTGCTGCGAAATTCCTCTTAATTAAAGGAAAGCCTTTAAAAGGTAGAAAACGCTGAGTTTCTATCTGATTAACTTTTGGAGTTATTCAGTTTCTGATGCCTTTTCCTGCAATTAAGCAGCGATGGCAGCTTTGCTGCAGGCTGCACTAAGAGCGGAGGCAGAAGCACCCGGTGGCTGTGCAGGGATTCCTCTCTGGAGGGGTTTGCAGGATGGGGCTCCGTTTTGTGTTCGGTAACGGTGCCATCGGTCCTGTTCAGCAAGACAACAGTTCTTTGTTGTGTGGCCTTGATGAATTCAGTTCCCTGTTAAATGATCTTGCCTGTTTGTCTTGTTTGTGTCATTCAATAACAGCCCTTTGGAATTTGTCTTAACTGTTTTGGTTTACTTTGTTACCGTGTTCAAGTTTAATCTGAAAATAATGTCTGATTCCTTCGTCCTCCCTAATG
>JAWWEU010000020.1:5103171-5151388 GCA_035583155.1 Acropternis orthonyx
TGTATAATAGCCAAGTACAGTGCATATCAAAACTGATCTTTCACTTGGCATGTTTGATAAGTCTTTTAAATAACTCATGCTAAATTGAATCAAGCTATATGTTGTACCATCTGAGACATGAGGAGAGAATGGATAGGGCTGAGGAGCACTTAGCAGAACATTAATCAGATAGGCCACATTCTCTTTAGTATAACTTATTCTTGCTCCTTTGACATCGCTGGTCTCCATCACTTAAAATTCTGATTTGGCTAAGATGGTTTGGTTTGTGAGTTATAGTTGATGTTGGTGTCAGCATACTGAGCATTTTGTATTTCTTAGAAATTGGAATAAATCCTGTCTCTTAGTCACGTTTTTAGAACTCAGCATGTGATAGCTGCAGGTTAGGAAACTTTTTTGAAAGAATAAGAAAAGTGAAAGTACCTGTTTTGAAAAACAAACCCATAATGCTGAAATGAATTAGAACTATTCTTAAGTAACCAATGTTAGGTCAGAAATCCAGTATAAGTTTCTGTGTTTTAAGATTGTGATGTATCCGTAGATGTTTCTCACACTGTGATATCCTTGGTCCTCCTTCCAGTTTTTGATTTTGAAACTTGTTGGCAGATCCCTACCTCTGAAACAGTAAACTGTGCTGTAAAAGATTAGATTATGCATACTTAAGAGTGTTTTTGGAAGCAAATACAGGCCGTTGGTCTCCCTGAATGATTTTGTTGTTGACTGTCTGGCTGAGGTGGGTATGTGATTACAGTCACAGTAAATTTCACATTCAAAAGCAAATGAGCACTGGTTTTAGTTCCCTTGTTCCTTATTTGCCCTATTGAAACAGATACTCTTGTACATAGTGCTGTGTAGTACAATGATGTGAATTCATCAAAACATGCATTAAGGGGCAACACTACACAAGGGTAAGGATATAAATATATTTTACAATTCTTAGCTTCCTATCATAAGAATAGTTCACGAGTGAATGTAAATTTACAGCAGGTGCTTATCAAATGTGAAAATGCTTGCAAATCAGAAACAAACTTTGGGACTATAAACATATTTCAATGATAGTTCATGCAAAGAATATATTTGAGAGTAAGAAATAATGTTCTCTTTTAGTTTCTGCATGAAGCAGGTTGACATATTATTGTATATGGAGAATTGTAACACTTCTGAGTCAGAACACTGTACACAAGCTTTAATCCTCTAATCAGAGTGCTTATTATTAGGGAACATGTAATGACATAAAATACTATTATTTATTTATAAACCAAGAAAAAAGCATTATCCAGCATAAAGGGATAATAAAGAGAAAGTGCAGTTAAATCAGGGATTTTACTTCTGTCTTCTATATAGAAGTGATGTACAAGCTATCAGTATTCTATGGTTTTTAAAATACTTGATAAAAATATTGAAATATGCTAATGTCTTGCATAAAAAAAGTTATGACATCTGAAACTAAGTTCTGGATACCACTGTGACTTGTACTTGTGTCTCATGTACATGCACGTTGGAATATTTTACTCTGCTAAAGTGGAACCCTATAAAATCTTTTGGGTTTGACTGTAAGATGCACTTGTACAGACAGTAATTGGCCTGTTACAGAGATATTAATTAACATGTTAGAAATGTTTTCTTTATTAATGAGAAATTCACACATACTATTTAAATTAATTTGTATAGTTTAAAATTAATTTATTGTGGCCTTCGATGACCTCAAATCTACGAAGACAAAGCTGGAGTATTGTACTAACTGTTAAACCATTCATTAAACATTTTATGCAAATAGTGTTTGTTTATAAACAAATTAACTGCAAGGATTTTCAAAACAGGTGCTGTGTTGTGAATGCGTACTAAATGATGTGGTACTGAAAGAATTAATTAGACCTTCAGATGTAATTAGTTGCAATAATTTGCGTGATTAGCGGCTTGGTTAAGAAGTAAGACACACACATTGTAATGCATGGAAGAGTCACTGCAGTAGCTTTGTCTTTCATACGGTGAAGATGAGATTTCCTCATGTTTAGGAAATTTTTCAAAAAATTGCTGACATAGCTGGAGTTAATTGCCAAGTATCCTGTAGGGGGTAACGTGCTTTTTTTTCCCTTGGCTTGTTGCGATGCATATGCATTGGAAGCAATACCATTTGTTTGTACCTCAATGAATTTTTAAAACAGAAGGCTGTTAACCCTAGATCTTCAAGTCTCCAGAGGAAGAACTGATACTTAACATGTTCAGGGTTAAAAGATAGCCTGTGTAAGCCATACGAAACAGGTCCAGTGTTTCAAGATCAGTCCTAAATATTCATGTAATTTTTTTCTCCCCCTTGCAACCACAGTTCTGGATTTTCTTCTTGCGTATCCCACAATGCAGTCAACCATGGGATGTGCATGAAGAATGGCTTTGAAAGTGGCATTTGTCAAAACTGATTAAAAAGAAACTTATGATTACTGATACTTAATTCATGATGATCATATTTCTAGTTATAATAAATGTACAATGCCTTTGTGACTTGCAAGAAAGCTTTTTCGTCTTGATAATGCCTTGATGCCCAGTGACAATGTTAGAGAGTGGGTTTGAAATGAATTAAGATGGGGACTTCCTTGATTGTTGTTTTACCTGCTTGAAAAGGTGGATTGACAGTAAACCACAATAGATTTACTTTAGTGGTCACCGATGGAAGTTGCTGTTGCTTTGCTATTTGAAAAGAAGAAGCTGAAGGTCTTGTGCCTTGAGGCATCAAGAATGCACAAATACGAAAGTAATGCACACTTTGACAGAATTTATTGCTCTGACAATAACCTTGCAATATTGTTAGAAACACACTTGGGGGGCCTGCACATGTATTTTGAAAGAACAGGTATGTCGTCTGTGAATCACTTTGTCAGAAAAAACAAACGTTTCTAGAAAAAAAAAGTTGAAGAGTAGTGCAGAAGAAAAAGAAACAGAGGACATTTAGTAAATGAGTTATCAAGTAAATAAGTGCAATTAGTTAGCAGCATAGAAGATATGAGGTGACAAGAGACTTCTCAGAATAACACACTTGCCTGGGGTGAGTGTTAGGGGCATTACGTGGAAGGGGTGGTGAATGACTCAGTGAATTTGAATGTAAGTTTTTTGGTTTTTTTAATATATATATAATAGAACATTTTATTTGATGGGATTAAGCTATAGGAGATTTTCAGGTGGTATGCGGGGGAGCTTTGTTTCATCTCAGATGAAAGTGGTCACTTTAGAGCTTGTTTGTTTTGTGAATTCACGTAATGTTCCTGAGGTGCGAGGTAGAGGAGACCTTGTTAAAAAGCCAAGCCTTACTGTAGTTATCAAGTTGTTTATGCTTTTTTAAATTCTTGCCATATGATTTTCAAGAGTTTTTATGTAGCTGCAAATCTGACATAAGCAGCAAGACCCAGCAGGAGATCTCTGGTTAAATGATGACCACAATGATACTGTATTTGGATTAGTGACTGGGAAATATTAGTGGTCACATATCTAAGTGAAAATAACACCCGAGCTTTTTATTGCAAACTCAGTGTGGAGCACAGTTTGTCTTAGGACTGAGGCAGAACATAATGCAGTACTTCTTGCTGCTTTTTTACAACAGAATGGCTATTCACACTCAACTTTTTTCTTCTCTCTCTCTTTTTTTTTTTTTTTTTAAAGCATGGAAGGGAAATGGAAAAAAATAAATATTAAAAATGACAAAAGAAGAACAAAAAGCATCATTAACTGCGGCACAGCTGCTGTGTGTCTGCTGTCACGGGGATTACCCTTAATTACTATGGATGAAGTTTGCTATCATTGGTTCTTTGGATGCCTCACAATTGGTTTATTTTTAAAGGAGTTCTTCTTTTTCTGCATGTTTTAATAGACTATGCAGCTGTTAAACTTTCAAGGAAAGAAATCACTGTTTTAGTCTTGAGGAGCCTGAAAATCATTTGACAGAGCTAATATAGGGATCCACTTGAATGAATTTAGTTTTTTTTTCCTTTTTGTAGTCTAATTCTGTTTTTTTATTTTAAGTGTGATGTTTGCAAAGTAGCCTTTAAAATGAGCTCTTCTGTATTGTGTTTGAATTTGAAGAAAATTAACATTTGTATGTCATCAGTAGTTGCAATGCATAGCTCAAGGCAATGAAGGATAGAAAGTCACAGAATATGGGAAATTTGATTAAAATGAATGAGTAGTAGAAGGTGTTACGGGTGGACATAGCTTACTCATTGATTTATTTGTATTGTTTCTTGAGGCAAATGAAGCTAATTCCATGGGATGTTTAGAAAATAGCTTTTAAATATGAAAATAAAAAGGTGTTTAAGTCAATAAAATTCGGTTTTAGACAATGTAATTCAGAACCTTCCCTACTTATGTACGTAAGTCCTACTTTGTGAAGGGGGCACAATATTGAGCAGCTGAACCTTCTTTGAGAGGTTTGGGATCAGTTGGATATTAAACATTTTGCTTTGTTTTATTCACTAGGAGATGGTTGTGAGGTGAAGCCCAAAGGATGAGCTTGGCAATTAACTGCTGTCCATGGCTTACCAAACATTTCCTCTGCTGCTCTCTGACTGCCTTGGGTATTACGTGTGCTTTTTGTG
Source organism: Acropternis orthonyx (assembly GCA_035583155.1). Taxonomy (NCBI): domain Eukaryota; kingdom Metazoa; phylum Chordata; class Aves; order Passeriformes; family Rhinocryptidae; genus Acropternis; species Acropternis orthonyx. The sequence goes on from JAWWEU010000020.1 coordinate 5,107,752, forward strand.
CTGCCTTCAGTGGCATGGTCAGTGCTTGCTGTGCTTTGGTGAGCCACCAACTGCTCAGATGTTCCCTGTTCCTGCACTGGATAACGTTGCTTGCTGTGTGATTTTGTAGTTTGCAAGACTCCCATCTTGGTCATGCTTCAGCTCTCATTTTGAGGTCTTGCTTTCCCATGTTTCAGGAACTTTCTTGTCAACGCTTGCTTTCCTTGGTGTATCAGGGCTGGAAATGTGAAATGCTTTACCTGCTAGGCTTTTGCTGGCGTCTTTGATACTAAAGGGCAGTTTTTGCAAGAGAAGTTTCACATGAAAAATTATTTGAAGCAGACATCGGAGGCAAAGGACCCATATTGCTGGTACTAGTGAAAATCCCACCCATATCTTAGTCAATTGAAGGAAGATTCTGAAATAATTTACCTACCACAATAATCTTTGAATTAAAAAAAATAAATTGTTAACTGGTTTAAAACACCTTTACTTAATAGTTATTAATTTATTTATTTAATCAAGGAATAGAGTAAGGAAAGTATTGGTAACATTTGGATGTTTATCTGTGGTTATTTATTTCTGATAAGGATGTTATTTCTGTTTAGTTCCTTGTTGTATTCTTAAAGGACATAGAGGATGCAGGTGCTTAATGGACCCAGAAATGTTTTTACAGATTCAGCTCTCCCAAGCCCCCTCCCCAACCTCGTGAAATAAACAGCTCTAAGAATCGTAATGGTTGTGGTTGTTTGCCAATGTTAATTGGGGAAATTTGAGAATTCTACTGTTTGTGGAGGAACCGAAGTTATAACACTGTGCAGATAAGCCCTTACCATTTCCATTTAGTGTTCAATGCCAAATAAAGGGAGTTTATTATGTAGAAACGTTGATGCAGAACAAATAAAATTATTTTAAAAAATATCCTCTCAAAACCTTAAGTAATCTCCATTGCCAAAAAATATGCGAATGACCAATTGAAGCACTTACAAGAAGGATGATGTTGAGTGTATGATTTTACACTTAGACAAGTTCAGCCTTGGAGTTGGGAAATGACTTCCTGATGTAGGTCTTAGTTTTTAGTGTTTCTGTAGGCAGAAAGAGCCTCTCTCCCAGTATGGTGAATATTTCACCATGAACTGATCAGCCCCACTGAATTTGTGGAAGGCAAGTGTAATGTTATTCCAAGGAAATGTATATTATGCTCATGTAAAAGGAGAAGAAGCTGAGTCAGAAAGCTAAAGTGATGTGAATAATTTCTTGCCTTCGGATTGAGAAGGTTATAACACTCTCGTAACATACAGGAGATATGAACTTTCAACTTGTCCAAACTTCTTTACACCTGTCTTGTACTGGTTCAAAATGGGACAGTTTCATAATCTGAAATGTATGTGATTCTGTGGACATTTGTCCATAATTTTTTTATTTCTGCAGATCTGGAAGGACCCCACATGCCCAAATTCTCATATTGAAGACTGTCTAAGTATTTTAATTTATCCTTTTCTGATTCTGTCATGAAACCTGGAATTCAATTTCAGAAGTTTAGTTACTAAGTCTTGATTTCTTTTTTCACTGGTTGCCAAAATAGACAACTAGTGTCTGTAGTAGTTCTCCATGGCTGAGGCATTAAATTTTTGAAACTCAAGATATTCTTTCTTTAAGCAGATTGGTGGCATTTCAGCTGCCTCTGAAAATCCATAAACATTTTCCAGAGACATTTTTGTTCTCTGAAAAACAGCTGAGCTCTAATATAGGTGATAGTCTGAGAACAACCCTCACAACCTGAGTTTCATTTTGTATCCCCAAATTTTTGCCCTAAAGAGAGAAAATTATGAAAACCTAAACATGTTTCTTCAGGAGGATAGCAGTATCTCTGGTATAGTTTATATTCTGCATTTATTCATTTTTGGTTATGTCAGAAATACCAGTAACACACACAAAGGGGACTTTAATATTTCAGTGGCAGACATGAATGTAGAACTATCAGACTAATGTGGCATTTACCTTTCTTGTTCAGATATTAATGTATACAAACAGATGGCCTCATATGTAACAAGTATGTAAGGAAAGTGAGATGAGTCACAATCTAATTCTATCTGTTAGAGTCCTCAAATTTGTAATTCTGATTACAGCTAAATTACTTTGCAGTGAATTTTTCCATTTAAAATACTTAGCTTAAGAAGAAACTACTGTACAAAACACTTACTGCTGTTCTTCATATGCCTGTATATGTGACAATTATTGACAACCTTTTCTTGTTCCTATGAATTATAGTTTTATTTTATACATTTATTGCTTTATTGAAATTTTCCATAAGAATAGGATTTTATGCTCCAAAACCATCTGTAAACAACCTTGTGATTTTTAAACACACAAAAAAAGTTGCAGTCATATTTTCTCCAATGCATCCATAAGCTTGACTCTACATGGTAGTCCTTTCCTTTTCTTAATGCCCTGGATTGCAAAGAGCAGCAACTTCACCACAAGTAGAGTGTCAGACAATTATGGCCAGCAGGTGACTGGTATTTGAAATTTTATTTTGCTTTCCGTGAGGCTCAACTGAAACTCTTCAAGTGTGGTGGCTGCTCAGAGTGTGTGTTGTCCCTTAGGCTGGATAGCTGAAGTATCAAGAAATTTTAGGGAAACATGGTGTTGTCATCAGATTGAATGGACTTCTTGTGTGTACGAATGGCAGTTTTTAACTGGTCTAAATAAGGTAAGTTTTACATGGATTCTGTGAAGTGAGGGTTAGAAAGTCTAGACATTCTTATGAAGGCAAACCTGCACTGACAGCTGGAGCCTGGGCAGAGAAACAATGCAGAAGCTCACTTAGTGCATGCCTGTTTTATCTTTTTCTCAAATACATGCAGCAAGTCAAAATGCTGCAGTTTCTGCAGTAGCTGGAGTTTTGTGATCACGGGAGAGTTCATTTCACACAAGGCACACTTGTGTTTTCCTGCTCAGAAATAGGGGAGCTGAGGCCAACTCATCTAGTAATAAGATGGGTAGAAGTCCCAGCTAACCAGGAATGATAGAAAAATTGAGGCACTGTCAGCTTTTTAGTCAAGAACAGTGCTAGGTACTTATGAATGGAGCAGTACATATAATTGACTTCTCATTCTTGGCTGAATAAAAACCAGAAAAGTATTCTGAGTGTTTTGCAATGATTTTTAACCTCAAATTTGAAATTGCCTAGCTGACTTTTAATTCTTGTTTAAGCATACCTAATGCTCTCCATCAAATGTTGCAAAGAATATGGCTGATAAATATTGAGTGGAGATGTCTTGTTTAGTGACTGAACTGAACGCCGGGGTGTCTGTGAGATGCTGGTTTATGTTCAGTGTGCTTTCTGCCTCTGCAGAAGTTTCCAGAGTTCAGAGGCAGATCTATGCTTTGTGTTTTAAATTCATCTGTGACAAATAAGACTGTGTAAGTGCAACCCTGTCAATAGTAAAACATAAATCCAATATAAAACTGTGGAGAAAATGACTCTCAATTAAAGGAAAAAGGGAGACAAGTATCATATTCTTCAGGGGAAATTTGGGAGGTAAAATGAAAACACTCTAATTGGAATTTAGCCAGTCTACAGTAGAATAGTGTTTATTGTGAACCATGTGTTGTCAACATTTGAATATATATGATAGCAATGCCAATGATTAAACAAACCTTGGATATATTTAATGAGCCCAAGTCAGCACAAGTACAGTTTATGCCTCACTGCAAGGTTGGCACTGTCAGTTGCAGTAAGAGCCTTGTGTTTGTTAGCATACTGAGATGTTGGTTTAAAGCAAACCAGGTAAAAACCATTTAAATATTGAAAAAATATTGTTGCTGCAACATGAAGATGTCTTTTACAAATCCTCCATGCAAAGAAGTCCTGACCAGTTCTAACAGAGATGCCAACAATGAAGTATTAGCGTTTTCTTTTTTTTTTTCTTTTAAATTTATGTGGATGTTTCTGATGTGAAAAGTGTATTAGTCTCAGGCACAAGGTGTGACTCTTGGGGATGGTTCTGTACAGGGCTAGGAGTTGAACTCGATCCTTGTGGGTCCCTTTTCTCTGTGATTCTGTGATGTTTAGAAAAACTCTTGCTAAACAGAATAATTGCAGGCTTTTACTACGTGTGCAAAATCAGAATTCCATTTCATTCTGGTTTTTGAACTTCTTTATTGCCACAAATTAAATACTTTATTAAAAAAACCCAAAACAACAAAAAACCAAAACAAATAAAACCCCCCACCATAAATGCAGTCTTGGCATGAGCCCTGGTGAAATCCCATTGACTTCAGTGAGATTACACGAGATTTTCATGGAGAGAGCTGTACCCGCTATATTCATCACAACCTATTTCTCTGTATGGACTCTTTATAGTGAAGCCACCGTCCAAGTCTTGGATACCTTATGTTCCAATAGTAGTGTACTCAAAATTAAAGTGTATGTTCCCCTGATAGACATTTTACATGCAAATAATTTTGTATTGCTATAAATACTTTGTGTCTTAGAAATGCAGTGTTTGCTATCATGGAGATCATAATTTTTGTGAGTTGAATTTGCTCCAGATGATAGAGAAATTATAGGCTGCAATATGTGATCAAACAGCAATATGGAAAGCTTAACTAGAATGCGCCCTAAGGACAAAGGCTGGTTAAGACTATGGGGGATAGAATAAATGGAAGTTTTAGTAAAGCTATCTCTGATTCCAACAGATAAATTATGCTCTGCCTTTTTTGTATCTCTTTGGGACTGTATTACATAAATTATGACCAAGTATAATTTAGGCTTTCAGCCTATATTTCTGAACATCCATCTTGTACATTTTAAGTACAAAATTACCATTTTGCAGAAGTATGAAATTGAGACAAATTTTTTTCATCTGTGCATTTAACTTCTGCATACTTTATAGCAGCTAAAGGGTTTGAGAGGACCTCGTTACAGCCCAGAGGGTGACATGAGCCAGATGATTGCATAACTGTGTTAAGATCTATATAAGCATGAGTGAAGTTTGGGGGACAGAAAAGCGTAGAAATGGATATTATTTCAGAATAGGTACCTACTGTAAGCAGATAACATGCTTTTCTGAATAAGAAGTAATAATTTCTTAGTCAAAATTCTTTATTATTGATTATGTTTTAAAAGTTACATATAGAATTTCCTTTTGAAGTGCAGTTGCTGTCATGTGGCCTCAACTTTGACACACCTGGAGGCCACAGAGTCTTCAGGGCATCCCCATTTGCATGTGAAGGTCAATGTGTGTGTATGAGTAAGGCAATTGATCCTAAGGGCCCTATTTTCCATCACTCACTCCAGCACTGCATTCTGTTGGATTTCTGTGTGAAATCAGCTGAGAATTGTATACTTCATTTCTCCCATTGCAGTATGCAATGTTGTAATACTAACCAGAATTCTAAAACTAGGAATAACCATGTGGTGCATCCTTATGGGCCTCTGTGTGTGTCTTGCACAGGGGTGGAATGTAGAAAAAAAAGAAGAAACTCCTCTTTTGAGGAAGGCAAACTTGCCATGTGGTTGTTTTTTTTTTTTTGACAACAGAGCACAATTAAACTGGCCCAAGTTGGCTTTAAACAACATAGCGTGCAATAATATTGCCAGATGAGTTTTTTAATCATAGAAGTGGAAAACTGTTCCTTTAGATCTGATGTAACTTTTTCTGTATTAAGTACAAGAAATATCCATCACTTTTGCACATGCACATAAGGACCAGACCTGTGCTTTGCAAAGGCTTAAAATTGTAAGGCTTAGTCTGCATTTGTAGCAAGGTGAATTTATTTGGCTGTGTTTTGCATACATTTGATGACCATAGCTTTGGGAATTCAGCACCAGCCTTCATGAGGTGAGAAAAATGAATAGAGAAAATGTCTATTGTAGAATTCAAATGGATAATAGCGTGGTAGAAGAAAATTTTCCCCTAAAATACAATAGACCAACTTTTTCTCCAGTACAGATTTCCTACCCATAAACTTGGTAGTGCTCATGTGAACAGTGTTGTGCAATGGCAATGTTTACCTTTCCCTGTAATTGATATTCCATTTAAATCCACTAGCAGTCACTGGACTGCTGGCTTTCCCTGCTTTCTGCAGTAAGCAGAGGCAATACTGGAACTCAAGCAGTAATGCTAATTGCTAATAAAGATTTTAATGGCAGTCACTTTAACTGATGGTAGAGATTAGTTTACTATCACAGACACCATCGAAGGCAGTACCAATAGCTTGTCACCTTACCCTCTGTAAGGAAAAAAGGTGTTTCTGTTATCTATGTGAAATGATGGAATATTTAATTTTGAAGAGCGTGATAATGTTGCAGATTCCATTTTAATTTTCAGCTGTTTCTCATTAGAAAAAAGCAAATTGAATAAAAGAATAACAGAAAGTGAGATTTCTGTACTGTTGTCCTCCATTATTTAACCTTTTTCAACACCTTCTGGAGTGAAAATGCCACATAAAAATGGAGTAGTTTCCCTGGCTCCTTCATTAGAGTTTTTAAAATACAGCCTTTATTGTTTTTTCACTGAAATGTGAAAGAAATTGGAAAAGGAAATTGCTTCACTTTAGGATCACTGTCATGTTGCTGCTGCATGATTGTGTTTTCTGGGGCAGGACTGAACATGAGTCTTGAAACTGTGCATTGTCTTCAGTAGTTACATTCACTTTTGGTGACTCTGTCTCCGAAAGTTCTCTTGGTCAAAGACCCAATTGCTTAAGGATATTACTGTTGACATTACACTATGATCTTAGCTTTTCAAGAGGTAATCTTTTCCTGCACTAGTGAAGATTCTTCCCAAAATAATGTAACATCTACAGAACTTGTCATTGATTTTTGCAAATTATGACTGCAAAGATGATCTTGTGCCAGAGGTCAGATTGCTCCGATGTGTGGCAGAAGAGGATGAAATGAATTCTGTTAAATTATACAAGCCCCTCTTGTCATTAATTATACTGTGTGCTTTACTTTTTAGGTCTTGAGCTTTTGAAATCAACATAAGAATGCAAAAGCAAGTCTGAGTTATCTACCACAGGGTTAAATTTCATTCAAGTGGTTACTAAGTAATTTCATGTCCAAAGAGCCTTCAACTCAGGGTGTGTAACATTTATCTGCCTAAAATTAAAAGGAAATGAAAGAGATTTATTAGTGCTTGTTTCTTGAAGATGGTTCTCCACTTTTGGATTGGTTGAATGATTGAGGATAAAAGGCTTTCATAACGATGTTGCATTGTACAAATGAGCTCTAAGCAGAAGTGCTGTCCTAAATGCTGCTGACTTAAGGATAAAAGTACTAAGAAGATAGAAGAGTCTCTTTCCAGTTAAAGTTATAACCAGAATCCTTTTATAAAATTCTAATCTAAATGGTATAATTTAGGCTGGGGTAATTGCCTATATGTGAAATATGACAGGTTTGTACTGAAGTTTAGGGAAAGAAATTTTAAAAATGGTCAAATGAATTTTGAGGTACCAACAGGGTAGCTGGTCATCAGTAAAACTGGGGGCTTTACTGGGCAGCAATGCTGTAGTTGTTGGATTGAAGGTATCCAGAAGGAGTAATTTTTAGAGTACGGGGAGGGGGGGGGACACACTTATGTAGTGAAGCTAGGGGAGAAGTATGTGCATCTTTACCTTGAAAACCTTGTTTTCTTTAGACGTTCAGATGGGTTATAAATCCTTTCTTAAGATGTGAAAGAGAAATTCAGCATTCAAAAATCAGTATTACAAAAGTATCTTGGGGAAATGGACATAATAAATTTCATGCTACTCCCATAAATATAGATTATTTTTTGCAAGTAACAAGAAAAGTATGTGCATCATAGCATCACAGTTCCAGCCTAAAAAGAACTTCAATTTTGTCTTTCGTAATTTTTCTTTAAAGGTTTCTTGATAAGAAAGACACACTGTGAGATACATTGATATCAGTTTCTCAGGCACGAGCTCTTATTTTCACGTAACTTTATCATGATGATAACATAATGCTAATAGTGATAGTTCTGTAATTCCTTGTGAACCATAGATAAGTGTTATAATTTCTGTTTCCTGAGATAGAATCTCTTTTCCAAATTCCACTCTTCTCAGCTGAATTAGCTGTTTAAATGGAATGCTCAAACTTTCAAACACTAAAATGAAGGTACCAGAATTAAGAAAAACTGAAAGTGGTTTGACTGTGCACCATATGCCTTTCATTTTCTGACCAAAACATGCCCTACCACAGGCTGCTTCAATAATCCTTGTGCTCTGTTTGGTCTGTTAAGGGCTGCAAGGGGTGCTGCTGCTGTTGGGTCCTAATGTGGACTGAATTTGGAGCAGGGCAATATTCTGACCAGCACATTGTATTGTGCTGCTGGTGGGTGATTAACAAAGGGTTTTGCATGTAGTGTGTAAATTAGAAAATCCAGTTGTTAGCTAATTTCAGGAGCTGGGAAAGACAGAAAAGTGGTTTAAGACTCCTTTCTCTATTTCTGTGCTACAGAGGTACAGAATTAGGGCCAATTTATGGCGATGTTTACCATAAATTCCTTGGCTTTACTGAACTTGTTTTTCTCTAAGAATGTTATAAAATATTGTGATGAATATAGAGAATGTATTCTGTGATACGTATATAGAGAGATTTGAAAGCAATCTTTGTCTTTCCCTTTGAATTTTCATTAAACCTCTGTATGTGATAGTGCATTAATTAATATTGGTCTACATTCCATGTGAGGATTATTTGGGAGTTTTTGTCTGGTATTCACAATTGGATAATTAATTTCTGTGATTGGTCACTCACTCCAGTCTGCTTTCTGACTGAGTGCTTACAGCATTTATAAATATGTGTACCATTGAATGCCTTCCTGAAGGTCTATTCTTTCTCAGCGTAGGCAATATAAAGAAGATATAAAAAAAGAAGTCTAAGGAATATTAGGAATTCTTGAAACATTCCATTCTAATTTTATTCCAAAACATTCTAATTGTCTCCCAGTGACTAATTTAAATATATGATTATGATTCTAGCAGTTACCTCCAAGTAAGAGCAGATGCAAAGATTCAGAGTCAAAGCATGAAAAAGAATAGTTAAGTTGTATCCTGAATGCCGATGTGACCTTTACTTGATGGTGAAAATGGTGACATCTTTATGGCTGAACACGATTTTTAAAAATAGAATTATAAACTTAAGCAGCAATAATATGTAAGTTCTTAAATTGCTTTAAAAAGGTAAACTGGACTTATTATATCTTGATTTTTATTCATAAAATAAGTGCAATGCCAGTATTCTAATATAGGTCATGGTACCTCTGATAATTTCTGTGCAGCTGGGCTGATCTATAGATTCAGTCTACGCCTCTGAGTTTGCATTTCAGAATGAAACTCATCATAACACCATTGTTTTGTTTCAAAAGCTACTGATCGAGGGGATTTTATTTTTGAAAGTATCAACTGTCATGCAACATAATTCTTATTTTTGCAATATCTTCAATTATGTCTTTTCCTCATAATTGTTGAACTATCACTGGTACTGTCATATATATGTCACTTACAGATCTCTGCTGTGTGATGCAGCATGACAATAAAACATATTGTGTTCAGCATGATTTTCCTGTGGGATTTACAGTGTTATTTGACAGAAAGTAAGCATGTTATACAATTAAAGATCCAAATTTTTACTATGAAGAAGTTGGATCACTTATTAAGAAATACTTACTGTAAAAGTCCTGGGAAAAAAAAAAAGGTAGCTAGTCATAAGTTGTACCCGCTTAAAATTTAGAAAGTAGAAGGGCACTGTAAAGAATACATATGAGGTGCTCCTGCTCACAAGCAATGTTATCACCCAGGTCCTGTTCAACTGATGAACAAGATCATTTGGAGTACCAGGTTCAAACCATGACTTCATGTCATACTGTGGACTCTGCTTTTATATCACTGAGATCAGAGAACTCAGTGTGTTAGGCTGCTAATTCATTGGCCTAGTATTTTATTGATCTTAACATGATGAGCTTGATCTAGTAATCAGATTGATGTTTGATGATTTGCAATGTGTGTATAAATGTGCAAAGAACTTCCTGGCATTTACTTTGGAGGAACACAGGGACTTTTGAATAGTTCATCTAGCTCTGAAAGGGGTACAGAGTCCATGGCTCTGACTTAGAAAACTTGCTATTGCCAGTGGAACAATTTAAATAAATAGTGTGAGGGTATTTGGGAAGTCTCATTTTGCCTGGCTTATGCTTGTGGAATAGGGAAAGTCTGCCCAGGAAAACACTGATAACAAGTGCTGAATCAGAATTAAAAAACTACTTAAAAATGTGGCTCTTCTGAAAATGCTCAGGAGCACAGTTTGATCTGCTGAGAATCTCAGCAATGTACTCATCTGTGTGCGCTTTAAGTAAAGCTGAAGATGTAAGTAGTGATAGTACTATATTATGTGCCATAAAATTGCTCTAGGTCTAGTAAGTGGCAGCACTAAAAAATGCAAGTACTAAAAGGGGGGGAACTCAAATTGGAGCCTGATAAAATATCACCCCGTGTTTGTTCCTTGTATAGAACAATGACCTCTCATAGACCATTGCTTTCTTACTTTTCTAAGGGTTACTCTGTTGCCTTGATTCCTTCCCTGATTATCTTGAAGCCTGTCAAGTTGGAAAGCTCTCCCCTCCCTTGCTCTTTCTTCCTAATAGACATGAAACAGTCCAGTCAATAATATTTTACTTGTCTTCCCACTGCGTGTCTCTTCCTCTGATCAGTTTAGGCGGGTTTGACTGCAAAAAGTCAGAAGGGAGGTTAAGATCTGAAAGTTCAGCCAAATGTTATCAGCCACAGCGATGTTGCTAAGGGAAAGGCCTTACAGCCCCTAAGACCGGAGCCAATAATAGCTGCACATAACTGATAACATCAACAGCTGTCAAAGATCCAGGCATTTGTGGTTCGTCTGTAAACTCAAACACCTGTATTCAGTCAAGCTTTGATTGTTATCCCCTCTTTTCCTGTCATTTTGATTCGTTCCTTGAAGGTGCTGCCAGGATATTCTAAGCTGCTAGTTGATTTATAAAGTGAAAGAGTCCTTCGAAAGTTTGGCACCGTTTGAAAAATCGACTGAGGCTCTCATTCATAGGGTGACAAGTTACTTTGACATTGATATTGACAGCATTCTTTTAATTAAGTTTTAGACGACATAAGGACGGGTTCAGATCCTTGAAAGCACAGGTTAAAAGTACACTAACAGCTTCAACATGTGTCACTTAGGAGAACATTATGTACTTTAAGAGGGCTTCTTTTGTGATGAATTAGATCAAAGTGACTAATAAACATTCTCCATGAAAGCTCTTCAGAACACAGTATATACGTGTTTGAGATATTTAAAAGATAGAGTTTCAAGGACCAGGCTTTAAACTAACCTAAAATAACTTAAATGGACAGCTGATGCTGGTGTCTCAGTTATAAATTAATACAAAGCACAGAAAAAAAGAGAATTTTTATGTGTAAAAGGTATTTTATGGTAAATGGTGCAAGGGTGGTCCTCCTTTACTGATCCTGTATGGAATGGTGCAGAAATGTGTATTTTTGAAAGGCTGGACTAAAATAGTAGGACCAGATAATATAAATTATAATTATTTTGAATTATCTCAAACTAACGTAGTTCTGTTTACTTCCTCTGGCCTGTGCCTTCTAGTGAACTAAGTAAGAGCTGTGGCTACAGTCAAGTGTGATGGAGTTTGGAGTTTGATGGTGTTTCTGTAGTCTCTTGTTTCTTTGGGGTTTTTTTGTCAATTCTTAGATAGTAAAAGTTCCTTCCTTACTCATCTTCCTTACTTGTGACTTTATCCCAAAGAAGGGATATGCACTGCAGTGACAGCCAAGAAAAATAGCATTTTAAAATAATTAACTGAACTGCTGAGTATTGCGGGAAGAATATTTCCAGCTAGTGCTAGGTGCCTTCAGAACTGAAACATCTTCTCTTTAAAGAGATCGTGGTGATGAAAATGATTCAAATGTTACAAAAAGAATTGATGGTAGAGGTTGCAAGGGCTGTTTTCATCTCATTAGCATTACTGTTTTCTGTCTGCAATTTTAGAGGACCAATCTTTTGCAAACTGAGTTCAGAGCAGGCACAGAGATGAGGAGCTGCTCTGAGTTAATAATCAGAACTCTGAAATCAAGCAGCTGCAAATTGCAAAGTGATTTTTGTCAATTATTTCTGAACAGAGCAATAAAGAAAGGATAACAGAGCAACCTAGTTCTTTAGTCACAGAGCTCTTTTTCTGAGATTCGTTAATATTCCCTAATTGGAGCCTGCTTTACTCCTCAAGTTGCAGGAATGCAGCTGAAAGCAAGGGATGAAATGTTGGGAACCTGGGAGTCAGTGAGGCTGTTGATGACTGTGGGCTCAGAATTTAAGGTCTGCCTTTTGTTCTGGTTATACAACATCAGGAGCTAAAAATTTTTTGCATTCTGAAATGTAATGGTGTGCAAAGCCAGTCTTACGGTGAATGCATCTCCTCTTCTCCTGAAGGATTCTACAGCTGGGTGAATAAAAGTGCTTAGATTTTTTTTTTTTTTTTTTTTTTTTTTTTTTTGGAGTGTGTGTGAAAGCATGAACAAGTATGCAAGATACAGAATGGGAAAAAATTATAAAATATCTAGGACTTTTAGTAAACCCAGGCTTGATACTTACCACTGCTCTAGCCTGGAAAGCAAAACTCAATGACAGTGACCTTAATGGTAGTGGCAGACTCACCTTTCCTATGGAGTTGAGCAATCCTGTTCAAGTGGAATTGCTGCACAGCTTTTTTTCTTGTGCTGCTGTTCCCTTTCCTTTCCAGATGTTTCCCCTTCTGGCTCCAGGGAGACAGTTTAGAGGCAAGCCCAGCTTGCTGATGCTTTTTCTGACTGCAGTATTGGAGGATCACATGAGAAGAACATATTTTTGCTATTTTTTAATTCTCTTTTCCCACTAAACTTCCCTTTACAAGAAAATAAAGTACGTGCTGCTTCCTGCAAAGGAAACGGTTGGTGAAGTTCCTGCAAGTCATACTTTAAAAAAATATTTCAGGAGGAAATGTCTCAGAAAGTTTGAAGATATGCACAAAACCGTACTATTTTTTTTTTTTTTTTGTAATATGGAGGCAGTAAAAAGAGAGTAAAGAATAATTCTAGTGTATTTTAGCAGATGTATCCCATGTGTTTACATTTATCTTTATGTAAAGGGAAGGCCAGAAGTGGAAGCTTAAACACTATCACTGGCTCAGGTTGTACTGCAGCTGCCTGTCAATTTACCATCCATATGGAAGTACCCATCAAGGTAAATTTAGAAATATTAGCCTCAACTCCTGTTTTTTAAATCAATACTTCAAGGTTGTGTGTGGGATCTCAAACATCTTCCCTGACTTTCTTGAAATAATTGTCTTTGTTTGTCAGAGGATTTGTAAATATCTAGAAGTGTGCATCAAAGTGGTCTATTGTCATTATTATATAAACATGCATATATAAAATATATATACAGATGCTATTTTGGGTGCAGCAATAGCTCAGGCTGTGGTTTAGGTTTTAGTGTGAACTTGGACTTTAGGGAAGCCTTTTGCATTTGGAGTTGGTCACATGCTGTAGTGGGTTGGGGACTGATATGGGAAAGACAACAGAAATACTACTTGACTGGTGTACAGCCATCCCTCAACCTCTGCATCTTGGGAATATGTGCATAATCATCCTTTGCACAGAGGAATTAGTGTGACATCCCAGTAGCACTCAACATTATCCTCACTTAAAGCCCATATTTCCGTAGGAATGTGCAAGTTGTTTCCAAACAACCATGTGTGTAATTTTCTGAAATTATACTCAGATTCCTTGATGTTTCAGTTGGGAAAAGTAAGGTGAAGTGTTTTCTGGGGTGCCTTTCCCATCCCTTTAGCTATTAACTGATTTAGATGAAAGGCTTGGATCTGTTCACAATTGGAAATAGCATGCTGCAGCTCCTGCAGGACTGTGTGCAGGCTTGTTGTCTGTTGTGGCTGAAGCTTGTTTTATTTTTCCATAGAATGGAGTGTGTTTGAAAAATCTTACAGGAAATTTTAGCACTTTATTAATTTCAAAGTCTTTGGAATTAGAGCCTAAATTTTGGCCCAGTCTTACCCTGTGCTGTTGGTAACAATTGAATGAAGAATATCTTCTCTCCTGGAAATAATATGACCGATATTCTGAAAAAGTCTTTTTACTGGTCAATTCAAAAAGATCGGTGTGCTTTTTCACTTACCCTTCATCACCTGAGAAATTGAAATGTGTGTTTTGAAATCCAATGTAAATATAAGAGAAAAAATATTTTTAATAACAAGTTTACTTGTATCTCCATTTTGGTATGTACTTAGACAGTTTTGAAGTGACCAAGTGACTTTATGAAGGACAAGAGGGGAAGGTTGATATGCAGTTGAAAGAGTAAAAAAAATTGGGATTAAGATGAATCAAACCAAGGGATATGAACCAGGTTAGAGCAATACACTGAATTTTTTTAGATTGTTGTTGATAATACATTAGCTTTGTCTATCTGTACCATGCTGGGAGGATTAGGTTATATGGGTTTTTTTTAATATTTATTTTCACTTAAAAGTACTTTGTGAAATATGGATGTACTGAAATGATGCAAAAATAATTCCAGATGATTACACTTTGCTGTTTTATTGCACATAAGTATTCTAATTATCCTCTTGCCTACTGCAGAAATGGTCAAAAACCATCTGAGTCCTCCTTTGAAGCCATTTTATTGTGTGTCATTTTTCAAGCTTGAAAAGCTTAATCCTCAACCTTCGTATTCACCCAGCACATCTATATTATGTTCTTGGGAAACAGAGTTTGTGAAATAGTGATGAAACTTGCAGCAAAATAGTCTGTCTGTTGTGTGTTTCCTTTCTCCTTATATGTCTGTGGGTGTGTCTGTATAAATACAGGGAGAATTTGGGTAGATATAACATGGGACCTACATGAGACCGTTTAGAATAACAGCAGGAGCCAATATGGAATGACAGGATGGTTCACCAGCTGCTTAAGTTAGGACTTCTTTAGTTACTTTATTTATATATAAATAATTTTTATTTATTTATGATTGAAACTTTTAAAAACAAAATGCTTTGGAAGAAGGCTGGTCTCTGGCACAAGAGTAAATTTTCATGATTCATCTTACACACTATGCGTATGTACAGCAGGGACCTAAAATATATCTGGGTCTGTACAGAAATTCATTAACTCTTTCCTGTGATGCTATTGAGGTGGAGGTTCCAATCCCACTTAGCTCCCTTGTGAGACTATATTTTTATATTTGTACATTGAAGCAACTGGGGTTGTGCACAGACACAGATATTGTATATTCATTTTTAATACATGGAATTTTCCATGTCCCATTTCCCACATGTGAGGGAGGGAACTAAAGCATTTCAGTGGCCATAAGATGGATTTTTGGTAGGGCAGAGGTTAAATTTCATGTCTTCCAGGATCCATTCCTCTAAAATTTTGATTTATTTGTAAGATGTTTTCCATCTCTCTAGCAATATACCAGCTGAAGTATGTGTACATATATTAACTTCTTATGGGGCACATATAAAATTCCAAGTAAGTGGGAATCATGTGACTGGCAAGGGGATAAAAGTTCTCTGCACCATTCTGCTTTAAAACAGAATTATTTTGCCACCTAGTTTGTTGTTTTTCCTATTTCTTACAGAGAAAAAGAAAATTGCATGACAAAGGTTAATATAACAATCTTCTCTTATTACAGTGATTTATGTATGCTGAGCATTAACAGCAGAATGTCATCCAGCTCTCCTTTAATTTGCAGACATCTGGATTTTTCTTTGTTGGGATCACAGTGGTAGATGACAAAGCTGTACTCTTGAGAAATAGGAGAGAACACTGTCATTCAGAGCTTGTTATACCACAAACACTCAACTCTTAACAGTTATCTCTGGCAAGTCAGTGGACTTCAAAAATAGGGTTCTGTTTTTATCCAAATGATCCTCACTAATGAAATACATGGGGAAGAATATTATATTCATCTTAAAATCATTCTGATCCTATAATATGTCAAATGACTGTAGATAGTGGTGAAAACAACCTAAATGTGAATTCTCCTGCAGTTTTAATTCGGAGATGTCAGTGCCTGCAATTTGCAATGATTATGGTTCAAAGCAGCCAGTTTTGTTTCTGTAATGTAAGATGTAATTTATGTTTTGGAAATGTTTGAAAAGTGAAGGGCAGGGTAGTTTGATTAAAGTAAAATGCATTTTGACATGTTTGAATCAATTGTAATGAGAATTTTTCATTTTATTGGCGTTTTAACCCAGAATGATCTTGGTGCTGTGCGAAGGTATGGCTTGTAAAAACAATATTTCATTACACTGGGTTTCGCTGCTCCCTGTGTAGATCAGCCACCTCTGACATGAAATGCAGATTTCAAGCATTACACTTCAGTGGAAAATGATCATTTAGCAAAAGGAATATTCTTATCTGAGAAGCAAGATGAGAATTTTGGCTTGCATTAAATAAATCTATGAGCTGAAAGTTAACTACAATATGAATGCTTACAGTAGCCACAAAATGTATCTTAGCATTTTTAGCACCTTCAGTCCATCAGTTACAATTCTTGTAACATCTGCAGGGTTTGCTTTCTTCTCCTCAAACTCAATTATGATATATGATATGGTAATAGTTTTTAAGCTGAAAAAGATCCTGTTCCTGAAGGGCCATCTTACTGTCCACATCAGTAATCCTAGTAACAAGAAAAGGATGGAGGGAAGAAATTACATTTCATATGTACATGATGGAAGAGATGCTTTCAGAAAATTAATTCTCCCATTTAATCTCAGATGAAGTAATTTTATTTTGCAGGTTGTTTGTTGTTGGGATTTTTTTGTATTTTATTTTAAGTAGTTTGTGGCTGTGTGTTGAATTTTTCTCCTTTACAAACTGGAATAAAGATTTGATGAAGGAGAAAGTTCAGCAACTCCAAAGGAGTCCTTTCAAAATATGACTAAAAGTTGAATCCTTTTATATTTACATATGAACACAGTTTCACAATGTCTTACCCAGTGTTTTGCATCCCTGTAGTTTTGAATTTGTGGTTCAATTTCTGCAAAATACAGCGGTAATGACCATACCAAAATCTTTTCAGCAAAACCCTTCCCAGTGTAATCGCAAAGACTTTTAACGGAAGGGAAAAACTTATTGCTAAATTCACAAGATGCAGCTTCTGACCCTTCTTGAAGCGGAAAATGGATGTTGTCTGATGGAGTCTGCACTCTTCTTGTGCCTTTTGTTTCTTCACCTTCTGTTAAGTCATAGAAAGCTCCTGCTTTGCCTTTGTGGTACAGTGGGGCCTTTTGACCCCTTCCCCTCAAGATCATTGCCATGAGGTAACACTTACAGATCTGCTGGGAAGGGTTTGTGTTGTGAGTGTTTGGTTTGCGTGTTTTAACTCCCACACCTCTCAAGTTTTTGCACTTGCTTGAATATATACATTGCTTAGTTCATCATACCATTTTTTTCTCACACCTGAAGAACTACTATAGGCTCTTGATATGTAACAAATAGTGTTAGACTTGATCTTCTTACTTACTGAACAGTGTTTCCAGGAGTAGCATTTCTATTTGTTTACGGCATCAGTTCATTGGATTAATATGAATGCAGAAAACTTCTCTGCTCAGATTAAAATGTAGCGTGGAAACTCTTGAAATGAAGACTGACATTCAGTTTAAGCAATAATGACGAAGATCATGAGAGGCAGACAGAAGAGTCTTGTTCTTATAATTATTTTGCTGTGATCTGTATGCCTGTGAGAGAAAAATCTAAACTATTCACGTAACAAAGGTAGTAATCAGGAACATATTTTATAGTGTAACTGAAATGGTAAATTGGGGTGTAAGAAAAGAGCACAGACTGTTCTTCTGTTTGAAATAAAATCATTGTTCCAGGACATATGTTTCATATGTAGCTAATCTGTGCAGTTGGCTACTGTTGGTTGTTTAACACTCAGTGTGTGCTTTGTAATCATACGGCTGTATTAATCAAATCGACGTTATTTTGTTTCCGTACAAAATTCACTCTTTTCATCTATAGAGTATTTAAAAAGAGAAAAATAAAAAAAAAAATATAAAAAAAAGGCAGATTCACCTGGTGATGCAGATGAAGTCAGATAATTTAGGACCAAAATTAGCTTAAGAATATGCAACATCATGAAGTGCTGTATGAAATAACTGCTGGGGGGGGCGGGGAGAAAAAAAAAAAAAAACTGACAAAATTGAGATTTCCCTCCATGAAATAGCCAATGTGATGGATTTTGGAATGATTAGGAGCACCTGATCAAGCAAAACATTATGCACTTATCCTTATTTCTAAAGTTTTTCCTCGTGAAAAGTTACCTGGAAACCTTATCTGTGCTTGCCTGGTGTATGTTCCATGAGCATTAGAACCCAGCATGTAGAGTAGCTGATGCCTAGGTAATCCTGTTGAAAGTCTTTTACTTATATTAGTGTTGAGCAGTGCTTGTTTTGCTTTACTATCTTTGTTTACTTGTAGGCCATTCTTGTGTGTGGAAAATTTGGGAAACCCTTTTTTTGTATTAAAAAGTGAAGAAGAAATTACTTCTGACTTTTTAAAAGAAAATCATCTATACAAACCTTAGGAATAATAGAAATAAGAAATCAGAGAAGAGATGTGTCTGCCTTTAGTCAACGGAAGACCTTTGTATATTTACAGAAACAGGCCTGGGTGATGTTGCAACTTCATTCTTCCTCATTATCGAGTAAAAAGTTAACTTTTCTGTGCCTATCAGTTCACTAAAGGGAAATTCTGCTGGCTGACAATAACCCCACTTCGGGGAAAAGAAGAGAAGTCTGAACTATCTCTGTTTGGGGAATGTGGAGTCAAAAAAAAATAGATATTTTTTTGTGAAATAACTGATGACTTATCCCCCCGCTTATTCCCTCTTACCATAGTAAAATAGGGCCCTTTCCAGCCTAACATTATGTTACAGCATTAGTGTGATTCCTTTAGTAATTAATAGAATTTAGGCTCCAGCATAGTCAGTTTTGATTAAGCAAACATTAAATTAATTCAATCTGCAAACACTTAAGTCTGTTAGAACTATGGAGGGGAGAGAGCATTTGGATGGACAGCAGAACGCATCTTCATCGGATTGCTCGCCACCTCAGAGTAGTTAACAGTCAGATCAATACAGCTCCTAGAGCTATAATAAAATGGCTTCGACAAGCTCATCTGTGGCTGAGAACACAGTATACACATTGATTTCCTGGCCTGATATAACCCATTTACCTATTCAGCTAGTCCGTTAAGGAAGGTGTAAGGCTACGAAGGCCCAAGGGAGCAATGATGCCTGTAAGTAGGTTAGCAAATACTTGGAAATGTCTTAATTTGTTTTACAGTGACTACTTCAGAGAGATTTTTTTTTTTTATTTAAAGGAAAAGTTTTACATGTAATTTCTTATTCTTTTGTAATGGTTTTTAAATTGTGCTCTTTGCCTAATTTCTGTCTTCATCGAGGTCCTCACTGTTCTGTTAACTCAGAGACTTGAATGTTTGTGGTCCCCAAAACTGTGACTTATCACCCTTCCAGCTTTGAAATGTACACGTTATAAAGAACATGCCAAGCCAAAGCTTACCCACTATCTGTCATACTCTACTTTTTCATTCACTTGGCTTGCTTTCTTGAATCTGATAGAGAAAAAGCAATAGAAAGGGATTTTCTATATGGGGATACATGAATCAACATTATGTTGTTCCAAGCCAAGTTCTCGCACTACTCCTGGTTATTTCTTTATTACAGCCTTCTGAGGTCTGTGTTGCAGAACTGGAAGCTGGAAAGTTGATTCTAGTCCAGCTATAGTACCAGATTCCGATGAATTCTGTTCTGCTCTCTGGGAGAGGAGAGGAGAGGAAAGGAAATCAGTACTTGATGTTGGCTGCTGGTGAATACTGAATTTGAGTGTTCCAAGCAAAGTGTAGTTTCCTGTGAAAACAGCCTGTTAAGAGGCTCAGAAAATTGTTCAGTTCTTCCTAACTGTGTTTTTATGTCACGTATTAAGTGTCCAGTAGCCTTTCTTGCACCTTTTCAAATGTTGTACCATCTAGAAATGAGTAACAAAGACTAATATTTATGATATCACGTCCCAAAATGCATGCCTACGTATGTGTAAAAGCCATTTTTAAAAGTTTTTTTTTTTCCTAAGTGCAGATGTTTATTCATTTCATTCCTCTCAAACTCAATTTTTGTTTCTGTTTTGTTACTGGCTTGTTTTATTCCCTCTGCGCTTCTGCACTGAGCGGGTGGATACTCAAACCGCTCATGAAGAAAGATATATTGAAAAAGACAGAATGGTAAAGCTGCTGATAGGCAGTTATTAGATTCAGATAAACTGTAATCTTAAGTCATCTTATGAGCATGCTAATTACACAGTGACATTACCTACATAGAGTGCCATTGCTTTGTTAACATGTTATGCAAGGTCCTTTATTAACACTGCAAGAAAGGACTTCCTCTCATTAGATGGTTATGCAAAACTGTAATTATACTTGCCTGTGAAAAATGGTGAAGTTATGAAAGGCTTGCTTCTGGAGGGCTTTCCTTTCCCTCCCCCTCCCCTTGCAGATTATAATCACTCTTTCTGTGGAGCGAGTGTGGCACAATTTAAAGCAAGAAATTTGTTTCCATCTCAGGTTTAGAATTCAGTAGTCGGTTCATCTTTCTGCTAAGATAACTATCACCTGTGTTATTGTAGCATTAAAATAATAAACGTTTTGTGGTAACTCAGCATGTGTAATTCTGAAGAGAAATTTGGGTGCTGTCACTGAGGAGAAAATTAGCAGTGAATGACTCAAATTTAAATTTTCTTTTAAATATAAACCAAGTATTTTGGATGTAATAGTCACTAGTGGTTTCAACTAATGCTCTTTTTGTTATTGATGCACCTTTGCATTTTTTGCGTTTGTAAAACTGTGATGTAACCTTCCTGTGAAAATTCTACAACATAAAAGCAATATTCCCAACCTCTTCAATAGTAATGTCACAGTCAGCTCTGAAACCTACAGTATAACTGTATATCACCTTACTTAGGATGGGTTTTAGGTCAGTTTTCACCCCTACTGCTATGTTGGTAAATTTTCAGCCATGTCCTTCTAAAGGCTTATTCAGAAAGGAGTTCTCATGACACTTGCACAGACCTGGCTATCCTGGGATACTTTCCAGTGATCAAGTGGTCAGAATTACTTTTGCAGTTTTGCAAGAGTGTGCTTACATTTTATTTATTTATTTACTTACATTTTATTTTCCCTGCTTTCTTGTGCAGGAAAGGCTGTGAAGCCTCTCTTGAAAGCTTTCTCTTCTCGAGTGACATATTACAGGAGGAGTTAATGCTCTGTAGGTACATTTCCAATGGAAATGGTCACTCTTGGATACAGAAACATTTTATTTCTATTGCAGTAGCATCTCAGTATTTGCAAAGGTTTGTTGTCCACATAAATTTTGCACGTGGTGTGATAATATTCCATGCCCTTAAGAATCAAGCTGCCTTAAATCTAATTATAAAGAACATGCTAAGCCAAAGCTTACCCACTCTGTTGTCCTCTACCTTGTGCTGCCAAGTCTCAAAATTTGGTTGCAGCATTTTGATTTTACAATGCATGGTTTTTACACTAATGACATATAACAGAAGCCCTACTATTCTGCTTTTACTTTGCAATGATGGTAATTGGAGTTGGAAGGAAGTGCTGTCAGAAATTTTCAATGTTCTTGTAAGGGCAATGAGCAGCACAATGAAGGGATTTTGAGGAAGACAGAGGAGTCTTTTGGTTGCATAACTGAAACAATTTTTCCATATGTTTTATGTCAATGACTTCAGGTTGGCAGGTGACAATGTACTCTCTGTCACTCACGAGGACTGGAGGTATGTGCGAGGATTATGGACAATGTACATGTGATTTCAGGGTACAAGACAGGATTAGTGGACAGTGAGCAGATGATGCTCATTTCTGATTATCTTAAAATGTAAAGGAAGTAAAATGAAATATAGCAGAAGGATATATAGTATATAAGTTGTTACAGAGAAGGCAAGCAAATGTGAAATGACACCAAGAGGAGCCAAAAGATATCAGGCAACTGATGAAGAGTTAAGTGGCATTGAGGAAATAATCTGGGTTGTGGGCTAGGACCAGAGTAGAAAATGTTAGGCCACTAAATGCAAGTGGAATTGAGCATTTCAGGAGAATTTAATTTTTGAGATATGAAAACACTTAGTACTCTGAACTTTAGAAGTGCGAATTGAGAGATTTGCTTTATGAGAGATGTTTGGTGATTGTTAAGAATGAATGGAAGTGAAATCCAGGGTGTGATAACACTGAACACTGAATAACGGATAATGAAGCAGAAGAGTTGTAGAACAACTTCCAGGGTGGTCTCCTGGCAGCCTGGTGAGTAAACCCTGAAATAAAAGAGGTCTTACCTTGAATAACTACACCACTGTTCTATATTGGAGCTCATGAAACTGTTCACTCAGGCTCCCGTTTCCTTTCAGACTTTCATAATAAACATTTAGTTTACTGGCTTAAAACATCAAGGTGGATCATGATTTCACATGATATGGACTAACATTCTCAATTGTCAGTGGCAAAAGACCACACTTACTTCAAGTGAGTGCAAAGGCTGTCTGAGACAAAATGGAAACGACATAGAACACTGATACTGTTGTGGCCTCAAGCAAATACAGAAGTTACACACCAAAGCAGTGCATTGCTAAAGGCAGCACAGAAAACTAATAGGCTGGAATAGAAACAACACTAAGAATATCCCTAATGTCTTGTAGGAATGCACCTCACTTTGTGCCAAGGGCACGTGTAACTCAGCAACACGACGGGACTGAAAGACAAACACTCAAAGTGGGAAAAGCCTGAGTGAGAAGGTTATCCTGGAAATCAGAGAAAACCAGAAAGGACATATAAAACCAGGAACATCAACAAGGAGTCTTGTCTTTCAGTACATGCCTCTAACCACAATTCCTTTCTGTCTTTGATAATATTGAGGATATGAATAGCTTATTAAAACAAATGTGTTGAATATTAACGATGAAAAGGATGGAAAATTGTATGACAGCTTGAAAGGTTTGGACACATGAATTTCTTAAGTAGTCTGTGTATGTAGGTTTATCCTGGGCCATCAGGTTAAAACATCAATGAAAATTTACAAAACAGCTGAAGTCTTTTGCTTTTGTAACTAATCTTGTAATCTAATATTTTCAGGAAAAATTCCAGTGTTAGCTAGCCTGGGAGTTACAGAAGAGGACATCAGCACAATTCAAGGTAACAGAGCTAAATATCTCTCTGCTTTCACATGGAATCATCACATAGTAGGAGATCTCAGGAGCTTGATATCTATTAAAAATTTTTAAAAGCGCTGAAAAGACAGTGCTGCTTGAAATACCAGGTCTTTGGATTGTTCTGAGAGGCAGAGAATATGCTGGATTTTGCTCCTATTTCACCAAATAAATTAAGTCCCGTTGCAAGTGAGCTGCAAGAGCACGGCCAGGTTTTGTCTGTGCTGGTGCTGTGGTTTTCATGTGTGCTGACTCTTGCGTGCAAGTTACTGTGCCTTGGTTTGCCTTTGCAAATCTTCACAGACCTTTTGGGATGATCTGATTTTTCAGGGCTGAGCTTATGAATTTTTTGTGGTTTAGAGCATTTTTCTGAATACTTAGCATGGGGTTTTTTTTGTGAGTCAGTGACTTAGATTGCAAATATAAGTGATTTAACTTCTGCTTGAATAGTACCCATCATATAAGCCAAGACATTCTTTTAATAAGTGAGACTAATAAATAAAGCAAAAGGGTTGGAGTCAGAGGGTCCAGAGCCCTGCCGTCAGTCTGACTCAACTCAAGCAATTACCTAAGTAATGCAGCAATAAACAAAAAGAAATCAAATGGATTTTTCACTTCAGAATTGAAAAAAAAAAAAGTTTTGTTTCTTTTATCCTTGACTTCTAAGGCCACAGCCACACACAGAGCTAGGGCAGCAATTGCACCTCACACTTCATAGAGTGAGGCATACATACTGCCCAGGAAATAAAACATCTTACTCTAAAATAAATAAAAATACAGTCTGAAAACTAATAGAAAGGAAAATACATTTTCTTTCTTCCATTCCATCCTCCTTTCCTCCTCCTGAACCCTACAATATATAGAAGAAAAGCAGTTATTATGCAGCGCAAACAATATTATAAATAATTTCAAAGACAAAGAGAGGCTTCAAAAACTGAGGTACAGAAGCGTAAACAGCATGAATGACTGTGATACATGGACAGAGATGTTTGTTACTTTTTGTGGCGAAAATTTTGATATGTAAAGATTCATTCATCAAGCATATACAAGTTTCAAGTGAATTATTCTGGGATTAATCGTAACATTATGCTATGTTTGAATAAGATTTCACAGCGAGCTCCAGATCATGAATTCTGACTTTGAGACTCCCTGTTCTTCACTTGCTTCTTTTTTACTGTGGGGTAAAATGTTGCATTTTTGTATTAAAGTCTGCCTTTCTTATAACTCTGTTGGTCTTTCCAGAGGAGAGGAGATAAAGACCCTCTTATTCTGTCTGTTCTCCACAGTTAATTTGTAGAAGATGTGGTTGGTTGTAGTCCCTGGTGTCTCCCATGGCCACAGTCTCAGCACTGAAAATGTCTGCACAGCGGATAGGGAAATCGCATTCTCACAGCTGAAAACTAGTCTTCTAAAGCATACACATTATTAAAATAAGAAAACTAAAGTAGGAAAGCTTTTTCTTCTTATTATTCCTCAAATTCATGTGTGCTTTTAAAACAACAGTTTTCAGCAAATGTCTTTTTTTTGTCTTTTTTTTTCCATGTTTTTCCCAGGTAACACAGTGTTATGGTATTACAGTAGAATAGAGGTGCAGGTTTGTTACTGACAGTCCCTAGTGTGACATGCAAGAATATTTCTTATACCATATATTTTTTTACATTTTTCTGAGTACATGACCTTATTTTTTTTTTCCTCAAAATTTTGAAATAAACCCTGAATTCTTCATTCATCTTTTCTGTTATTCCCCTCTCTGTTTCTCAGAAGAAGGACCATTCTATTGAGTAGAATTTTTATGATTGTGATTAAACACATAAGCAGAGATAGAGGTAGCTAATAGCAGCAGCAGGTAGCATGTATGTAACTGGGATATGGAAAACTATTTGCCCAATGTCTTCTTTCCAAGTAGTGACTATGGGAACAGAGTTTAATGAGCTGGTTATATTACAGGATGTGTAGGCAGACCTTGCTGTTATCTACTTGGTTCTGGAGAGACACTCAATCACAGTTGAATATAAGAATTGGCATTGGAAATTTGGCAGAATGCAATACTGTCCTAATGGCAAGATTTAAAACGAATATTTCAATTTTGGTGCCAGAATATAGTAACTAGTGGATGAAATTGCTCATAAAGCATTCAGCAGCCTCATTAAGATGGGTCATATTGTCTGCAGGCAGAAGTAGGCTTGGAAGATGGATCTTTCTCTGTCCTTAGAACTGTTGTTTAAAGAAAAAAATCCAACATCTGGTCCTAATTTAAAGTCTTGTCCGTGCTGTAGAATTAGGGTCTTAGCCAATTATTTGAAAGTTTTCATTTCAGTTTCTAATGGGTTGTGATGCAGCTCATAGACATCTTAGTAATTTAGGTGTGTACCACAAAGCCTCAGGTAATTGAGCCAGTTCTGTAAATGTGTACTTACCTTTAGGTGTATGAGTAGTAAAATGAACTGAAATGGGATTACTTTACTTTTGTAGTAAACACTGTTTCTTCCTAATTTGTGTTGAAATGATAATCTTGCCAGTTAGATAGTAAATAAAAATGCTTCTAGTAGTTTTGCTTTATTGGCATGACCAAAAAGAAGATGCATTTTTTGGTGGTGAAAAAGCAAAACAGGGACTCTTAAAACATACAATCTCTGTTGTATGATCCATCCATGTAAGTTTTAAATGCATAGATTATTCTTTTGAGAACTTAATCTGCCCTGTCCTGAGGAATATAATTTCATGACCATCTGCCAGTGTCATGTTGTTCCATGGAGAAGTCTCTGATGGTGAGTTTAAACAATTTATTTTCTTTGCTAACTTCCCCATGTAGTCATGGATCACTCTAATAAAACTAATAATAGAAATTGAATATGTATGAGATTCCTGTTCGTCGCTTTCGCAGTGAGTAGTGTAAGTAGAAGCCATTGATATCTGGAGAGTATCAAAATTAATACAAGAAAAGCTCAGTTAAAATGTTTACTTAAAAATATTTCAGTAGTTTTTATTAAGCTACCTCCCAGGTACTGCTGCAGTGAGAGAAGTGCTCTTGCACATGCATAGAGATGTCACACTGAGCTTTGCTGCAACGTTCTTGGGCTGCCTCAGTACTCTGCTCTGCTATTAGAGTAGGAAACATGTAATGTATTATTTGGTTTGAAACCATAAAAATGATTTTTGTTTGTCATGCTAGGCTCTGCGTGGTCTCTAGGTACTTTGCTGTTTAACTCAGATTTCAGATTCTTACGGCATGCTGTAGAAATGTTACAGTTGTTGTTTTTTGGGTTTTTTTTTTCTTCTGCTTCTTATCTACATAAACAACATAACTTTGTCAGAAAATTGAAAATGTGCACTTTGTCCCATCAGCTGAAATGGGCTGTCAGATAATGCTTTCTTTTCTCCATTGCATCAGATGAATGATGTAAATGGTTTTTGGCTTTGGAGTTTTTTGCAAGGCACTAGAGTAAATGATCGGAGTAGTAACATTTTTAACCTTATCTATCATACTGAAACATTTTTTCTGCCTCCAATAAAACATGTCAGAGTCGATTAAGGACATTCTTCAATGAGGTATAATTCACAGATTTTAGTAGCGAATCCAAGAGCACTGAAGTATTAAAGAGGCTGTGAATACTTAATTACGGATATGTTGCCATCCTACCTTTTACTGAATTCCCTTAACACTTTGGTGCTCTGTATCTGAAAATGCTCTTTTCCTCTGATGGTGAAGTAAAAGGAAAAGCCAGGTACAATGGCAGAGCATATGTCACATTGTATCTAGTGACAGTGCAGTGAAAGATACTGCTGTTCTAGTACATTCAGCTGTGCTTATCTGGTACATGAGTGCACATTACTTTCCATGGGCTTGGATCACTTTGGACAGTATCATTAAATGCCACGTCATTACCTGTTATGGAGTAGTGCTTTTGCTTGAAGTGCCTCCTGGGATACATGCAACAGTAGGAAGAATGATGGGGAAAGATGGAAGCAGCATTAAATTTTCAATGGAAACACTATTGACTTTGACTTTTCAGAAGCCTTATCTGTTAGATGGTGTTTGTCACAGAACCTGTAAAGCTGTGGATGTTCGTCAGTTGAAAGTTGCAGGCAGTTGAACGATATGGACAGGTGAAGGCTCCAGAGGGATCAGCTGGGCTAGCATCGAGCTGGAGGGGGTAAATTGAAGGTTTATTTATCCAATTCACTGTCAAGGTCAGCTTGCTGGAGAGCTGTCCTATGTGTGCTTACAAAATGCCAAAATCCTGGCAAATTGTCTGAAAGAGCCTCCAAATCACTGACCTTTGTACAGCTCACATCAACATGCCAGTGTCTTTCAACAGCATCCTTAGAGTGCATTAAATAGTTGGTAAAATCAAGCTTTTAATGTCAGCAGAAGTAACTTTTTATTTTCAACAATAAGGAAAAAATAAAAGATACCTAATGACGATGGAAAGAAACATATGAAATAGAGAAGCTGTTTCTTCTGAAATAAGACTTTTAGCATCTACTGCTTTTTCCAAGCATGTTTTAGCGAGGCTGTTGTTTCTCTTCCTCACCAGATAAAACTTCTAAAACACTTAGATATTTCTTTTTTCTCTTTCAAAGGTATGGTCTTTAGCATATTTCTATGGCAAAAATCTAGGTTTTCAGGGTCTTATTTTTAAGTTTGCCTTAAGCCTGCTTTTACTCTCAGGTGAGTAACTCAGATTTTAAGCTAATTAGAGCTTAATTTATTCTTTTCATTAGTTACAAGAGAGTTTTTAACTGTCTAGTTTCATGGACTTCTCTTTTATCTGTGTTTGGTACCTCTTGGAAACAGGTCAAGCCTTTTTTTACTGATAACTAGGTATATCTATGAGTAGGTTATATGTACCACTTTGGTAACTATGTAGTCTTTTAAAACTGATTTTTTAAAATGTAAATACATATATACATATATACATATATATATATATATATGTAGGAATCCTTTTGCATATAAGGAGTATTGTTTTCTGCATAATACCTACTCCTAGAATTTATATCAGGGAAAAAATGGGATATACCTCTCTTGGTTTACTGTGAAGGATGTATCTTCCTGTTCCAGAGCTATTTAAATTGTCTACATTTAACTAAAGTTGCATGAAAATAATAACACAGCAGGTTTAACCATAATTGGCTTAGTCTTATAAAGGGGTAATGGCATATTTGGCTATTTTAGTGAATGTGTTTTCACTTGCTTTGTAGTAGGTTTTGTTTCCATTTAAATATGCAAGACTCATCTCTGTAGCCAAATAAAAGACAGATTATTTTTTTTTTTTGAGCTTTTATTTTACATTTTGGTACTTTGCAGTGTGCTTCTGAGTTTTTTTTTTTCCCCTCTTTTCTCCCCGCCCCACCCCCCTCCTCCTTCATTAATGAGATACTTAAGTGGTTTTTTCTGAATTCAACTGTGTAATTTTCTCTTTTTCTTCCCCTTATCTGTTGTACCTCTCTGTACAAGCCCGATTTCCCAAGTCAGCCCAACTTGCATTTCCCCCAAAAAGGAATATTAGTGCCAACACACCCATCGAGCTCTTATGGTGGGGGTGAAAAGGGTAAAATTATTGCCTAGGAATGGATGAAAGGAAAGTCAGTTCCAGCCCTGTTTTGAGAACCTTCATGTGAAATTGTCTTAAAACATTAAACTAATTTCTAATTGCACTTTTCTGTTAATGCAAAGTGTATTTGCAAATTTTATCAAAATCTCTTTCAATGTTTGGATACCACTTGGTTGATTGGCATTTTATTAATATATTTACCTATCTGTGAACATTTTTAGAGCTTGATACAGAAATTTTTGGAAGAGAAAAGAAAACATGAGCCCTTGAAATTTCTTAACTATAGCACAAATGTAAATTTTGGTGTATGTAGTAGATTTAAATATATGTAATTCTTATTAATTTTATGACTTTTGTGTAGATTATTGTTTAAGTACTTTTTAGGCCACAAAGATTTTATATGATGCCTACTAAGGGTTGCCTTTGAGCCATAATATACAGTCACATGAATCTGCTGTAGTTCACAGATCACTGACTTGAGAGAACTTTATTATTATTTAATATTTATGTTACAATGTTGCCCAGAGTCCCCAGCCTTAGACAATGCCCTGTTACAGTGGGTATTGTACAAACATGGATGTAGACATGATCAATGTCTCAAGGAACTCAGAGCTGGTAGTTATAAGGTCACTGGAATGAAGTTGAAGTCTGCATAAACTTTGCAAAAAAGTTTTGCAGAGTGCCAACTTGGAAGTAGAAAATATCAAATCAAAGAGAGAGAGGAGAGATGAGGATTCACCTGTGTAACAAAGCAGAGCCCGCCTTTATTGTTGGTAAGTACACATTTAGACAGAAGGAAAGCAAGACTGAATTATGTTACAGTGCCTCAAGGCACACATTGCATTTCAAATTCAGGCATTAGCCCATGTTTTATATGCTTTATATTCTACTTTAATTGAAATGGCTGCATTTCCAGATTAAGATTTAGCAGCTAAAAGAAGTAAAAGATATTTCCCAAACAATATCCTTGAGTTGTGTAACTTCTTCTCTGCTCTTCTAGCAGTGATAGTTCACAGTATTAAGGGTTAACACATATGATTTATGTTGGGTGTTGCAACATGAGAAAGTTTGTATTTTGAGTCTGTGTGTTCTGTGGTGGAAATGTTGATCATTAAAATTGAAATGCTGCTGAATAGTTTGTATCTTGGACTATATTTTCAGTTTAAACTTTGCCTTTTCACAAGGCATTAATTAATAGAAAAATTACGTATAGTGAGTAGAGATACAGAATTGCTGTTTTTTCTTAGTTCTTTCCTCTTGGTCTGGTCTTTAGATGCCAAGCAGGGAGGATTTTTCCCTTTGGTAGTTTTTGGTTTTTTGTTTTTTTGTTTGGTTTTTTTGGGCCCCCCCCCCCCCCCCCAATTGTTGAAACTAACAGGAATTGTTAAAAACTCCCTCATGTCCTAATATTCCTTTAGCAGAGTGGGATATTTTCCCTTTCAGGGAGAGACATGCTGCTTCTCACTAAGAAGTTGACTGTTTATGATGAAACAGAAAGGATTTATTCTGTTGTTCAAAAATACTTTGTTTACTACTTCTTTTGATTTATACTAAACTATAAGTAATTACTGTTCAGACTCCAAGTTCCTTTGGCACTAATTTAAAACATACCAAATTTTTGCAGTAACTCTTACTATGTAACATTTTAGTGGCAACAAAATATGCTTAAGGAATCTTGAACTAGCAATAATATTATCTTTTAGGGGAGTCTTGGTTAAACAGAGGGAGGAAATTGCCCTGTAATGTCCTTTGCATGCTGGAAGTGAATTATAGCAGCTCTGAGGATAACTCGGTTGGCTCCTTTCTCTTTTAGCTAACCAACCCATTGACTTCTACACATAAAAAGTTTGTGTGTTTTCCAGCTTTTCCCCTTATTCTTACAGACTGTCTGGATCATTAAGAGTTTGGTTCAGACTTCAGACACAAACCTGGTTTCTGAGGGCAGTGTTTTTCTTCAGGCCATCTGATTGCTTTTAATAGCTGGTGCTGGGTGAGGGATATGGGTTTTGGTAGGAAGAGCTCAAGGGCAAGGAATTCTGACAGAATACCTAGTCCTGCTCGGGTTGTTTGTGGCTGTTCACAGCTCTGAAAGACTGGTTCAATAGTCCATGTTATCAGACAGCATCAGCCAAGTTTCCCTTTTACATGCATGATCCATGGTCTGTGGAACATGATCTGTGGAAGTGTGTAGGAACTGCTGTGCCTGCCTGATGACTGGTGTGGATTCTCCAACTCAGGTGTCTCATAAAACAACAAAACATCTGAGCCATAAAGAAATATTATTTCCCCCCTCCCCCAGACCCCCCATTAAAGGTCACGCTACTTAGTCTGTTTTCCCCTTAAGTTCAGATGGAACAAGTTCCTTTGACATATCACACATTCCTCCTCTAGTACGTGCTGCTTGTGACTTTCTCCAAGTGCAATTCCACCCTCGCTGAGCTTAGAGCTCTCCTCCAGCAATAGTGTTTAAAATAGAGAGGCACTGTTTGTTGTTTAGGAACACTTCCCTTTTGCAATGGCATCTTTCTGGAATGCTGATTGTAGAGGAAAAAGGCAGTGTACAATACCTAAACTAAGAAGTCTACAGCAACTGGTTGCGTTCTGTGACCTATTGCATTGGTTATCTCATCTTGGAATGCTGGTGGTGGTTTGAGCACCTTGGTGTACAGTGATGATTGGGAGCACCCCTTGCTCCCTTTGGTTTGAGTAACAGGTGGTATAAGAACAATGACTTCTAGAAGACAAGAGACCACAGTAATAGGGCTGTCATGAATGTGCTGAGGTGCCTGTCCTAATAATGCATCATAAAATTAGGATGTACTTGTGCAGTAGTTGCTGGGAGTGGCTGCTTTGTTGCAGATCATTCAGTGTAGTGTTCTGTCTGTATGGAATGTGGCTTATTTTCTGTTGTTAAAAAAAGAGACATTCTGCATTATATGACATTTTTGATAATTTTGATAATCCATTAACAATTAAAATAAGAGGAAAATACCAAGCTGAAAGGCAACCCTAGTAATGAATGTGAGAACATTTGATAAAAGGTCTAAATTTAGTATTATATCTTATTATTGGCCGAGCTGGCTGGGGTTTTCTGTGTGGTTTCCACATTGCTGAATGTATTCCCATCATCCAAGTTCTTTTTTTTTAATATGCAATTTTATTTCAAGACAAATCTATTAAATGTAGAGATATTAGAAAATTAGTGTTCAAGAATGTTGGAAATGGGATAGAACAATTGCATCGATTAGGGAATGTGAAGGTCTTAATCTCTTGGGCTAATCAAGGAACAATGGATGCTTTGCCTCTTTTATGCATGAAAAAATAGATGTGTATTTATATGAGGCTTTGGAACTGAACTTGATCTACTTCATGTACATCAAGTGTGATGGATGCATCAGTTGCTTTATTATCAAAGGAACAACTCTTAGATCACTAGGTGAAATATTATCAGTGTTAGTAAGGCCAAAAGGGGTAGTTGCATCGTGAACAGTGAATTTGGATTTCTTGAAACCAGTTCACTGGACTGAAGCTTTTACAAAAAAAAAAAAAAAACCAAACCAACCAAAACCAAACCCCAACCCACCAGCTGTTGAGGAATCCACTCAGTGCAGATGGAGCTGCATGTTGAGCTCTGGGTGGGAGCCCCAGGCGAGAACCTGTGACCTGCTGATCCTTGCATGACAAAGGGCCTGGGGACCTGTGGCAAGACCATGTGAAGGACACCCAGAGACATGGCAGGAGCCAAGGGCTTAGCAGGAAGATCTCAGACTATCCAGCTTTAGACTGTGAGGTTATTAAAGCCCAGGGTTCTTTTGTTCAGAGGCACCATCTTGGGCTCTGTGCATGTTACTGCACCAGGAATAAATGGCTTTATGAAATGAGAATCTGAGACTCTGCTGAGGGAAACCTGGGGCTGAGCTGGTGAGCAAACCTGGTCTGACTGGGAGTAGGGGGGGGGGGGGGGTATGGGGTGCCAGGTGGGACCCATTGGGTCACTGGGAAGGAGCTCCATCCCAGCAGTGCCAGTTGTGGGGGTGGGAATGTGACTGCCAGAGTGGCTCCTGGATGGTCACACTAGAAACTTTCCTTAACACACATTCTGTGATTAGCAGCGTTTTTCACCCAGGCCTAATAACTCTCTGTTTTATCAGAAAAACCTGTATCTATTTATGACATGGAGTTGGGGCTGAAGAAGAGAGAAATTTGGATCCATAGGTGAAGAATTGGGATGTGCATCCATCTGTTTCTGATTTCAGGAAAAATCAAATGACAGATACATATACGCTTTGAAAGACTACATGTTTTATGACACAGAGAGTCTCAGAAGAGACTATTTGAACATTATAACTTTATGCCTAACTGTGGTGCTGTCAAGACAAAGCATAATGTTTTCACATCTAAAATTTAACTACACTGTATTTATTGTTTTGCTCAAGAACATTAAAGGAATCTTATCTGTCAACATACAAGAGCAATGAATGAACAACTTAAATTTACAGGAGTAAATTAAATGTCAACTTTATTTCACCAAAACAAGCTGTTCTTTTTTGTTAGCAGAGGTTATAACTGCTCTGTTGAGATATTTGCTGTTGGAAGAATGATTGACAAGTGTGGACAGAAGTGTGTGAATCCAACAGGTTTTTAATTTACTTGATTTCCATATTTATTGCAAGTGCATGGATAAGTTTGAAAAAATAAGTTCATTGTTGTATTGTGTTAACTCAAATCTCCTGCATTCACTGTAGTTTTGAACTTTACTGCTCTCTGTATTCGCATACTGGGTATGTTGTTGTAACTGGAGTATAGCTCTGTGTTTTATTTTATACTAGTAAATCACTGAGACCCAGTAAAAATGTAAAAAAACCCTAATAGATAAAGATGATGTATCCTTTGGCTTAGAGTATATGATCTATTTCTCCAAAGTATTTTGAAGACCTCGTCAAATTCTGTGTGTGCTTGTAAATTGCCTGTTATTTTAATAACTCTTTTAGGTGTAACAAAAAAGAAAAGAAGTAAAATAATGTATAAGTTGTTGAAATCTCCCTCACCTGTTTGTCCATATTTGTTTGCTGGTCCTTGAGAACAGAAATTTCTTGGAGCAAGGCTACACACAGCTGTATGCTGGGATTAGGGACTTACAGTTCTTAGGAAAGGTTCAGAAAGACATAACAGATAAGTGAAATGTTATTTCACAAGGTCTGCTTCGTTGTGTGGGATATTTCTCCTTGACGGGTACATATAAAAGTGTTTATCTAATGTATCCACACTGTGTATAGTGAAAGAAAAGGGAGTAACAGGTCTTTATCAAAACTATTCACATGGAAGGGCATGATGTAGCATAAACCAAAGGAAGAGTTTATTTTGTGGCAAAATTATGGGCAACTCTTACGCCTTTCATCTCCAGCAAATGCACGTTTGCCTGTGTTGTGTTCATAAATGAGTGCTCGGACTGCCTGGAATATGGACTCTTAGAATCAAACAACTTGAACTGGATGAAAAATGAGAGGGCTAAAAATTATGCTGCTAAAGCAAGGCAGTATTTATCCTTGTGGTCAGAGCTATATGAGAAAAGCCCTCAATCTGCAATTTTCAATATGTCTGTGTTGGGTGAAGATGAAAGAATTGCTAATTGAGTTTACAATATGTAAGACTCTGGGCTATGTAAGGATAGGTTATCATTACCTCTGTGTTGTCAGTAGTAAATCTAACTGCTTCTGTGGCCTAGAAACTCTCTTATAAAATGATGGTCCAATATTTTTTGAGCCAAGATGTTATTTCTCCAGCATATGTCAGAAATAGTGACATAAGACAGAAACTCTCATAATACTAGCCATGAACCAAAAGGAATGTGTCTTGTTAACAACTTTGGAAAGGTCCAGTTCTCCGTGTAACTGCCTTCTAGCAGCTACATGGAAGAGAGGATAAAAATTATAAAATATAACCATGATGTATCTTCCTGATGAAGCAATAGTTTATAATGATAGTCTCTATAAAGTTAATTTTTACTTGAACAGAGCTGAGCTTAATGGTTTTCAATTATACTAATTTGAGTCATGGGTTTAGTTCATGTGGATTTTGCAACCCCTGGGTTTTGCTTTTATGTCTTCTCCCTAAAATGCTTGGGCTCTTTCTTGTGTTATGCCCTTTGCATTCTCTCTCAGCAGGGAACATCAGGCAGTGATGGGATGGCTCCATCCCTTTCTATTTGCATCAGAATTTAATCTTCTGTGAGGTAGAAGATTAAACAGGCAATTTGGAAATAGGGTCTCATGTTTCGAATGGCTTTGTCATGGAGCATGTGCTCAAGCAAGAATGTCCAAAAGTATGTCACCTTTCTCTGACAGAGGTTGAAATCTCCATTTCACCTAAATGTTTTTAAGGCCCTCTCTCCATTGGCAAGGAATTAGGCTCCTTCTAAACAGATCAGTTTAACTGGTTTGTGCTGAGGGTTCATATGTACGGGGAGTGTTCTTGGATTTCTTACTTTAGACTGTGATTGGTATGGTCACTGGAACCAAATGTCCCCATTGTGCCTGACGAAAACATGCATGAGAAAACAATGGTTGGTTTGCACCTTTTGCTTCCATTGAATGATGGAGCACATCTGGTACACATCATGCTTTTGGGGTTTTTTGGGGAGTTTTTTTAGGTTTGTTTCTCACTGTCCCCAAGAGGAATCTGAAATCAGGTCATAAAAACAGTTTTACTAACCAAGCCAACTACAATAAGGGGGAATAATTACAGTCAAAGCTGTACCACTTTTCAGGACTGAAATGTTAGTACAGGCAGAGCCTATGATTCTTGCAATGATGTGCCTGAAGAGAGGCTGAGCAATGTGACACTACTGGCAAATATTAGTGTATGTAGTTTCTTTCTGATTTTTCATTTGTATTAGAAATTCAATACCATTTCTCTTCTGACTTGCTCCTTTTTATCTTTTTTTTTTCCCAACTTTGCCCTTAGCCTCCCCTGATGAAGAGGTGGCTGCTGCAGCCTGTAGCTATAATGGTTTCATTCAAGTGCGGAATTGGCCAGTGGCTGCCCAGTAACTAACTGGACACTTGTTTTTTAGAGTGTGCACTGAATTAAAGACAACTGTTTTTGGAGCTCCACCCATCATGGAATTGGAGGACTTGATGGGAGAAACGTTGACTCCTCAAGAAAAATGTCAATTTACATCAGTGTATTGTGATATTCATTTAACAATTCAAGTGATCTCAGTTTCAGCTTTCCTTTTTAGAAAGGCTGTGTTGAGAGGTATGAAAAGCAAAAGAGGAAAAGTCAGTCCCCTCATACAGATGTGACTGCAGAGACGTGGTCACTCAATTTCTCTGTGTGGGGAGGCTGTTGCTGGGAAAAGGAGATTTGCTTAAGATCTCTAGTGGGGGGTGTCTGCAAATCTTAAGCTCAGCTTTTGTCCTTGCACGTAACAAAAGCTTTCTAATAGCATAAACAACATCTACTACGTAGTTTCAGAAATGAATTTGCTATTTAATCTCATTTTTATTTCATGTTTCCTTAGAAGTATGCTTTTTGCCTCATAAAAAATGTTAATAAATTCTATCATTATAATTTGCTTTGATGGCATATTTAAGGGTATGTCCTCATGGAATGTCTCTTGGAGAGATGATACCCTAAAAAGAATATGTCTAGAATGGACAGTACTGTCTGACCTCATTAGCCAGCAGTCCAGGGAGCAATTGCAAAAGACCTAGATTGCAGTAAAACCTTGTTTCTCTCCAAGACAGGCAGTAGATTGTATGGCTGGGGTGTCACCTTGGTTGTGTCCTGGAGCTTTCAATCTGCAACACATGGACAAGCCTTGAACAGGCACTGTGTCAAGCAAATAGCGTCAGAGTTTGTCATGGGTGCCATGGTTTATTACTTTCTTGATGAAATGGGCATTTGTCCAGTAAGAACTTCAGCAGTACCTCTGATTTATTTTGCCTGAACTATTTAAGATACCCTACCTGGTGCAAATTTGGGCTGGATTTGTGCTACAGGAGAAAGGCTCCACATCTACTTCTTATGTAACTGTAATCTTCAATCCATGGCTGGCTAAAGCATTAGATGTGTTCACTGACCTCTTTGACATCAATAAGAATATAGTATCTAAATCAGTTAAGATTCCATTTATTCATATACATTATATACATTTTAATATCGACAAGAGAAGACAGGTGTTATCATTAAAATGATCTTGGATGTAATGTTTTCAAATTGTTACCATAATAGTTCTTTGCATGCTGGAACTGTTTTGAGTGCCACATATCATAGCAACTGATGGAAGAAGAGTAGCAGTTACGAGAACTATGAAATAAATAAATAATTTTTAAAATAGGTTTAATGTTGTTTACTGTCAAAAAAAAGGACAGGCACATGATAATTTTCAATTACTTATTACCCATTTTTTCAGTTTAGCTGAGCTCCATATCCATCACATGGGGTGGAGGGTCGGGTATTCTTTTGGGCTGCAGATTCATCTGTTGTTGATAACACATGGTAACTGTGGCTTTTATTTTGTGGAGAGATCTTTTTGTCCTAATCCAGCTCATACTGTATTTCCTGAACATATTTAGACTTTGTTTAAAATGTATAAAGAAGAACTAAATGTCTTGCTGATAAATGGCGTCTTTCAAACGAGCACATTGACTTTTTTTGCTTGTATCCATTTCTTTGAACGATGTGAGTGTTACAATCCAAAGCCAGTCCTATTTTCTTAAATATGATCTAACTTGTAATGCAAATAAATATGTATCAATATAACCTTTAAGACTAACTCCATGTATTTGGCTTTGAACTTTAAGGTATCCTTTTCACTGGATGAAAGAGTGAGCTAAACAACTGAAATATTATGAATACGTTTTTCCGTATTTTTTGGCTAAAACTTAATTTGAACTACAAAGATAAAATGCTCTGATCATTTTAAATATTTATCTTGGGGTTGGAAGAAAGAAAAGTTAGAAAAAAGATTTGGTTTCTTGGTTGGTGCTTTGTTGTGGTTTGCTATTGGTTTGGTGTCTTTTTTTTTTTTCTTTCCCCCTTTTTTTTTTTTTGTTTTTTTTTTTGTTTTGTTGTAGCTGAAGGCAATTATATCTTTATTGACCCTCTGTGTTCACCCCCTCCTTCAATGTCAGGTACTTGCTTATTATTATCAACATGACATCTCCTTTCTTTGAAAGGTTGTCCGTCACACTTTGAATCACCTCTCTCCGTGGTTACATTTTCTAATCAGTTCACATGATTGAGCCTACATCAAGTGATGCTTTACTTAATTCCTTTCCGTTTGTATGGTGTGATTCTTGGAGGGACTCTCGTCAAAATTTTGGAGGGCCCTGTCAGTTTGAAAAGAACATGACCTTTAAATTGTATCAGTATGTTTGCTGGTGCATAAGGGAAAGGAAAAGGTTTGTAGTGATGGAAAACCACTCTAAAAATGAAAAGTAATTCACTCAGAAGCAACATGCATAGGAAGTTAATTTGTTTATATTTAACTGATTTAAAAAAAGATCGAATGAGGAGGACATGTTCTTTGAGCAATCAGGGGTCCAAGCAATGTATCCTTAAGTTTGGCTTAGAAAATGTTATCAGTTGTTCTTTTCTGCATTTATAATAACAGATAAATGTAAAAACATTCATATGTGACAGAATAAAGGTGTAATTCTGTGAAATTATCAAAGCTGTTACTTTGCTGCACTCTCCTAACTGTGGGCATGCTATAATTAGTAATTGACAATGCTAATTTTTGTACAGTCTGTCACTGACTAGAGCAGCAGAGTTAGGTTTTACATGGGTATAAATATGCATACGTTTACGTGTGCGTGAGAGGATGCTTCAAGTTAACACAAAAGAAATGCTTTTGTGTTGTGAATGCAGACAGTCTGAACACAAGGAAAATCCATCTGGAATGCCTAACATGGTTGGTTGAGGAATATAATATAGATGCATGCCAGTTGAGCTGAGTAATGCTGGGAACTTTATTAAGTTTCACAACCTTTATTAAGTATACAAAGTGTGGATGGTCAAATACCCTGCAGTAACTGAATCAGGGATATTGACTGTTCTCATCTCCTTTCCTCTATGCTTTGAGGTATGTTGCTCTTAAGTAGCTTTTACACATGTCATAATACGTAGTTCCACTGCAACTGTTGAAGTCTGGTTTGCCATGGATTTATATCTCACGATTACTTGATGCTGATGTCCAGAAGCTGTGTGTCCTCCAGCTTTTTCTATATTTGGAGTGTTTTTAGTCACGCTGCTACAGGTTCTTTGATATTTGATAAGGTATGAGGTCATTCTGAAAGTGTTCCCAAGGTCAGTAAAAGGATTTCTCTTCTCTCTGTGTATAAGCCATGCTCAAAAAAATGTGTAGGAACATAATTATCTTTGAACTTTTCACCCCTCTGTCAACTTTGTAGAAAGGGGCCAGTAGATTCAGAAGTTACTGGGTGGAGAGGCACAGGTGGGGTGTGATCACACAGGATTGCTCTAGGGAAGGTGATTGTGCTGCTTCCTTATAGCCCTAAGTCACCTGTCACTCTCATCAAATTTAGTAGTATTCTCACTGAATCTTAGAAGGGATTCAGGTTTTCTGACAAAGACCTTATTTCCTGGTACTGGATCTCATTCTTTCTTCAGGAAATCAACCTAGTCCAGGTAATCTGACAAAATCGAAGTTGACAGAGCTCTTGCTTTAGGCACAGCCAGAAAGAGATGAACAGGTTGCTCCGTAGT
The DNA here is from genome assembly GCA_035583155.1 of Acropternis orthonyx. Taxonomy (NCBI): domain Eukaryota; kingdom Metazoa; phylum Chordata; class Aves; order Passeriformes; family Rhinocryptidae; genus Acropternis; species Acropternis orthonyx. The sequence continues at coordinate 5,147,353 of JAWWEU010000020.1, forward strand.
CTGGATTTGTGCTTAGACAGCACTGAGTGAGAGTCAAATTCTTGTCTGTATTTTTATCCTGATTTTCAGTCTAAGGAATAGGAAAATGAACCCCAAGAGTTAAACACTTTCTGCTTTGCCACTTTTACTAAAAACTGCCACGGTGTCAGCTCCAGGTTCAAACACAGGCAGACACTGCCTCTTTACCCCAGCTGGTTCTGGGCCTTGATAGCGGAGAGCCCATCTCTGAAATTTGCCCTTTCAGAGTTTAATTATTTGGCATGTTTCACCTTCCTAATGATAGTGGCAAAGCCCTGCTTGTTTGCATCTGAAATTAAGACTATTCACAGAGTTCAGATGTGTAGGTTTATGCAACATTAAGGTGTGCCAACTTTTGCGCTGGAGTTGGATAGTTCGTGATATGCAAAAATGGATATGACATTTGGCAATTTTACACACCCTACGAAGCACTAGATTTCCCCATGCAAAATTTGGAATGATACAGTGTGTGGATTTGAGTCACTAAAGGAGATCAAGGCAGTCTTACCTGGGGTACAGGCGTGGATGTTATCTGCATGTCTTAGAGGCATTTTGCATAGGATTTTATTTTAGCATTTTGTGCTAATTTGTATTTCATGATTCATTCATACATTTAACCCGTTACTGCAATTCTAACCTTTTCCTGATTGCTCAGATAAAGGTGTTTTCTCTGTGTTTCGGAGAGTATGAAATAAGGTGGCAGAATGATAAATACCAATAGCAGATTTCTAGGATGGTAGCAATATTCAGTAGCGTATAACATGGCTTTCACTTACACAAAAGAAAGGTCATACATTTTCATCTGTGACGTATCATTGTTGGCTGAGACATGAACTTCACTACTATGTGAAGCCACTATATTCTACAGTTGTTTTCCTCTGGGCCATAACCTCTAGGTCTTAGTTACTATAACTTGATGGAGCCCCAGTCTCATGATACCTAGGGTATATGATGTATGGCACGTCCTACGGGAAATGCCCATTTTGATAGGGTGTTTTGCTTTTTAGGACATGTGAAACCTCAGAAATCCTGGAAATTGTATTGTTTCTTTGAAAAGAAAAATGGAAACGCACACCAAAAATTAAGTACTAGAAATGAGGCCTTGACTGAGACAAAGGACTTTTGCTTTTGGATGCTAGTTTGTTATTCTGCCCCACCAGAGGTGTATTAGAAAAGCTTACATGGTATCCCTTGATGGTTATATCTTTTTTAAGAGCAAGTATAATACAAATTCTGTGCAGACTTAAAATACTAATACACATTTTTCTTTATGCTCCCTTTTTTCCTCAAAAGGTTGATAACAAAAGTGCTTCAGGTTCTTGTGGGATGACCCCACCACCTTATTTATTTATTTATTTGCTTTCCCTTTTTCTCTCGTTTTTGGCTCCTGCCCTGCCTGATTTGCTCTCCTCTTTCCCCTAAAAGAAGAAAATTGCATATTTTAATACAAGCAATTGAATAGAGGCTAAGGGGTTCACATCACTCTAATGCTTTTCTCACTTTCCCTCTTATGGATATGGAAAATTTTATATCTTAAATAGTCTAACGCACAGAGTAATAGCCTGTGTTCCTGCAGCCTGATCATATTGATCAGAATTTTCCACATGGAGCAAACACAGTGCTGAATCCCTAAGGAGAATCCTGGGGACCAGATCCCAGAGTTCCAACTTGCTCCTCACTTAATCACAGGCAGTATTCATTCAAAAGTCTCTCTTAAATTAATTGAGAGCATTGCCTGAGAGAGGTTGAAAGATTGGGATCATTCTCAACAGCAGTGTAGTTGTACTATACTGTTAAAGGATACCATGTCTTAAATATAATGGAAGTCATAAACATGGCATTATAATAAACTGCTAAGCAGACTTTTGGAAGATTTGTTCTACCTTTCACAAAATGCTAATGTTTATTTTGCTTTCATTTCATTGTATTGTCTTTCATTTTAAAATTACAGCTTTACTACAGTGAGCTAATTTCATAATACTATATTAACTTAATATTATATAAATTATGTTTGTCAGATTTGGGCATTGTTGTAGATGTACAAAGCCCAAATTTACTACCAAAGCTCTCCAAACACATGTATTCATAATTTGCTACAATGAACCATATGCCACAATATAGTATTAAGGAATTACACATTCTAATGCCAGGCACAAATCCTGCTACTCTTTCTGCAACTGTTCTAGGTACAAATAGAAACAATATATTTCTAGTCTTTTTTTCCCCCTAGTTGCAATTATGAGCAAAAACTGTTACAGTGTGGGAATATTTTAGCCACCTGCACTTTGTTGTCTGACTAATTTTTAGCTGCGTGTTGTGTTTGAACATTATTGAAAATATGCGGAGATTGCAGCAGTTCCCGGGTATATTTTCTCTGCAGACTATTATAACTTTAGGCCTGGAAGGAAAAGGTAATAGAAATTGGCACAAGGAATATTAGAGTACAGAGAGCTACGGCTTTCTTTTAGTAGAGAATGGGAAGGCTCCTTCCTAAAAGGTTTAATTGCAGCTGCCTGCAGTTCTGCATGTGGTGTTTTCCCCTTGCAAGGTGTAAGGTTCCGCAGTGTAACCTGGCTTATTCTCCCCACTCAAACAAAGAGCAGAAATGCTCTCTGTGAGGGAAGGGGAGAGCTTGTGCAATTGTGGAACATCTATAGGTTTTTAAACACACACTGTCTAATCAGCCTCTGACAGATCCATTGTAAATCAAAGGTCTGGTAAGTGGGGATGCCAGAAATGTTTGATCTCATTCCAAGCCTTGAAACAACTTGCTTATTTTTTCTGCAGTTTGGCTCCTCACTAAAATAAAACATTGAGAGATGAATGTTCTGACAGGTCATTGTGTGTCAAACTGTCACTCTGTAATGGTTACATATTTCAGCTGGATTGAGGTGCTGGTGGTTGGGGGAGGTCTGAGAGAAACAGAAAAAGAGGGGAGAGAAAGAGACAAAGAATAACAAGATTTCTGCTCCTTCTTATGGCTGATCTTCATTTAAACCAAACACTTGTCATGTTCAGGGGAAGTTTTATAAATTTTTAATGATGTTGGGTACAACTGGTGCTTTGAAATTTGCTGTACTTTAATTTTTTCTTCGTTAGCAAAGGTTCGCTAATGCATTGAAGTGCTAAGAGCGTGTCCTAGGGATGCCATGATAATTGTGTTGTTAATAATATTGTGGCACTAGTAATGTTCTCCTGGTAATCAAGCCATGAGATTTTTTTTTAATATATTCAGTTATTACACTGCATCTCGTACAAATCATGTCAATTACAATTGCCAGTCTATGACAGTTAAAATAATTGTATACGTTTTCTAGAATTTTCCATTGGCTTGGCTAATCAAGCTAAAAAAAAAAAAAATCAACACATTATTTGCATTAATTTTGTTTCTAGTCTATTTCTACTCCTAAATCATTTGTCCATCTACTTCAAAAGGCGGAACAGTAAGTATTTTAATAATAAATATACAAACATATTCATACTGTAACGTAATATAAGCATACTTTTGCAGTAGTAACATAGGATATTGCCTAGGATTAATCTGTGTGTGTATAGATATATATTTGTTAAAATTATGCTCATGTAGAGAGTGTGTACTCTATCAGAGATTTATAAAGATAGATACTCAGAGGTGTTTATTTTCATGTTTTTGGCGTGTATGTGTGTACACCTAGGTAAAGGCGGCAGCGTTTTTGTAGATGTTGATATTGTATGCCTCCCTTAGAGATGATTGTACGTTATTGCATTTGAATATTTATTTACATTTTTTAAAAAATCAATTAAATATTTGCCAGTTGAAAGGGAGAGCAAGTTCAGTGTCCAAACATTAGCCTTCTGTAACACTGGCATCTCCTGTCTAATGCTGTTGCTTTGTTTCTTTGAAAACAAGAGACAAACAGCAAAAACTGGCTCAGCATTCTGTCACCAGAGTAGGAAACATCCCATTGTGTGGTTGAGTATTGAGTCCTGGTGGGGAGGGGGAAACCTGGGGTTATTTTCTCTATCATCACTTTAATTT
>JAWWEU010000020.1:5160562-5185562 GCA_035583155.1 Acropternis orthonyx
GCTCTTTTGATCGCTCTTTCAATGATGAAATGAAGAAGGGCAGGTGGTCCTGCACCTGGTAATAAGGCAGAATAAAGAAGACCCAGTGGCAATCTCTTCATGTCCCTTGTCCTATCTCCTGTCTGTGAAGGAACATCTCTGCAAGTGATGCTGCTGCTGAACCTGAAAATCATGGAGAACATTAGTTACCCACAGCAGGACAGGCAATCTGTGAGCAATCTGCTTGAGCAGATAGCAGGGATGGGGAGGAGAGGGCTGAGGAGTGGAAATGCTGCACCATGGGCTGAGCACAGAGTGGGTATTTCAAACCCGGGACTGTGCTGTGCAATGATTAACAGCAGAAGTGCCTTCTGCTGGCACTGCAGAGTGGTGTGGCTGCACTTCAGTTTGATATATAGGTATCTAAATCAGTATGATTAGACTGTGCAAATTAAATTGATGTAACATCATATAAGCATTGCCTGGAGAAGAAAGAATTTGATTTTCAGAAACGCTGGATACTTTCAAAGTTCAGCTGCCTAAGGATTGCCTTAAAAAAATTTGATCTTTGATGTGGAGCCTTTGTGTAGCCAATGAAAAAGAACTGATTTTTAAAGTAAAGGACAAGAAAGAAAGACTTTGTAAGAAGCTATGAGAAGTATTGACAAAAAAAATTCTCAAAATAATATTTAATATCAGGGAAATTCTATGAAATAGGATAACAACACAATATGGCAGCTAATATCCAGAGTAAAATTCACTTTATTAAAGGAGTTGCAGCATTTTTAGGAAGGTGTTAAATGATTATTTAGGAAATTGATGTTATCTTAGAAAATTTGTCACTCTAAAGTCACTACTTGACATTGAGTTATTTTCAGTTTACTGTGTGATACAAAGTTATTCTGATAGCCACCATTAACTTTCTAGGGTATTAGAAAGAAAACTGTTTGACTCTTTACTGAAAGCCTTAAAGGAAAGAAAGAGTACTTTCTTTCTCCCAGAAGTCAACTCTCCAGGCTGCAGTCAGGGAACTAACATTTTCATATACCGCCAACTCCTGTAAAATCATAGATTCCATTAAAAGTATCTAGGGTTTTTTGCCTGTACTTTTGGTATGGAAATGTTTCAGATTCAGATTGCTCCTAGGTCATCAAGGTAAAAGACAAAGAGACTTACCTCATTTAAAATTAATTAATGAATTGTTAACTCTGAAACCTAACGATGATATTAAACAGACACTATCCTTTTTATGTCATATCATGTCCTTTTTGCAGAATCATCCAGGTACTTTAGTATCTCGGCTTTAATAATGCATTTCAGCCTTCCACGAGCTGTGAAAGACAAATGTCTTCCTTGCCTTCAGAAATGCAGTGAGACAAAACCTTTTATTCAGAGCTTTTTGGAAGCCCCCTTTTTACATGGCCCAAGTAGCAGACCTTGCTTTTCAGGACAATATAAGCTGAAAATAGTACAGATTTCAGCAAACAATAGCAGAACATAGCTCCTATTTTATGCTTGTTTCATCTTTTAGGATTGTTTTTAATGAAGTTTGGTAATCTTTCAGATTTGCCGTACCTTTCATTACTGGGTATCTTAGTAGCCCATAAAGAGTCTATTCTATGCCCCAAAGGCATGGAATACAAACAAACAATCAGTAGAAGTGCCTATACTGAGAGGTATCTACCTGCCCTAAATGCAAGTTGAAATCTGGGCTATTGAGAGTGCAGTCAGTGAGTGCAAAGCAGCTTTTGGTCACTGAGCTCAACTGTGCGGCCTCCACAATGTGTGCTCTATGTTCAAACTTGCTGTACTGTACAGAGTATAGAGAGTGACTTGAGAAGACATCTTAGTTATACACAGAGGGAGGGAAATGGCAAGTGTTAATGCCCAAATAATTTAATTTCAAAGGAACAGCCCATCTGTACAACTCAAGAAACCCCCAAACATACACAGAATATTTAAGGACTCTGCTTTAGCAGAAATAGTAACAAAAGAAATGAACATATAAAAAAGTTGAACTGAGTTGCAACAGCATTGGAAGAAAAGCTCAAGAAAGAAATGGATAAGCAGAAGGTGTCAGATCATGTGATTTGGCTGTACATTCATCCATTAGCGGCACAAAAAATTTTTTAAATTTTGTTTCTGGTCACATATTGTATAAAGTATCCTTTTGAGCTAACGAGGATCGTTAGAATCAGGGACTGATGCTCAACCCAGGGGGAAGAGAGAATGTTATTCCCTTACTGTGTTCAGCCTTGACCTTGTGTTCTCTGCATTGCTGATAGACAGTTCTGAGAGCTGCCAGTAGTGTCGATGACTTCACTGAGCTGTACAGGGGGGAAGAAATACAGCAATGAGCTGTTCTGCTGCCTTTTTACTCCTGACACACCCCATATGTTGAGATGGTGGGTGGCAGTAGGAGAGCTGGCACGTTAGCAGCAGTGTGTTCCCCGTGCCAGGGGAATAATCTGTTGGCTAGTTAAATCTCATTTCTGATTCATCTCTACCTCCTGAGTAGCACTAAGAGGCGAGATCCTTACAGAAAAACCAGCTCTTGGAGGGTGTGATAGTGCAGTCTAGAGGAGGCTCTGAAAGTTGTACCTTGAAACTCTGTTTTGAATATTGACTTTAATGTGCTTGAAATAACCCCCAAACTCTAAACTTTCTGCAACTGGAGAGCATTAGCAATTCTTACGCAAATAATAGAACCTTTGTTAGGATTTTAGGTATGCACATACCTGGGAAATTTCACTATACCAGAAGATTCAAGTAGGCAAATCAAAGCAGAAACAAAAAAACCTTATTTTCTCTGTTAATAACATTGCTTGTTAAACAGAAGTTGGCATAGAATCCCGGTGTGAAATTGCCAAGAAAAGATTGTTAATTTGGCATAAGCTTTAAGTTGTTTCAGTCGGTATCATATGAAAATGAGTAGAAATATATGTGTGTTTGTACTGTGTATTGCTAGTGAAAAGGAGGATTTGCATCACAAGGGAAATAGGTGTGCACCATCAGGGGGAGTTCATGTTCGCTTGACAACCACGGGACTTGGCAAATGCAGCAAACTTGGAAGCGAACAGCAGAGGAAACATCCTGCAACGTTTTGCTGCAAGAAGCAAAATAGAGCAGAATCAATCATTTTTCCAATGAGAGTTTAAGGTGACTTGGGCCCTGCTCTCAGCTCTGCAGACGACTTGTACACCTTTCTCTGCTACGTGCAGAAAGCTTTTCTTCCAGCAGGGTTGGTGCAGGGCTGCTCTTTTACAAGTGAGCCCTCCATCTGCTGGCGCTGATTAGCCTCTGTGGAGTTACAGGGGCTGCTGGAAAGGGAGTGGTCCTCGTTGCCTTTGGGCAATGCATCAAACTGTTCTTGTCAGCTTTACTAGTCAGCCCAAGAAAGCTGCAGAACCGGGGGAAAAAAACACCCTTCAACAACATAGTTATTAATTGACCTTTTTGCCTTATTGTAATGCTGTGAGTATCCAGAGGTATTTGCTCTCACTATTTTTTCCCCACCTAAACATCTAAATTTCCCTTTCTTTATGTCTGTCTATGGATTAAACAGAACCCCACTGGCAACAGTGTAGAGTTTCTGCTCAGTTCAGTTGGAGGTGTGTAGAGCTGGTTCTTTACACCTACCTTTTGTCTGAGGGCTCAAGTTTGAGCAATACCAGAAAGTGTGTGGCATAAAATCCTGATTCCACTGAAATAATTTTGATTTTTCACTGTTGGATTTGCTTGGACTAGGATTTTACCTGAGGTTAGCTGGAGATAGGGTGTTTTTTGTAATAGATTCCTGGTGCTGAAATACCTCTTTTCACATCTGGAATTAAGACTACAGAGGGCACAGAAGTGCAGCAGCACTGAAAGGATGGCAAAAATAAAAGGCATCCAAATAAAAATAATGATAGGACTGCCTTACTGGGCTCTCCTCATGTCTCTCCAGCCAGGTCTGCACTGCTGCCTCTCCCTTCAGCGGCTCCCACTGCACTGGGTGCCAGAGTGGATAGGGCACATAAATGTTACCACACCCAAATTATTTTAGTTCACAATCAAACACATTAGTTTAAAAATAAAGACCCTCCACTGATCATGAGGTGGAGCAGCTGCAGAAAGAATTTTTGTTTTGTCACAAGTGTGACAACCTCTGTGGAAAAGTAGAGGGGACAGTTGGAAATGATAGTCTCCTAATGCACTCCAAAAGGCTTTATTAAAGGATATCAGTCATTGACAGAAAGTGGAGTGGTAAGAGATGTGGTTTTGTATATGAGGAAAATTCTGTTGAGGCAAGAGGTGTTACCTTTTTCTTAAGTGTTTGAAGAGTGAGGATAATGAAGTCTTATTTTGAGTAAAGAGAAATCACTGGTTTGTACCAAAGGTGTTCTGCAGATACAAGGAAGTTTTAAGTAGGTTTGATTAATGTTTGTCATTATTGATGTGGGAGGAGAAGCAGTACAGCAAAGGAAGAAGGTATATTTGAACCTAATTTTGTGCATTGATGATTAAGTCTTTTTTGGTACCTTCCTGTGGACTGCCATGTGTTGCATCTGGGCTAGAAATACAAAGTAAGATAACTGTTTAGTAGAGACTTCTACTTACCTTTCTGCCCCTCAGTGGTTTTGTGGGGGTTTTGCTGAAATTCACTATCTTTATTTTGTTCATTAACTTGTTCTGCGCTAAACAGTGCGAGAGCAGCAAATTATCAGAGGCAGGGACTGAATGAAGATAGCCCTCTTGTTCCATGAGAAGTGGGAGGTGAAGCTGCAAAGAAGACAGGAAGACTGATTCAGGAAGGTAACACAGTTAACTTACAACATGGAGGGCAAGAGAGATCCCTAAAGGTAAAACAACTGACAAAATTTCGCAGCAGGCACTGGTGGGAGATGAGAATCCAAGGGAAACGTCATGCCATGTGAGAAACAAGCTTTCATTGATCACAACGTGCCATGATGTCTCCATGATAGCACTGTCTGGGAAACCATTAACTGTGGGGAAAAGGAATGCAGCATCTGACAACTTTTTGTTTTGTTTTAAGAGGTACACATTAAAAATACATCTAACGTATGGGGCACAAAGAATCTAAATAATGTTATTAAACTTCTGGTAGGTGTGAATCTCCAGGGATGTTTACATATCCTTTTGAAGAAAACTGAAAAACATTAGATTTTGCATTTCCAGGCTTAATTCATCATTTTATTTTGTTCTGTTTAAAAGAAATCTATGCAGAATTTTTAAGTTGTTCAAAATGAGCCCAAAATAGAGGACTGAGTTTTATAAACAATTTACATATTTGTGTTTAATTTGTTGAAAATAGGATAAAATCTGCTCACATTTGGCATCCCGAATACAAATATTAGGAACCCGATCCCCTGATGCAGTATAATTTTTAACAGTACAATTTAAGTCTTCCAAAAGATATTATGCACACTTTTATTTTATAATAAGGATTTTTTTTTCGGTATAGACAAGTAATATGCATGCTTGTCTTGGCACCTTATGAACTGAACTCCTGTGTATTTGGTTTCCATGCACGTCTGCATTCACTACAGAAGAAAAAGACAACAAAGTTCCACCAACAGTATTTGATTTGGAAATATACTTATGTAATAGGCACAAAAAATGAGGTTAGATCACAGTGCATAGAGGGTCTTTTACCTCTAAAATATAAACCTTCTATCTTCCAGCACAGGAGCGTTAAGTGCAGAGCTTTTAAGTTGAGAAAATATGCAGTTCATGTGAAAGGTTTGATAGCACTATATACCCACCAAAAGCTTAAATGTGCCTGACTGGTTTTATGGAAGACAGTAAATTAGTCTTTCCTTTACCTCTGACAGGTGAGAAGCAGTTCTTGCATGACCAGTGGCTATCACCACACACCCGCCACCACACAGGTGAGGCTTCCCTCTCAAAATGATGACTGGTAAGAAAAACAAGATGTCTTTGCTGGTTATAAATTTAACTCTTCTATGATTAGTCTGGGCCAATTAGGACACCCCTGGGGTTCAGACTATGGCTCAAGTACAAGCCTGAAAGCCTGATTAGCTGAGGTCTCTTGTTACTTGTTCTTGGTAGTAAATGCTGGCACATATAGTATTGATTTTCATTTAGATATCTTAATGTTTCCAGACAATCCTAGCAGATGTGGGCTGAACTCAGATCTACGAGAGTGCTGGGCTGCAATCTGCAAGCATTTTTCTTGCCATTTTGTTTCATTTTTCCTAAACTTAACTGATTTGGAATCAGGAGATATAAATGAAAAATGCAGAGTTTGCCTATCAATCATGGCATGTACAAACATTGCTACTGCCCTTTTCTAACATCCTATTACCACTGGGTAGTTGGCTAGTCAAACAGGAATAAAAATTACACTGCAAACATCATAAGTTAGGCTTGATTTGTTGAGCAAGAAGCCTGACAATTCTGTAAGAGTTATATACCTCAGCCTCGCTGAAAATCAGCCTTGTTATGGCTCTGGTACGTCTATAAAGATTGTTCATTTCATATAAAACAGCTACCTGCACTGAAAGGCCTGAAAGGAAGAATGATGCTGGTTATAAATATAGAGGAAAATCTATTTGTCTGCCCCTTCGTGCTGTTAGCAAGTCACACGATGCAGCCGGGCCGCGGTTCCCAGGCAGCAGGGGGAGTTTGCCATGGCCACCTCTCGCTTTCATCTTCTGGCCTGGGCTGAAGCACATCATCTCTCTTTGTCATATGAGATAAAGCAATGAAGTGTGACCAGTGCCACTGCATTGCACTCTGCCCACCAGGAGCACGTTAATGATAATGAAAAACTATACTGCACCGCATTTAAACTAAATGTGAGCGTAAGGCTGTCTGTCGGCAGACTGGTAGAACAGTTAATGTCATAAAAGATAAATAGAAATTATTAGAATTGGCTTGGAAGGGATTTTTTATAGAGCAGGGTTGTATTCCTTTAAAGATATACATTATCACACTGTTAAATCTAATTTCAGGCTACTGGGCAATTAAAATGATTAACATTATTTACTCATATAGTTCGATTCATTAAAGTTTTAAACACCCTTTACACACTATTTATGTTGAAAATAGAGAAATAACATGTTAAAATGTCTTGGATCGTTAATCATTCAGATTTTCTGTATAACTACTTTTTCAAAACCTTAGTGCCACAGTGAATATTTACTAACCTCAGAGGCTTTTTTTGAAAAGATGAGCAAAATCAAATATCACCTGCCTCTGATATGTCCAACAGACCTTCGGTAGTTTGCAGGCCCATTGTGTCTGCAAGGAAAATCAGGCAGAAAAATCCTATGGTTGTCTTAAAAGTTATACTACCCAGGGGTTTGTGCAAGTCTTGGCTATCTTTACCTGGGGGGGGTTGTTCCCTCTGATATTTGAAGGTGACAGCATGGATGCTGTTACTGAAGTTCATAGGAACTCCATGTACAAAGTCTTGTGTATTGAAATGGAAATATACTCTCAGTCTGCCACTTAGTTCTCAAGTGTATCAGATGGAATTTTGTATTATCTACTGACAAACCAGTTTATTAGAGGGATATAAGAAGAGATCTTCAGGCTAGTAAATGCTGCCATTAGTCAGAGTTGAAACACCCACTTCCCTTCTGTTTTGGCATTTGTAACAACCTCTGAAATACTGTGGGAAAAGTCATGGAAGTCAGTATACAGTATGTGACAAGACAATTATAAACCATGTATTAATGCTGGTCTACAGGCTTTTTCTAGTGGGTTGAAACACTGGGGTTTTGCTTGTTTGCTTTTATTCATGTACCTTCTTAAAATATATTTTTGAAAGAAATGCGGTGAAATTACAATGAGCAAATGTTATCTAGACTGTGGTCCCATAATCTGGGAAGCCAGATTAGTGTGTTTGCCTGTCCTTGGAGGCAACAAGTAGAACTTGTGGCCCGTGAAGAGGTAAAGCTCAGCCCTTGCATGCCAGAAGTCCCGAGGCACACAGGGGCTGCTGTGTCACCGAATGTCCTGTTTCCCAGACAGGCCCTAGGCCAGATCTGCTGAACAAGTGAGGTCATTACTCTTTCTGTGACACCATTAGTAAGAGGAAGAGGTAATTATAATTAGCCTCTTTGAAATCACCCAGGGGCTCAGCTGATGTGTCAAAAATGTAGATGGTATTAAACACAAGGACATAGCTACATTTTCCCAGCTAGCAGCATGACTCTAGCACCAATGCCATATTTAGTATGCTAGGGTCTTTCACTTTGAGAATATCCAGTAGTATTCAGACTACCTCCTACCTGCTGTTTCAGAAGCCATGTGCTCTGGGTAGACAGTGGAGAAGTGGCTTCCAAATTTAGGTGTTCTGGATTAGGCCCAGTTATCTTACAGATTTACTAAGGAGCACTGCCTTCTAATTTATTCACTTACCCAGGATGCCCAAATGCAGTTAGAGACAACTGCAGCAATCCCAGGATCATTACTAAGTGATATACTGCCAACAAATGTGTGCCCAGTCTAGTGGCTCATCTTCCAGTAAGACTTGACAGTATGAGAGGATCCAACTACCTGTTCAGGACCCACACAACTGTTCTGAAAGATTTTTTTTTTTTTTTACCTCTTGCATTAGCCAGTTTCTTCCTTCATTTCTTTACTCTTTTACTGCTGTAAAGCTGCCTGACATAACGAGTGGCTCACTGTGCAGCCTCAAACTGAGGTGTTTTACAGGACCATGTCCTGTGTCTGATGCAGTTCTAGCTCTCCACAATAAAGAGAACTGTCAGCCTCTCTCAGTGAGGATGTTTCTAATGCTATTCCATCATTCATTTCAAGAGCAACACGAGCAGAGCCTTTCCCTTGAGAGTCTGACAGTTATCATCTCAGCAATACTATAAGCTTTTGCTGAGTTCAGGGAACAGAAATCGCAGAGTTCCTCGTGAATTTCACATCAGTGTATGGTGGTCCAAGCCAACCCACCAAACTCGCATACAGGAGCACTATGCTGTTGCAGAATGAGGCTGATAATTAGTGGCTACTCATGCAAATATTAAAATCATACTTGTTTCAAGAAATATATTTGCTTGACTTTTTCCTACCCCAAATCCAGATGGAGGGAGTCGAGGAGGAGAAATAATCCTTTTAAATTGGACTGGCTGTCTTACTCAGAAGCCTGGGATTTCAGCATATTCATGGTCTCTCTGGTATTACAGTGGTAGTCATGACTTTTGCCTCTTCTTTCAAAACTTTTTTTGTAAATTTGGGTGGCAGAAGGCGAGGCGAGGCGAGGAAGGGAATCCAAAGGACTGAAAAAGGCTTCCCTATTCTCAGTAGGAAATATTCCTGTTACATTGGTTTGATAAACCAGGAATTTATCCATCGTTTTGATTTGTGACAGAGTTTTGGCCTTCAAATTAACCTGTGTTTAGTCACAAAGCATTAGTATCGATGCTGGTGCCCCGAGTACCTTTGCCTAAGCTCTCCTGGGGGTTGGATTTGTTTCCCCACAGGACTGCAGAGGAGTTCTAGCCACATGATCAGTCAGAAGAATATACTGAGCTGAAAATAAAACCCCAGAATACCACAAAATCTCACAGATATCAATGAAATACAGAATACAACATTTAGTCCGGGTCTCTGCCTTTTCTATTTTGCTAATAATTAGAAATAGATAGCACAGGAATGACTTTTATTGTTGGTATATCTGGGAAATTATTTTTCCTTTGAGTTTTTTAGACTTCTTATACCTCCCATTGATTTTGATTATTTACTGTTTGACAAGGGAAACACAGGCAGCCCATGCTGTGCAAAAGATCAGAGGTGCCTTCATTCCTCAAGGCTATTGCCTTCTTTAATTCTTCAGTGTAGGATCAGTGAACTGATTGCATTTTCTTCTGTTTGACACTTTATATTTCACATTTCTTCATCAAACTATGGTAACATGCTCTCTTTTAGAGCAAGCTGCTCTGAGAATATAACCTTTTTGTCTTGGCAGTTACTATAACGCTTTGGTGAGTTGTAGCAGTGACTTTCAGCCACTGTTCTGATTCATCATCTTGCAGTTAAACTGGATGAAGTTGAATATCTTGTTAATCCACTTTTTGTGCTTTTCTTTTATTGGTGTTATATGTATTTCATATTTAATCATTGCATGATGTGGCTTGAGGGCAGTTGTTCTTTGATTATCTTTTTTCTTCAACCAGGATAGTCTTACAGGCCTAAGGGGAGATTTTTAAGCTGCAAACACTGTATGTGAAATCTGGCAGTAAAAAGCACAGTTCAAATATTTGCAAATACAAACAAATAAATGTATGCTCTATTTGGGCCTGTAGTTATGTGTGTGCATTTTTGAAAAACAGATCCTTGGACAGACATGTTTTACAATGGTGGGAAAGAAGCCAGGGGATATGAGTGTTTAGAGTCTTGCTACTTTCTGAGTGATCCACTTTCTATTAGAAAATAGTTAATGTAAGTATCTGAAGTCAAAAAAATACAACAGAAGTTAGTTCTGTCAAACCTGGCTTTAGGTCACGGTTCCAAATATTTTGATCAAATAGGCTTCTCTCTCCTTTTCTGTATTATAAGATATGCAATGTAGTATATATTTCCAGTGACTAATGGTTGTGCTCTGAGTCCCTGTATATGAAAACTTGGGTGATGTTAGATCAAAGTCCACAGTAATTTCATAATTTCTTAAAGTAGAAATGCTTGGTTTTGGCTCTGGTTGGCATCAGTCTAAATGAATCAGTAAAATGGGATGATCTCAGCTCACAGAAATAATGGCAACCCTCTCCTGTTAGAAATGCCTTTCTTCTGGAAAAGCCAGTTGTCCCACATTAATACTTTTCTAATCAAAAACACTAAGTCCCATATGGTATTTTTTAACACATTTGAGAACCCCGGTTAAGACAGAGGTCTAAATGTACTGGAAACCAAAGTTCATTGTTATTCAACACTCAAGAGAATGTGCAAAAAGTAGACCCTTTTATTTCTGTGTTATCCTGCTTATTAATTTACCAATTAAAAACGTTAACATGGTGTTTTCTAAAATTTACTATTTTTCAGGTCAGAATCACATGAGAATGCAGGTGGGAAGGTCAGCTAGTCTAACCACCAGCCCAAAGCAGGGCCAACTGCATGAGGCTGCTCAGGACCACGCCCAGTTCAGTTTTGCATTGCTTCAAGGGTGAAGGTTTCGCAGCCTTGCAGGGTCTGTGTTTCAGTATTTGATTACCCTCTTGTTAAGTAAATAATCTAATGAAATTTTCCCATGTCACAGCTTGTTTTCCAGGCATGTGGAAAACTTCAGGTAGATTTTTCATGTAAAAGCATAATGAAAATTGCTAAGTACCTTGACTCTGACTTTGTCACTGAGTCTCCTGTGCCCTTTGATCAGTGGCTCCACAGTTTATTTAGCCTTCCTTTTGTTGCTGTTGTCATTAAGGAAACCCTTCCTGTTCTTTCTAACATCCCTCGCTAGTTTTAGTTTGATTTCTCTAATCCATCTCTGCATTCTTGGGCAATGTCTCTGCTTGGTATGATATTCCCACTGTCACCTCCTGTGTGTGTCCTTTCCGTATCAGCAGAAGTTCCTTGTTTCTTGCATGGTGGCCTTCAGACGCACTTCCTCAAATTCCTGCACATTGGAATGGGCCTTCAGGTTTTGTGTGACAAAAACAATTTCCAAGAACGAGGAAAAAAAATTAGTATTTTAGTTTCTAGTTCTGGCCTGGCAATTGCAAGGTAAGCAAATATACTTCTGTGTGCGTGTTAGGAAGAAAAACTGCCCTTAATGGCAAATTTGGCAACAGAAAAAGCAATGAGAGGGAAAGAGGTCTGGTAATGAAAGGGTTTAGTTTCAGCATGCACATTTCAGAGCTTGGGGAAAACAGAGATAAAATTCTGTCTTGACAACCTGCAGTTCAGCTATCCTTCCTAGCAGAAAGAGACCTTGTACAGAGTGATTGTCTAACTGACAAACAGGTCTGTGTCACTTCATTATACTGAACATCTTTTGCTTCAGAGTTTTTACATTCATTTTTAATAAGTAGGTTGTAAAGAAAAATTAATTACTGACCTCTACATGGTGCTTTTTGATGGAACTGTCCATTTAGGTGGAGGATAGAGCTTACCCTCTCACTGGGTGTGCATGAGTTTTAAATGGGCTGAAATGTACAGGATGGAAAAAGACCTTACCAGAGGCACACTCAGGAAGAAGTACCTGTCTGAAATTATTGCTCAGCACACCTGGAGTCTCTTTCAAGCCATGTGAGGCTACTTCCCACAGTGTCAGAGCCAAATGGCTATTCCAGGAGGATAACAGAAGCTAGAAATTTAGTTAGCAGAAGGAAAACCAAGCATGCCAATGTGCTTCCTCTAGTTAACTTAAATTGCCCGTGTGACCCTGCAGCACTTTTCACTGATGTACTGCTGTGACATTGCTTGAATGACATTTTGTCATTTGCTGAATGTTAACCTGCAAAAATGCCATCTTTGCTCCTTAGCTTTGAGACAGGGTGACATGTGCTGCAGCCCCCAGTTGTTGGGGGGTAATTTTATGCTCCTTTCCTGACAGACAGGATTCCAATAGCACCATATGTCAAAAACTCCAACCCATTCCAGTCATGTACCCACACCGTCCAGCTGTCACAGCTATAATTATTGAAACTAAAGCCCAGAGAAGTTTGTAGTTTTGGAAATGCTCTAGTCTCCTTAGATCTTTACTACTGACGTTATAGCTGATTAGGACCCTGCCAGCCTTCTGTTGGTCTCTTGAAAACTGCTGTAATTCCCATTCATCATGGAAGCTAACCAGCTGCTCCAGAGCCATCCCCTCAAACGTGTGGCTTGATGTTATACTTTGCTGTTGTCCTGACCTTGATACTTTGGATGTTCAAACAAAGGCTCCTTATTTTGTTGCAGTTGGTACAAAAGGAAGCAGTTAACTTGATCCTGCAAGGAAAATGGGAACATGGTACCTGGTGTCCCTGTGAAGACTGATCCAAATCCACGCTCAGTTCTCAGTCATCCTGCCCCAGTTTCATGGCCATTTCAGGGAAGGCAGTGACCCCCTGGAGTGCTCTCCTGTCGGGCTGACACTGAGCTTTTGGCAGGAACATCTGTCTTATCTCTTAGCAGAGATGAAAAGGACTCCTATGATCAGGGTTTTGAGCCTTTACAGCCACTTTTGTCACTTTCATCCAAATGTAATGAAGTTTAACATCTTTTGATTCTGTTTGAAACTTTGGACTGAGTAGAGTGTTCAGCTGTTGGCTTTTTCTGTTAAAATCTTAAAACTGAAAGCTTCATGTTCTTGAGGTGTTTAAAAATTTTAAGCTTTTTTTGATAGCCCTTGCATTCATGTCCCTTGCAGTGCAGATATTTTTAGATTTTTTTTTCACGCTACAGTCTTTTTGTTTTGTTTTGTTTCCAAGAACCAACCCCTCTTGTGCCCATTGCAGTAACTTCACTGACAGTGTTATTTATGCTTTTTTGGTTTGTTCATTCACTTAGAAGGCATATTTTATTCTAAATATATGAAGACTTTTACATTTAAATAAGAAACATGTAATTTAGCTGGCTTATATTTTGATCAAATAGCAATTTGTAATCTACTGCCTAGACTGTAATATACTGCTCTCAACCTGGATTTCCTAAACTCTTTTGAGATGCTGTGTAAGAAAATGTCAATACATTTAGAGAAGAAATGTTTTATGGATGAAGATAGATTTTAAAGTGTGAGAAGCAGGACTGAATTGGAATTCCTAGACTGGAACAACTGACTAATTTGATGAAGAAAATGAAAGAGAGAAATTTGCTAAACATATTCTTTAG
The DNA here is from genome assembly GCA_035583155.1 of Acropternis orthonyx. Classification (NCBI taxonomy): domain Eukaryota; kingdom Metazoa; phylum Chordata; class Aves; order Passeriformes; family Rhinocryptidae; genus Acropternis; species Acropternis orthonyx. The sequence goes on from JAWWEU010000020.1 coordinate 5,174,333, forward strand.
CAACTACCTTTTAATAATGAAGAAGCTATTTCAACTAAAACTATCACCTCCTCCCCAAAAGAAGAATTTGATATTGCTGGCAAGAGAGCTCAGGATGACTTTGACTATTGGAAGAAGATCAAATGTGTTGTCATGCAGATCACTGGCTTCCTTTTACAGGCAGCAAGGATGATGTAGATTTAAAAGACAGACCAGATTTTTCAGAATACACATAAGAAATTATCCTAAATGCAGAACAAACTGTCTCTAATTTACAATTTATTTATAGGTTTTAGAAGATATTTTTTTAGTGGCCAGATGAGGAAAGAATTAGAAGAGTTGGTCCAGTGTACCCCTAAGGTACTTTGTGTTTCCCAAATTGCCAGGTGCAGGATCTTGTTTTTTCTCACTAACCAGCTTTTGGTGGAAGCCTGAAGTCAACAACTTCTGGACAGTTGTTTGCACCTGACCTCACTTTTGGGAGTCTTGGTATTCCTCCTTAAACTGAGCTGAGTAGTAGTTGAAATACGACTGTTAAATAGGAGACTGAAGGAGAATAAAGGGAGAGTCATCAAAGAGTTCAATAGAGCAGGATGAGAGAAGACACAAAAAGAATCACAAAAAAACCAACTGGAGAAGAATCAGTGTAAAAGCAGCAGAGGGATGTGTAAAGAGAAACATGGCACAAGGATGGTATCCCAAATAAGATGGCTGAGACATCCAGCTGGGTGTGCCTGCAGTGACAGACAAACCTCAGCAAATGGTTTAGGACAGCAGGAAAAGAAGTGATGGAAAGAATACAGGGAAGTGCTCTACAGTGTGGGGGTACAAAAGAGGCAAAATGAGCTTTTAGAAGTTTCCCAGTAAAACTGAAGGACAGAGTCCATGCTGGAATCCTGAGACATAGTGAAAATTCAGTAGGAACCTGAAAACAACAAGGTGAAAGCAGAGGCTCTGGCTAGTACACAGTGAATATTGAGCACAACACACCTTGTTCAGAACAAGAAGACTTACAAAAAACATCCAATATTGAATGAATAGGAGAAAGTGAAAAGAACATAGATCTGTTTCAGAAAATAATAAGAAAGAAATGCTTGCAGAATGTACGAGGAAGACACAGCAGATTCTTTTATGTGATATTTGTAGTAAGATGGAAATTGGTGTAGCTACAATATAGCTGAATCTACTACAATTTTTCATAGTCTTGAGAATGGGTTTAGCAAGAAGGAATTGCCATAGTCACAGGGGTGGGATGAGCCAGGTTGCTGTTACTGCCTTTGTTCAGTTTAGTGTTAATTTGGAATTAAAAGATGAAGGGAAAGGGAGGAAGTATCATATTTTATGAGAAAACAGTGAAAAAAACTTAGCTTCTCAGAGGATATTCATCTTATGGCTTCATTAAAGAACCATCAGAGGTTCCTCTGAGAAACTAAGACCAATAAGCAGAAATTCAGTCTGAAGTTCAGCATACAGAGATAAGGAATGAAGTCTGAGACAACTTAAAAGGAACTGTGGAAAGAGAGCTTGAGGAATTTCAGATAGCTGTTCTTTTGCTTTTGCCTCTGGTTTGATAATAGTGCTATTTCTTTTTACCAAACTGAGTCTCTTGCTTCAGTAAAATATCTTCAATATAAACTTGTTAAAAAGGGAATGTGTGGGAAGTAGCACCCTGGAAAGCTGTGCATGGAGATTTCATACTTAGTCTAATGGATCTAAGTGTGAAGCAAGTGGAGAGTTGTGGAGAGTGCTCTTACAACTGATGACTGAGGTACTGCTACCAATTCATATTGAGTTTGAATGCAGTTGTGTGTGTTTGAATGTTCGTAGTGATGTGGATGCCAAGTCCTTTTCTCTCTTGTTATGTTTAAAAACTAATAGGCAAATTTCCTCCACCCCTTAGATCTATGTAAATTATCAAGTGCCCACTTGCCCCACACTGTGTGATCTGGAACGTTGGGGGGGCTTTAATTTTTTCATTTAAATGATTTTGGTTGATTAGATGTAACTTTCTTGTCCTTCTGGATTGCCAAAGCTGGAGGTCATGTAGAACGTGCTTACTTCTCTGTTGTGACACAGTATTGCCAAAACAAGCACAGCTTAATGTGTTGCAACAGGAGTGCTGCAAAGAAGTTCAAATAGGAAGTTCACTGGCCTAGTAAGGACTATGTTGAGTTGGAAATGGAACCTGTATTGCATGCAAGAGAATAATAAAAGTGATTTTTATCATTTATTGATATAGTTCACGTATCCTAACTGAGGCAGAGGAGGCATCTAGCTCTCCTAGGGAGCAATGGCATCACACATAGATTTTATTTTTCTTCAATTATGTTTAATATTAAACAGAAATCTAACCAAAAATTTATAATTTTCACTTTTAGACTGTTAAGAGGTGAAAAAAACCCTTGTTCTTATGAGCAACTTTGAAAGGTGTTCAAAGCAGCACTATTATAAACTTAAGAAGTTTTAAAAGAATGTATCAATAGTCATGTAATTGCAGTGATGGATTGATACCCATGTGCTTGGTTAGGAAGAGCTGCTACTTTGGACCAATTTCATGATTACTTTAAGGTTGGTAGAGTTGCAGTTTTTATTTTTTAAAGTAATACCATGTCATAGGTTAAAAAAAAAACAACAAACCACAAAGAAGAGCTAAGAAAATAATAGTTGATCATAAAATGTTACCTCATTTTGTCTTGGGTTTTCTGGTTTTGTTTTTAACTGACAGCATGTTACAGAATTCTGCGTACCAAACTTAGTTTTATAATTCTTGCTATTAATAGTGTTTATTACAATAATATACTTTAAATTTACAGTTTTGAGCCATCATTGGTATATAAGACTATATGTGTAGCTATACATACCTAATTATTTGTGGAAGGTATTAGTATTGTAAACACAGCTTATCTTTGTTATGAGAGTGGCATTAATAACAGAGTTTCATAAATGCCAACATACAGTACGATAATTCCAAGACTCTCTGAAAATATGGTGTATTGTAGCTGAAGATGTTCACAAATGCATGTTGTGTGTGTGGATGGGGAGGGGGGAGGAGGGCTGTTTTGTGCTTAGAATGCTTTCTGATGCATAAATATTAGCATTAAATAATTTTGAATACCTTGTTTTCTAAAAAGATTAGTAGCTCTTCTCTGCGTGATAAATTGTGCAAGAGTTATTGTTCACACCAGTCTTCATACTGTATTATCCCGTGTAGCTTTAAATAACCAAGCCCAAATTACGCTCAGCAAGCTGTTGGGAAAGCTTGGAGGAATCTCAGAGCTGAAGGGCCAATTTGTGCCCTGACTTACATCCTGTGCAAATACACTGACTTTGTACTGCCTGTAAAGGATATAAGGTAGTAAAGGATTTAATCTGTAGCTTTTGTTTTATTATTTTTGTTTAGCTTCATTCTATTTTTTTATTTAGGTGTGATTCCATGCTAATGCAGAGGAACGTTGTGCCTTTGTAGATAGCAGCATTTCACCCTCTTTTACTTGGCATCTCAGATGTTACATGAAACTCTTATTAAAACAAACAAACATGCTTGTTTGCCAAAATTTCAATTTATATTGGATTGTATTTGGAATGGCAAACTTTGTACTTGCATTGCATTGCACAAGAACGTATATCTGTTGTATAAAACATAATTGTTATCTCGTTGTGGCCATGAATTTATTCCCTTAAATTGGTAAGTATGTGCCACTTTATTTTTTTTTATTTTTTTTTTAATTTGATTTTTTTGTGTATCTAGATGTCTTTTCTCCATGAGACTTTTTGCAGTCTGTGGTGCTCTGATTTTGGAAGAGATTCCCATTGCTATTCTGCATGTGACATTATAGGCACTGGGGAGAAAGGCTGTGTAAACGTGGCTTCACCAAATTTGCTTTGAATCACCAAAGATCCATCATACTCTTGTAATATGAAGTGTCAGTGTATCATTTTGCCTGATATTATATTTCTCTCTCTCCTAGTTGCCTAGGAATGACTTCTTATGCTAGAAAATAGAGAGACTGAAGTAAGGATTCTTTGGAAGTATCAGTCATCTCACTGTACTTAAGTGATTTCATCTGATATTTTTTTTCCCCCAATGACTCCTGAAGCAAGAAAACCTCAAATTCTGGGTGTTGTGAAGTGATTGGCAGAAAGTAAGACAAGCAGAGACATTCAGACATAGACCTAGTATTAATTCAAGCTGTGCAAATAATTAAACACACCAAGTGAAAGAGGTGAACAGCAGTTTCCACTGAGTTTAAGGACAAGGTGAAGAATTCCACTTTTCTTAATGACCTTAGGAGTAAAAAGTATTTTGTAAGACTATCCATCTTACAGTAATTAGAACTAAGTCTGTTTAATAAGGAGGGTGTAAGGCCAGATGCTGCATTTGCCTGTTTTGCTGTCCCACCATACACCTTGTTTATGTTTACTGATATCTCAGTCCTGTTGAAATAGGTGGGAATGTTTAGCACATGGTGTTTCATGCTGAGAGAGTGGACTTTGTGAATAGGTCCTGAATTACTCTTTTATTAGTCTGCTTTCTGTATTTCCAAATGCTGAAATTTCACCTCAGCACTGATTAATACAAGGAAAATAGGAATAATTTCCATGGAAAAGAAAAACCAACCAACCCAACAAGAAAACCTCAAAATATGTAGTTGGTGTCCAGTCCATAGATCTTCCCATTGTTATTTTCACGTGAGGAGAATGGTCATGCTATTCAATTGCTAAACTAGAATTGTTGGCTGACTGGAGAGTAGAAGAGAGGAAACCAAGTTATGCTACAGTTCAATGCTCACTGTGGTTTGTTTTCACAACAGTTTAATTTATCAGTAACTGAATGGGGAAGCTGGTTTTGAGTGAGAAGAATCAGAAAATAAATATAATTTTTTGGGTGATTGATGACTTCAGAAATAATGAGCTTAAAACAAGTGTGCTGGCATTAACCCTTCAGTCAGGGCTACTGTATAAACTGAGTTTGGCTCCTCTGCCATTTTGCGTTTTCTGGGCATTGTCACAACTTTGTGATTTGAGAGATTTTGGCAAAATTATAGTAATTTGAAAAGTTCACTGAACCTTGAAAAACAGTGAGTAAAATTACTGACAGATATCATAGACTAATGAGAGAAATTAATGTGGGTCCAACATAGCTGTGGTTAACCTCTGCACTGAGCCTGAGACATACAGTCCTTCACTAATTGATTGAAAGGCATTGTGATCTCCACTTGAAATCTGATTCAAACCACGATGTACCAAAAAAACCCCAATAACCTTTGTCAGTCACATCATAGAAAAACAGCTGGAGAGAACAGGGGCCTTGTACTTCCAGATCAGGGTTTCTTATCACTGCTGTAATAGAATTTCCAATGGACTGCACAGAAAAGGAAAAAATCTGTCTTTGGGTCCTTTATCTCAACCAAAAACATTAAGTTTGTCTCCTAGGAGTCCTTCCCAAGTGGCCTTTAGATATCTTTGCATAACCTTGCCACACATGCTACTCTATGTGTTCTCTCACAGCCTTCACTTACTCCAGACTTAAGTTTTCTGCCTTCTCTAGAAGTAAGAGAAGTGGGTTTCAAGGAGAATTCCCACTGACACTTTCTTCAGGTACTCAAAAGTTTAGGCCTTGTGTAGAAAAGCCATTAAGAAAAGGAGAGTTGAAAACTTGAGTTTGCCTCAGTTGCAACCCAGTATTAATAAAGTGCCTTGGCTTTCTTTTTTCTTATAGAAAGTTTTGGAAACTTAATCCTGTGCAAGCATAATTTTTGAAAGATCCTTTAAGGAAGCTATTAACTCTGCTGGCATATGGAGAACTTATAATTTCTGCAAGTGTTATATAGGAGAGACCCTCTCATGTAAGCATATGATGCATTTAACTCATGTTATGAAATCTGCCTCTATATCTGGCAATGATTTCAAAATTTCCTGAGGTCTCTGTTTAAACTATAACAGAACTTCTAAGCACAAACTGTCACTGAAGGGGAGCTAAAGTTATGGTATGTTATACTTAGGTAAAATATATTAACAGAATCTTTTAATTGTTTAGGAAGAGCAGCACAAAGTGATGTTCACATTTTCTGAAGTTGTTTCAGCATTTACTTTTGTGTTACACACTGATGACCAGCCTCTCCCTTTGTTCCCTATTTCCCAAAGACGTTGTCTGATGCGGTTCTAAAATGCATTTCTTCTCATCCAGGTAACTGATTCTGCTGGTCGAAATGTTCAACTACTATTTTTGGGTTTTGCTCTTAAGTGCCAACTGCAGGAGGAACTGTGGTGGTTCTCTCTCCCTTCTTCTCCTCCTGGCCCCAGAAAACCCATCTTTGGTTTTCACAAAGGGCTATAACCCTCCCAGCTGGCCAACTCTCCCGCTTGCACCTTCTCTAAAACAGGTGGTTATGAAGTGCTCTGCTCTTATCCCTTTGGAGTAGGAAAAGCACATCCTGTACGTGTGGGATATGGATGATCCCTGCACAATTAGGAGTGTGACTGGTGAAAATAAGGCAGTGGGGTTTTGTGGGGCTAATACCCGTGTATCTAAATCACATACTTTCAATGGTGCAGATTCTTTGGAATGTAATATCTGTGATTAGACTGGAATTTTACAGGTATCAATTGGAATAATTTCACAAAACCCTATGTTGCTGAGTTTGGTGGTCAGTAGTCTAACTCTGAGAGTTTTGGCTGCTCATGCTCTTCTCTCCAATACGGTTTAACTCTGCCACAGGTCTATAGCAAGTTCTCCTAAGACGTGAGGTTAAATAAGTGTGTTTTCACTAAAAATCCAAGGCATCTTGGTTATTATGGCATTGATGCTGAAGACTGTTTACTATGCTGCCCCCTAAAGAAGCTTCATTTTAATTTGTCTGAATTAATTAAACACTAAAAGCAGCTCAAACAGTGTCGGGAAGCACAGCCATGTATGAAGGCCTGCTACTGAAGCTGGCAGGGGCTTAAATTATTGCTGTTAAAGATTTTATATGTTCTATACGTTTATATAAATTTCCTTTCAAAGTCGAGGCTTGCATTCCAAATTTTAAAGTGAGAAAGTGATTTTTTTATAGTCCCATTGCAATGGGAAGGTTGATCTGAATTATTGTAATGTGAAATTAGTTCAATAACAGGAAAAAATTAAGGAAATAATGAAATGAGAAAATTCTATTTTATTCTAAGAAGTCCTTAGAAAGCCAGCATTATAACTTCAAAAATGCAGCAGATAAAGATGTTTACAGTTAGTTATGTTGATTCTTTGCCACTTTCCTTTCTCCTCCTTAAACCCCCCCCAAAAAACAACAAACCAAACCCCCCACAAAACACTGTTTTAGGCAAAAGCTGTTTCCATAATATTATTTTTTTCCAAGTTAAAGACTCAGTGCCTAGACTTTTAAGCAAGTGCTTTATCCTTGAAAATTAAAATAAAATATTTTCGTGTAATCAGTAAATTTTGTTATGAAACTTTACAGCAGCTATATTAAACTATAAGAATAACTACTATTTTGAAATTCTGAACATCTTATAATTAGAACAGCCTTTAAGAAATACTCAGAGTTAAGGCACATTAGAATGTATTCCACAACATGGAGACAGCCCTGACAAAGAAACATTATTCTTAGATTTACAATTAATTACCCTTATGTCTATACCTTGCATTCAATTTGCATATCTTAAAAGTGCTGTAAATTTCATAGCACTCCCTTGTTATTTAAGATCATTCTGCTTTAGTAAAAGTTTCCACAGTGATAACTTTCTCTTGATTATGTAGTTGTGAGGTCAATAAATTTGGCTTTACTTGGCTCTACAATGTTATAATTTTTCTTTTTTTGTGTGTTTTTCATTATTTTGCTCCCTGTTCCTCCTGCCCTCTCATTTATAATCCCCTGAAGAACCAGTAGATAGAGAAGTCTGGCTAGAAGACGAAGTGAGTGGTCAGATCCTCAGATGTTATCTTTTTCCCAGAACGCACTGGTACTGGGTGTCTGACATGTTCTATACATCTTTGTAGTGTCAACCTCATTAAACAAATACAATTTGATGTATAGCTCTCAAGAAATGAAATTTCATGCAGTGAATTTGCTCTATAACACCTTGTGTTCTTCCTTTCTCTCCCCCGTTCTTTTCTACTTTGGGAGTAATTTTGTACGTTCCTGATCCCGAGCGTCATTTTACATGGTGACCATTCGTAATTTTGTACCCTGAAATTTATCAGTGTTTTCTGATATTTAAGGAAATGTCTAGGTTTTATGCTCACAACATGCTGATTCCTACTTTCTAATAAAGGAATTATTGCTGCTGGGTAAGGTGTGATACCCCATTCAATATGTTTGCTTTGGTCAGATACATATGTGGGTTTTCTCTAAATATTAGACATGTCTGTTGCAACATTCTTGTTGTAAATTCCATAGTCTTCTATGGTAATTATATATAAATGTGCTAGACCTGTGTTTTATGGTCTAATTCAAGGTTAACACAATATCCTGTAAGCCAGAAGGACATTGAACATTTTGCCAGAATAGTAAATATTACTCTCATCCCTTTTTTCCCCTGCTACCCCCCCTTCAGCTTAAAAGAATTTTAAAAAGAAATATGTTTTCAAACCAAATAAACCTTCTTTAATGAGACTATATATTATTTACAGAAAAATGCCACTAAACTCAATTGGTACCGGTCTCAACACTGGGTAGAATTGAAGCTGTTGAACTTTTTTTTTTTTTTAAGTAATTTACTGAATCTGGGGAAATAATCTATTTTTAATCAATTTTAAAAGTATAACATATGAGAAAACAGCAATACACTCTATAGATTTTTGTAGATTCTCTGCTGTTAAAAATACACAGTCAAATGGGTAAAGTTTATGCCCATGATTCTCTTACTATGAAAAATTGTTTGAATGTTACTTTAAACAGGTAATTCCTTCTTGCCACCCTCGGTATTATTAATTGGTAGCTTATTAGAGTTATTAAAAAAGTTATTATTGCAGTTTCTTTAATTTAATATTTTACTGTATAAACACTATTATTTAAAACTAGTTTGCTGGATAGCAGCAGCCATCCAAAACATTGTCTGTTGCTCAGAAACAGAAATAATAAAATAATGAAAAGCAGAGCTATTGTGTTAAAGTAATGACTGGTTATATTTCATATATTAAACAAAACCTCAGAATACAGAATTTTTAAGTGCTTTCTTACTGAGGGATCCAGTTATTGTGAACTTTAAAGCTGAATATATGTTTTTAAAACAGAAGAATCTTTTTTTTTTTTTTCTCCTTGGGACAGGATGTTGAAGTTATGGGAAAGAACAGGGTGCAAGATTTAACAGATAGATTCATCTCTGCTTCTGAATGTCTCTCAGGCCTTTTAATAGAACTTATAAATAGTTCTGAAGAACTAAAGTATCTCCTTTTAACCTTATTTTAATGGGCCTGATACAAGCAAGTGCTGAATATGGCACTGTTCTACTTGATTATAATATAGCATTTCCATTAAAATGATTTTTAAAAACCTCCCCAAAATTCCAATAACAGTATTTCACAGAATCTAACATGGTAGTGGAGATTAGCTAGCCCTGGAATACCTTGGCAAAAGTGTTCAAGTAGCAAGAGTTTTTCTAGTCTTATGTCCTATATACATCTGTTAAATTACTCAGAGATCTCATTAAATAAAGCTAATGTACTTGTAAAACAGTAGGGAGAGACAGTATATCATTGTAACTGTTAGAAAGAGCCATTCTGGCAAGGAGGGAGCCAAGAAGGGTAGGTGTATGCTGGTCAGTGGAGATGTTTCTAGGCCATAAATCTTGGCCCTTTCCTGCCTAGTTATTGTGTATTTCTTTAGGTGAGAGATTGATTGTAGCAATGGAAGATGAATTTGCCCATAGACCCTTTCTTTTTTTCTGTGTACTCCTGATGCTCACCAAGGTGATAATGCCTTTTTTTTTTTTTCCCCTTCCCTGCAATCATTTGTTTCAGATTAAAAGCATGAAACTGCATGGAGAAACACAAGAAAGCTTGTCTCTACAGACAGGCAAAGGTGAGGGCATGAAGATGTATAACTGTCCCAGGTGGGAGGAGAGTACAGTTTCCTCCCTCAGGATTTGAAACAGGTTTGTCTGAAGGAGACTGAAATAGGATAAAATTTGAGAAAGAACCCCAGCATTTCTTTGTTGTGCATTTTAACGTGGTATTTTGATTTTTTTTTTGAGTATTGCTGAGTTATGAAAGTAATATATTTTTGTTACTGAAATATTCCTTACCTGTCTGCTTACTGCTGAGCAAATAGCATAAGAACTGTCCCCTCTGTGTGTCCTGCCCTCACCCCCTGCCTGCCCTGCTGTTTGTACTACAGACTGAACATGGAATGCTTTTTCAGGAATATATATAGATGCTGAATTTATAAGGATCAATATAGTCACAAATGTTGTACAACATGTCAGGATACCATAAAAAGCAGGCAGTTCTATATAAAATACTAGCTTAATCTTGGAGATTTTAAAGCCTCATTAAAATGTGGATAAAGTCCATATATGGAATGGCAGCATTCAAAAGGTTGAAGTTGTATATCTGTGGTGCAGAAATCTTACCCATTACATTTGAATGTCAGTCGGCTCGTTTGATCACGGATGATTTTAACATGTAACATGGTAAGAGGATGACATGCATCGTATATATCTCATAACCAATAGGATTTGTTGTTTAAGGTTTGGAGAGTGCGGTGTAAAACCTTGGCCCTTAATGAAATCTGAGGTTTTAATATAGAGATGAGGATGTGAGTGTCTTGTAGCAATCAAATTTTACATCGCAGGACTTCCAGGCAAACTTCAGAAGTTCTTCTAAGAAAAGACCTTGCTGCTTAATGGGGCAGAAAGATGGGGTGGTGCAGTGGCCTTTCCCAGTGCCAGAGGGGAAATGAGAGAGGAGTGGTGTGGCTGGGGTGGGAGCCTGGTTATAGCAGAATAGGAACCTTTGAAAAACGTGAGGCCATGTCCTGTAGCTGCTCCTTAACACTGAAAATTGCAGACATCCAGGTTATTGCATGTTGATGTAATTTCACTGTTGTAGCTTTGCAGATAGTCTCTTTTTACTTGTGATCCCACTTGCATTGTTGCTTGCCAGATTTGTGATACTCTGATAGCATGTTGTGCACCATTGCTTGGCAAAGTTATCTGGTAGTAACAAATCCGAGGATTCAGAGTGTTTTTTCATGGAGAAACTTTGAAAGTCAAGCAAATACTTTTATCTCGACCTTTCTGCAAGGCTGCCCCATAT
>JAWWEU010000020.1:5188062-5244645 GCA_035583155.1 Acropternis orthonyx
ATCTTTTTGCACAAATAGTAAATAGGCTAACATTTAAGGAACAGTGTAATTATTCCCAAAAAGCAAGACATCAATGTAAAGTTTATTGTTGTAGACCAGACATTTTGACAGGAATACTGTAATATCCCAGAGGTGTCACTAAGTTACTGAAAAGGTTAAAAATTGGTGCATTGTGTTGGAGAAGAAAGGCAGTAACAACAAACAGCATTCAAAAAATCAGAGGCAGTCCTGTAAGAAAGTGGAAATGTGTCATGTAACAACATACAGCTCCTGTAAGTGGATTGCTGCACCGAGGAAGAAAGTGAAACACACCTAATGAAAATGCTTCCTCCACTGTCAGTGTTTCAAGGCTTGCTCTCATTATTTAGGTTGCAAAACAACTTTGCTCTCAGGTTCCTCCTTTTATTGCATGCGAACCCCACACATGCTGTGTTGTGGACTTTGATAGGGCTCTGTCTGAAAATTTCATTTATCTTCTCTGGTAATCGTGGGAGAAAATTCCCACACGAGACTTTATTTGCCAAACTGTGCTGTTTTTTTTCCTTACTAGCCCTGTGTATGTATCCTAAATCAGGAGGGCAATAGTATTTTTTATAGAGTGCTATTTGACAAGGAGAAAAGTACTTGCAGCCTTGTGTTATAGTTGACCAGCAGAGAAGCATTCATTAGAATCTGAATGAGAAGAGGGAAGGGATATACGGCGATTTATTTTATGTAACCAAGAGCAACATGTTTTATGTTTAAGTATATTGTTGTTTAGCATTCTAGAGGACTAGGAGGGAGGCATATAGGTCCTCTTGTATACTGAATATAGTAGGTTGTTAGATCGGGATTAAAATGTATTTACAGTGACATTTTGAGCCTTGTATGCTGTCAAGAGCTGTAGGGTTTGTGGGGTTTTTTTTTTCCCTCCTTCTTTTTCTAAGTAAATTTCTTTCTATTAATAACTCCCAAATCCAGGTTTTGACTTTAAAACATTGTCTTAGCATTTCCAGTAGTTTTTTTCTTGCTACTCAACTGAATATAGAACTGTCTTTTCTTCAAGAAAAAAAATAGGAAGTATAGAAAACGTCTATCATTGAGCCATCAGTACGGGTTGGATTTGGGAACATAAACACAGCTCTTTAGTGCTTGTTCATGCCAAAGGAGGAAGTCTGCTATCTGGCAGCAGTGACTTTTACCCTGCACTTGAATTAGCCATTTCGTATGTTGCAAAAACATATTTTGCAAGCAGTATACAAAAGCATAAGTTGAAATATGCGTATGGCATGTGCCAGACATTTCCAAGGATATTGATATGAATACGCTTACCAACATGTCAGTCACTCACCTTTGGGATCCCTTTACGTGTCAGTCTAAATTCCAGGTTGTTAAGCCCAAAGCAGTTGATGGTAGGGGTGGCATTTTGGGAGACTGGCGAAGCCACGTTCATTTATGTAGTTTTCAGTTTTACACATAAAATGCCACTTATTTCTTACCTAGTGAATTTAGACTGAACTTTTTCAATCTATTCATGGATAGTCCTGTTCTCTGGTACCACAAGCAATGAAATCCCAGGACTGATTTCACCTGCAGCCCCAGCTGAACATCCACTAATAGGTGGTGATTATGGCATTCCTTGCTTCATATCCAATGCCTTTGCAGTTTTTCAGATGAGGTGGGAATCTGTTTTCCAGAGCTGTGTACGATGTGTATGTATCATGGTGGTTCTACTAGTTCTTGGAAGAGTCACAGCTAGGGAGTTGTCAGTTGAAACAGCACTCTTTTGAATAAATAATTGGCATGTGAATCCGGCATCCTCAGCTGACCTAGATGTGGTAGATCTAAGTATGTCAAGGCTGCGCACTTCTAAATGCTTTTTCTTTTCTTTTTTTTCTTTTTTTTTTTTCGTGATAGATTTATTCTATTTCTTTTTAATTGACTGGGGGGCAAGAAATAGTGATTTCCTTATCTATTTCTGTATGTTTTGTAAGGTTGTAAGATAACTGGCTTTCTTACTTTTCTAGCATAAGAAAAAAAGCTACACCTAGAATTTTTTGGTTTTGTTTTATAGAAACCATTAACAACTTATGTATAAATGAAAAGACAGTTGTTCAGGAGAACCAGCATTATTATACAGAAGACAACAAATGAATCCTGCTTTCTATGTGCTTGTAGAATACAGGAGCTCTGCTGACCTCAAATCCCTCTCAGTTTTGGAAGCTGTGAGGGCAGAAAACTGTTCCCAAACTTCCCATTGGAGGTGTATCATCTTGCAGCATACACAGCTATTTTGGCTACTGATGGGACATACTGCTGATTCCATATCCATAAAATCTGGAGAGAATTCGGGGCACACAGACTGGTTTTCCTTCAGCCAAAATGAAGAACCCTTAACTCTACTCTGCAGATTGGAAGATTAAGAGGTGCTTAGCTGCCCAGATTGCGTTCCCACTTCTGTGCACAAAATTGGCCCTTACTATATTTATATATAATTTTGAAACAGAGGAATTAGTGCAGTCTCTAAAATACCATTCACTAGGGACACATGTAAAGAGAAGTTCTATACAATTTGTGAAATTAGCACATTTGTAAATAAGTATGACATGTTAATACTCATAAAGCAAATTCAGGAAAAGTTGTATTCCTTCAGTGAGTATTCTCACTTTGCCCTGTATTGCCAGGGATGTCTAACTCAAACAGGCAGTATTTTGGTACAACCCTTTAAAAGACAGGAGCCCTTTTCCATAATATGAGAATTGCTCCTCACATTTGTTGCATTGACGATGTCTGTTGCTTAATGTGGTATCTTCTCACAACAGCATGTTCACTGTTATGTTTCTGTGTTATTTTTCTCTTAGTTTCAGGAAATGTTGTGAGCCCCTTAACACATTAACAGCTCCTGAAGGAAAGGCAAAGCTTCCCCTGAGATATAATTAATATGTTATTATTGCTTATGGTACAAACAAAGGGCATGCCACATGATCTGTATGGTATCAGGCAGTTCTCTTAATTCTGTTTTGACCATTTGTAGTAGTTTTCTCCTCTAAGCCCCTCAGTGTTTTTACACGTAGCAGTGACCACCTGTGTGCATCTGTATTGGACTTGTCTATGATTAGAAAGTGATGAAGAATAGAGAAAAAATTAATACCTGAATTAGTAAATATTCATCAAATTATATGTCAGTTCTTAGGATAATTTGTGTGGGAAGGGACTTGAAGAGGTCACCTAGGTCAGAATTTATGGCCATCCTTGTTTGAGCACTCAAAAGTTCTGAACCTGGTTCTAAGTCTATATTAATTAAAGCTATAGGGAGCAGGGTTCATCTTAAGTGATAAGCACTTCCTAAAGGTCTGTTTAATCTTTTTGTAGGTTACATTTGATTCCCTGTAACCTGAGAAGACTTTTTATTGAGTATAGATACAGCAAAGACAAACTTGTCTTCTCATTCAGCTCTGAAAGCTTTAACTATATTTAACTACATTTTGTACTGAGCTTGTCTCACTCTTTCACAAGGAGAAAGTATGCAAACTTTACATAGAAGTGGGCAGAAAATTTGGCTACATTTGTTTGCTATAGCAAAAGCCAATTCACGGAAAGGCAAGCATTGTACTGATTTAGTTGAAACTTCAGGAGGAAAACCATGTCTAGTGCTCCGTATGGAGTTTTGGATTAAAATGGCAAAGAAAAATGTAGAACCAACTGTAATTTGGGGCTCAGAGCATTTATATGGATATTGGCTATTTGAATTTCTTGTCTTGTTTGCTTGTTCATTCCCACCATGTCTCTCAGCCCCATGAATTCAGCTTTTTTCAAGATGAAATACTTTTGAAAATTTCAAATGCTTTGTGACATGGAAAAAAAAACCCATTTCATTTCCATCTGTACCACGTCTAGATACAAAATATCATCTTATGTGGGTTGAAACCAAGCTTCCAGAGACGCAGCATGTATCCATGCTGATCTGATGCCCCATACCATCCCTGGAATAGAGCAGAGGAGACTGCTTAGAACATCATGTGCTACTATCGAGTGAATTTTGTAGTCTGATCCCTGCACTGACACATTTCCATCCATCCCCTGCAATGCATGTGGCAGGAGTATTCCATCTGTTTCTAATGAGGCATAGCGGGGGAGGAAATCTTATGTGTAAACAGCTCCCACATCACTTTGAATTTTATTGAAGAACATCTTTGCAACAGTATTTGTTTGTGACAAAGATTTTTAGCTATTTGTTTATTATCTCATCTGTGGATGTCGAACAGAACAGATTAGCCAGTTCCTAAACCTGGCAAATTCCTTGGCTGAAATTTTCATATGTTTTGAGACCCAAATCCAGACCATAAATTCTTCTTGTAAAGGTCTACTCTATAGGTCTTGACTATATTCTCCAAAATATAGATGATAATTTTGTATGAACCTATTATATTACAGAGGTGAGGTAATTGTAGTTACATTTAACTCTAAACAAAGAGCAAGGTGTTCTTTATTTAATTCTAGTTATAAACAAGTTATAACAAAATATAAATGGAGGATGAAACAAAGGAACAAAACCTACCACTTTGTGTAGGCTTTATTTTAAAATGCATCTTTTTTGTACAGAAGAGCACTGCAACGTTTTTTTTTTTAGAGGGAAATAGTTTGTGATGATGTGTATGAAATGGAATTTTGATAGACAGAATAAGCTGCAATCCAGTTCTAAGCTATAGATTTTCAAGCAGATTGATGCAACAAATTGTTAGCAAATAGCAGTTTGCAATTTGATGCTAATTAGACATAAGGCAAATATGTGCCATGACAAATTAGCAGCAAACCATACTGAAAAGGATTAGCAAGAGCTGGCACAGAGACTGCTCGATTTTGCATACTTCCTTGTCTTAGTCTAGGAGGACTGAGCCAGTTTTCCTTCTCTGTAAATAGGAGACCAGAGCAGAGATCACAGGCATGCTAGAATGCCTTTAATTGCATATTTGAGATGTTTTAACTCTCTCTTAATCCCATGGAGGCTTTTCTCCATACCACCAGCTTTATTATCCTGGGAGATGATCAAGTCCTTTATCCATTTAATATTATAACTAAATATATTATGAGGTAAGTAACTCACAGGGTTATTTACTTTAGCGAATCTATTGTACTTATAGATTTAAGAAAAAGCCCTATTCTTATTCAAAACACCTTTGGTTAACTTCCTGCAAATGTGTTTTTCAGCAGATTTAATTATTCATTTCATTAATAAATTAATTTTTGCTAGAGGATTATCACATTTCTTTATTGATGTGCACAATGCCATTGTAATAGTTATTGTAGATCAAACTTATCACCATATCCAGAAGAGATAATGGAGTCATGCTTTCAAACCAGAGGGAAACAGGCAGGTAATTTTTAACACAGTTCTTCAGACCTCTGCCTGAATATGAACGTAGCTGAAAGTGTGACTTCAGAACTAAGGCAAAGTGCTCTTGCATTTTTAAAGGGTGAGAGAATTTCATTAATATCAAGAACTCTAAATAAAAACCACATGAAAAATACCTGTTTATTAAGTTTAAGCAGCTTTTTCTTTCTTTATGTGGCTGGTTTTTTTAGGTTGTTTTTTTTTTAAATTTATGAGTTTCTGAGGTAAACCATCCCATCACATCCCCCAAGCCTTCAATTCATATTTGCTGATGTGAACTTCAACAGTTTGGATATGCAAAATGACATGTTTATACTTCAAGGAATGATTGGGTAGATCAGAGATTGTTAAATATGGTTTCTCTTTCCAAATCTGAGTTTCTAGGGCATACAAAACATTTAACTTACTAGCTGATTGTTGCTGTCTAAAATTATATCTGTATTTTACATTCCTAACATTCCTATGCCCATATATGGATCAAAAAGATTGTTAGTAATAGTTCAAAGGTGCTAAAACATTATGTGGTTAGATGTATACACACATTTTGGTTAGCAAAATAAATGAAGTGGGAAAATAAAAGGATATTATGCACAAAAGATAGTTCTTTCATAAGTCTTAGAGAGAATTCCTCAGACAGTTTAAACCATGATCAGTAACAAGTTTTGCCACAGCGCTGCCTTCACATATAAACAGTAGGATAACACACTGCTAAGGATTTACACAAAGGTGATGAAAGTAGTTGTACTCTTTAAAAAGAAAAAAGAGAAAACCCCAAGCTTTTCCTGCAATTTTTGAAGGCATTTATATATTATTCATATAAAGGGCACTGTCCTGTAAAAGCTTCTGTGTGCACTGAGGCCTGGAGAAGGTCTTACTAACATTGCCGTGTTGTCTCACTGTGAATGTTTGTCTGTTCCCTTTGGCCAATATTTTTGCCCACTTGTCCCATCACATCAGAAATTCAGGCAATGATCTTTATGCTGCTGCAAAATCTTAGAAGAGTTAGTTGATTGCCCTCCTGACACGAAGCTTTATTTCCCTTCTGTTGTCCATGCATAGACGTGTGGTGTGTCCATGGTAGGCAGTTATTTGAGTCTATTAAAAGAGTGTAGGAGCCCAACAATGGGCCAATGTAGACTGAAAGCAGGACTAGTTGAAAGGGATATTGTTAAGAATTACTGGTTTCTCCCAACGAGGTGTTTGTGGATTTTCTGAATATAAATTTGTTTTTAAATAAGAAAAAACAATTAAGGGCAGAGAAATAAATACTTGATGAAAATGAAACCTATGTAAATTTCTTAAACTGATGGAAAAACACACAGAGGCACAAAAAAACCCCCCCACTGCTTTTGTGGTTTTGTGCACGTTATTTCATCTGGCTTGGGAAAATATAGTAATGTTAGGTTAGAGCAAATTCATCCTGATAAAGCATACATATTTTCTGACAAATGTATTATCTCTTTAGATTATGGGATTAATAAGATACATTGTCCCCAGGAAAATGTGTGCACTCATGGAGAACCTCATTGGCATCACTGCAGAGAGGTGAGTTCAAAAGGCCAGATTTTCAAAAAAGGTTTTTTGAGACTGTGCAGGCAAATTTTTTATTTGAAACCGTAGAATTTTCCATTTTCATGACTTATAGTGGGTGACTGTACCCTTCCTGAAGTAATTTGCACTCTTATTTGTGTACAAATCTCTTTGGAAAATTCAGATGTGGTACAAATTTGACTTTCAAAGTCTTGTTTGTTTCTGTTGCTTCATTGCATGGGGAGGGGGGAGGAGAATTATAGGATGGTTGTGATTCGAAGGGACTTCTGGAGATCACCCAGTCCAAACCCCTGCCAAGGCAGGGTCACCCAGAACAGGTGACACAGGAACACGTCCAGGTGGGTTTGGAATGTCTCCAGAGAGGGAGACTCAACTGCCTCTCTGGGCAGCTGTCCCAGTGCTCTGTCAGCCTCAAAATAAACACTGATGTGTTCCCTACTGTTTGCTTAACTGTGTTAAGAATAACTTTGACAGTTTTACTTTCAAATCATTCAAGTTATCCTTATCAATATTATTAGTATTTATAGTGGAAACACTATGATATAATCTGACACTTCTCCCAGACACTGAAATATTTAAGGTTGTCTGGGGACTCTGGAATGCCCATATTATCGTGAAACATTTATTGTCTTTATCTGCATATCTAAAATTCATCGACGAATAAAAGCAGAGTTGGGAATCTTTAAAAAAAAAAAAAAAAATCCTGCAGTAATTTATAGTTGCTTTCTTTTATCTATTTAAGATGCTTGAATTCACTTTGTTAGCAAATTTCTCTTGACAAGCACACCTATTTATTTTTACTAACCATCCTTTTTAGGAATGTCTGAAATGACATGTGTATTGTTTTAAATAAGATCATAGAGTTAATTTTTAACCGCACAAGCAGTACAGTAAGAATAGAGTGAACAAAACATAATTAATAGTTTTATGCTATTCGTCAGGATCATTTTATTTGCTGCCAGCATGTGCCAAATGCCAAATGCAAAAGCGTTTTGACTTCAATTAAAAATTTTAAACAAGATTAAACCTGTTGTCATTGAAATCATAGAACATATATATCCTTCTAGGCATTGTGTGCATTCCTGAATATTTGCATATCTGCAAGCATGAACTGTCAATGGGAGAGCAGAGGTGTGTGAGAACTTTGCTATGTTGTTCACAAAGCAGAATGTAACACCTGTTCCTGCATCTACCCATTTACGGTAAGGCAACATCCTTCTCTCCTGGAAAAGGAATTTAAAGAAATAGAACCACATCTGTATCTTGCCTGTTCTAGAGAAATGATGATGTCACAGCCATTGATATCCCCGTATATGAGGTTCATGAAGGAATAATTATACCTTTTCTGTTTTGGTTTGTTTGTTTCATTTTTAGGGGTTTATTATTATTATTTTTAAATATTTTTAATTAGTTTTTAGAAAACAATTGCATTATGTTTCACAATGTCTATATTATT
Source organism: Acropternis orthonyx (assembly GCA_035583155.1). NCBI lineage: Eukaryota > Metazoa > Chordata > Aves > Passeriformes > Rhinocryptidae > Acropternis > Acropternis orthonyx. The sequence goes on from JAWWEU010000020.1 coordinate 5,196,441, forward strand.
GCAGCCTCACTAGGCAGGATTTTGTCACTGGTAGGGACCACACTGTCTTACTGTCACAGCAAAGGATGTTTTAAACACCAGAGACCTGTTTCATCCTGAATTTGTGGCTGGTCAGTCTGAGTTCGGCTACCAGTGCCACCTGAGCAATTTGAAACTAAAAGTATAAGCTAGAGGAAAAAAGCAGTACGTGTTGGCTTAAGTTCCTATTTAATAAAACACTTAAGTGCCTATTTAACGTTAAACATGCCTGAACCATATTAATTCCTTATTAATTGCTGATTTGTTAATTTGAGTGGATTTATTAAATTGAAGACTTAAGAAATGAAGAGGCCCCCATAGGATGATGGGACTAAGGAAGATCCATACTGAATAACTCAGCGAGTTCCCCTAAGGGCTCGCAGCTCCCTGTTTACTCAGGCACACACCAACATGCATATTTCCTGTGTAGTGTACTGCAGTGGATGGGAAAAACCTCAGATTATTTGCAAGCAAGTTGGTACCTTTGATGTGTGATACAGTGCAGGACTGTGGAAGAACCCCTAATACCCTGAAAACTGCACGCCCTGAATAAGGTCCACACTAATGGGGCTGTGTCAGTGTAGACCTCCACCAGATTCCACATCAAAATGCTATGGATATTGCCAAGCTTTGCAATATTAGCGAGAGTTTGGAATAGAGATTGTGTTCTGCTCTTTTCCTACTTTGCTTAATTCTGAAATTGATAGTTAGATAAGCAGCAGATGGTAAAGTCTGCTGCAAATGCATGGTATTTTCAAATTAACTTAAATGCACTGTATGTGACTGTGCCATAAAGCAGCATTGTAAATTGGAGATATGCAGTGAGGGCTGTAACCTCTAGTTTTCTATCTGTCAATTTGGCCTTTGTTTTCTGTTTCATTTCAGGAAGAGAAACTCTTCATCAGGTTGTGAACTTAGGTTCAGCAGAAATGGGAGAAGAGCTATTGTCTGGATTTAAAACACTAGCAACAATAATAACAATTTAAAAATACTTATAAGAGGGCACAAACAGTAGAAGTGGGGAAGTCATCATTAATTATACCTCTCAGGCTACCAGAAATATTTGCATTTCCTAAGGTATGGGTTGTTAGAGGGGAAAAAACAGCTTAATGAAATGCACTTGGACCCTTGAAAAAAGAAATGGAAAATTGGCCAGTGTTGAACATACGTTAAAATTACCAGGGCTCCCAGAGACTAAGGATTAATAGTGATCTAGTCAGTACATTTATTGAATTTATTTACATTGTAAAGGGTAAAATGAAGGCATGTATAGAACATAACATGAAAGGCAAAAAATATAGATGACAATTTTTGCTTAGTCAAGTCGATGGAAACCCCTGAGGAATTCTGGATATCTGACTGATTTAGGCAATTAGGGAGCAGAAATTCAAATATACTCAGTTTTGACAAATTTCCTGCAATGTAAATTGTGTGGAATTATTTGCAGTATTCATAACCATTGATTGAATTGTAAATTAGCTGTGACTACTTGATAGAAAGAACTTCAGTGAAATTCAGATCCTCCTGAAGTCTCTGGGAGTTTCCCCTTTTCTTTCACTGGGGATAGGGTTTCCCCATGATCATCATCACTGCAGACAGCTCAATAGAAAAGGCTACTCAGTTCACAGTGGTGGTCTGAGCAGCAAGCAAAATGGTTGGATGAATAAAGAATGGGTTGGAAAATAACACTGCAAATATTATGATACCTATCAGTGATATCCTCTTGCCTTGAATACACTGTTGAATTCATACCTTTCTGCTTGAAAATACATACCTTGTAAATAGAAAGAATAAAGCAATAGTCATAAAAAGTATCGAGAAGTATAGAGAGTCTTAGATGCAAAGAGTGAAAATAGGGGAGTTTAAGTGAATGGGAAGATAAGTAAGGTTTTGTAGAAAACAAGTGATTTACACAAGGTAAATCTGATTTATTTCTTGGCCTTATCCCATCGTGCAAATAAACCAGTGTGCAACAAATTGAAAATGGGTAGGAGGAGGTTTTGATGTTTTGCAGGATGGGACTGAGAGCAGAAGGAAGTCTTTGGAGTGAAAAGTGTGGCAGGATTAGTAAACAAAACAAAACAACTGAACATCCACGTTCATGAAAAGGAAAGCATGAACTGATACTTTCCCTTTGAAAAAATGTTCAGTCTCCCTTTGGGATATTGATGATTTTGTGTTTCTTTTCAACAAAGCCTGGAACCTGTTTGTTATGGGCAAAAAGATGGGATGCTTCTGTGATTTGTGGGGACTCCTCCTTCCTGTCCAGGCTGTGTCCTCCTGCCATCATGGGGCTATAATGGAGTACAGGTCAGGCCAGAGTGAGAGGGTGCTCACAGCCTTGCAGGGCAGGGGCTTACCTGTGCTGGGGAGAAGAGAAACTCTGCTCTGTTAGGGAGGCCTCCTGAGCTCTGTTGAAATCTCTGGGCTGAAGGAGGATTCTCATCTCCCCATCAGAGCTCAGGGAATCTTCAGCCTGTGACGGAAAGTAGGATATACACTTATATATTCACCTTTTGCATTTTGACAATAAATAAAGCCCTGAAATAAAGACTAGAGACTCTTCTGGTAGATAACTTCATTCTCTAAATATTCTATCTTAGCCTTTCAAGTAAAACACATTCTAAATTGACAAATGTTTCTGCCACACAATGTAGCAGAAGTTGGTTCTTGATATCCAAATGCTCTCAATGTGCAAGTTATACTTTTATTTTTTCAACAAGGGTTTCTTTCAGGCATTATCTTTTATGATACAGTACAGTTTCATACACAAAATAGTAGAAACAGCTTAGAATAGCTAGAAATGCTTAATGATGAGGGTGGTACACAGCTGAATCATTACCAGTGGAATAGCTTGCTTACTGATTTGTTGCCGGGTAGCCGAGCCAATTAGCAGTGCTGGTTATTATTTACTTTTCATGCTATATATCACAAGAATCGTGTTGTTGATTTATCATTTATATTGTTGTATTGTCAGCATAATTTATTCAGATCATGCTGAGATACCTGGGAAATTAAGTAATAAAGAGAATGGCATGGAATATGTCTGTATTCAGAGATATTTACTTTGCTTTTAATGAGAATGCATGTTCAGGTAAAACATAGATCATTTAGCTATTAAATTGTTTTTTAAACAAACCTGTTAAAAGTGTATGCCTTGGATTTTCTATAAATAAAAAGGCTTGGTTTCAATTCTAATCTGATTCTTACAATTAAATAAGTCACTTTTTACAGGTTAAACAGCATACCAAGTAATTGTGCCATCTTAGTTGATTAGTGACCTGCAGGAAGCTGTGCTAGCTGATATGATTGAGGTATCAAGTGTTCTTTTTGTATTTGGTGCTACTATGATTATTTATCTTTTTGTTTGCAAATGTTAACAAAGCTTTTATTGGAAATCCTTCCTAATTTCTTCTAGTTATTAAAAAAAGATAAAAAATTGAAAGCAAGTCTGTATTATACAGGAAATAAATATTTTGGATATATTCAGCTGACCAGCAAAGGTGCCGTGTTGACTCTAGAATGTTTTTTGTACATTTTTTCCTTAGAGGTGAATAGAACTTCTCAGAGTTCATTTTATAATCTCTTCCTTTAGTCATCCTATCTAATCCTTTTAAAATCTTTTGATTGACAAATGGCGGGGGGTGTGTGTGGTGTGTGTTCAGTAGATGGGCTCTAGTTAAGAATGGTTCTTTATAGAGCATTCTGCGCAGGATAAAAAGGGCCTGGTACTTGCAATGGATGTGCTTTTCTGTTATGGCAATCGTGTTTCTTCACAAAGTTGTGAAAATTAGCTTCCACATTAGGCAGTAGTTCAGAGCAAAGTGTGAGGATATTATTTTTCATAAGCGATTAAAACTCCCTTATTGCTCTTGATTTGATTTTAGTTTCTATTTTTGTTATTAAGGGTAGCTCTAACACACATGTAGAATGATATAAAACCCACTTTCTTCTAGTCTATCTGGATACAAGAATCTTCTTAAACGGCTCTACTGAATCCAGCACTTGAATTTTCTGCCAGTCTTGTGTCATGCTTTCCAGTTTTCACAACACCTCTTCCTTACTGTGATCCTCCTGGGTAGGGTCAGACCTGACAATGAATAAGCCCAAGGAGCAAATGAAAGTCATCTTTAAGCAACCATCTAATTTTCTGTTTACTCACTTGTAATTGGTAATGTTTGCATATATGTGGTATGCAGAAATTTTTATATGTCTTCAGGAATGAAGGGGACAGAAAGTTTTTGCTAAAGGAGAAAATCTTCAAAGTGGTGGTTCTTAATTGCAGAAACTCTGATAACCCTCTGTATGAATTTTCATACAAGGTTGAGATCAGGTTGCATGATGGTATTCATGAAAAATTTAAAGGAAATAAATTACTTTTGAGCTAGAAACCTTGCTGTAACGTGGCTCAGACCAATTTGGATCAATCCTATGTCTTTGCAGTTAAGAAGTGTGAAGGGAGATTTAAATGATAGCTGTCTCATCGCATTGCTTGTAGTAGGAGACCTGTGTTTTGTTTGCAGCCTTGTATAACAGAAGCACAGAACTTGCAGTAGGTAGGTGTAACATTTTCAGAAGTTGAAATCATGGATGTACTATGGTTTTTGTGTTAAGCTCTAAGTTAAATCATCTTCAAGGGTACAAGGTACGTGCACTCAGCTCAAGTATTTAGAGGCTGAAGAATTTTTACGTTAAGAATTAGGAGACCTCTGGTAAAATATCGTGTTAATAAGCAAGGATACTTCATTCACTTATTTTGACAACCACAGTTTAGTTTCAATCAGAAGTTATTCATGATATATGACTGCACTCAAGGCATATTTTATGAAAATACTGGAATCTAAACTTGAGGCAGGCAGCACTGCATGATAGAACATTGGGAGTGTGTGTGCTTGGTTTCTGTGTGCAGAAGATGGAAATACTCCTTTATTTTTGCTATGAGATATGTGAGTCAGCTGGGAGTGAGTGACGCTTCACTACGCAGGTTTGCTGTGTCTGCTGTGAAGCTTTCAGGACAGCAGGTTTTCTGCTTTCCACATTTCTCCTGAAACCTCTGCATGTCATTACACAGTTGAAACAGAATACATGATGGGCTGTAGGAAGATGTAGCATTATTCCATCTGTGAGAGAAAAAAAAAAAAAATCACTTAACATGCTCTTAGCTGTGTTATTTGAGATTCACAGGACCTCTTTTCATTTGAATGATCAATGTCAAATTCCCACAGAACCCACCCCTTATTCTGTTTAAATATAATGGCAAACATTTGTCCATGGCAGTTAGTGGTTTTTGTATTTAATGTTATAATATTAATGAAATTCCAGTGCTCTATTTTAATGTTATTTACTACAGAAGCCAATGACTTAGTCAAAAGCTGATTCCTTTAGGCAGAAAATTTGCTCCCCCAAATTCCAGACTTTTTAGTGTTTATCCTTTTGAACTTGGATAACATATGTTCTACATCTTAGACTTCACTAGTCTGTCTCAGGATTTCATTAAAATTAGTGGAAATATTAGCATGTTTCTGAACTTGTGTGCTCTTTTGTGCTGGTTCTAATAGCCAGGAATGTATTGCTCCCAATTTTTTTACCTACAGTGGATAGTCAGAACGCACCTTGGAAAGCTGCAGGACAACTTTGGTCAGGTGTCTTCACCCTGCTGAAGTTCCCAGTTGTTGGTGACAAATCAGTGAATTATTTTTGTACTGTGTTTCCATGTACATGTGGAAGTAGGAGCCTATGCTGAGAGAACACTAAAATCTCTCTTGTTTGGATTTTCTTCAAAGCAGCTTGTGTATCACTAGCACTGTTGGACATCTTTTCAGTAACTGGATGGACCATGTCTGACGTCTAGCTGAGGTGGTCCTATGCCTTTAACTAGGGACTAACTACACTTTGTATCAGGAAATCAAATAAATAGTTGACAGAACGCATCATGTTAATTTATGCCGGTTTTATCTTGGCTTTCTTCTCCAGGAAAAGCCAGTTTTGAACAGAACAGATCTTTTTCAATTGTACAGTGTGGCTGCTTGTTGAGTTGATTTATATTAAATCTGGATTGTTTGCTCAAATTTTCTGTACTATGTCAGGTACAGATAGCATAAAAGCACAGAAAATACACAGAAATATCCAGTTGCCTTTTAATCCCTTTATTTCCTTTTAATAATATTTCCTTAGTTCTTGACACATGAGTTTTCGTACTTTGTTCTCCTGATCACTGTTGCATTAAGCCTACAGAGTCTGGTGAGAAATACTCATTTGGAATGCAACAGTCAGAGCAGAAGTTTATTTTGTGTTGAAATGAGGACTACTTAGGAGGTCATCAGAGCAACTGCATGAAGGACAATTGTCCTTTTATAAGCAGACTTGAGAAAGAGAGGAGTCAGAGATAGGATTCATGAGAGTGATGAATAGGGGAAGAGGAAATGTAAAAGGGAAGTTTGCAGATTACAGAAGAAAGTAGATAGGATGATAAGAAAGATAAAATTGTGTGTGTGGAGATCATGATCTTCCCATGATTTATAGAGTTTTTCAAAATTCAAAGCAAAGCTGTGTTGACTCATGACTATCAATATCCACACATCTCTTATGAATCCAAACCGGAAAGGTTTATGAAGCTCTGGTACAAGGCAGAAGGATGTATAGGACTAGAGTATGTCCCATCCCTATCCACCTTCCCTTCCCATTCTGAATATATCTGAAGAATTCAAAAAGTTTCAAGTTAAATCATCGTTTTATAAGGGATTCAGTAATGAAGTCAAAGCTGAAGGAGAGTTTATGCTGTCCCTGACTACTTTTCTTTTACCAGAATGATTCAGGCCTGTGTGTGTTTCTCGAACAAGAAAGAACAGTAACTCATGCTTCCTCTCTTCATGTTCCCAGCACTGCTGGCTCATTTTTTCCTTAGTAAAATCCTTCCTTTGGATGTACATCCAGGGCAGTGTCTGCTGTACTGAAGCAGATCTGTTTAGCTGAGGCTGAAATCTCAGGTCAAGAAGTCTTTAGGAGAGGAAAAAAAGTCCCTTATTTCACTCTATGGTTCCTTATGGAAAAAAGAAAGTTGGCTCTCTAGTTGATTTTAATGCTTCCACTGCCCTCTACTCTTTCCTATTGCTTCTTGAACAAGTGTAAAACAAAAGTGAAAGTGAGTTTTGGGTGCAACTCTGGCATGGCTGGCTCAGTTGCCAAATTCTGATTTACACGGCTGCTCAGGAACCAAATGTCTTGTTATTATGAAGCAGTTTGAACTCTTCCCTAAAAAACTAATGGAATCCTGATGTCAAATCATTATCTACTGGATCTGTGGAGATAAGTGGGGGGGGTGTCCCAGTGTTTTCAGGGTGGATCTTAATGGTGCTCTGAGGGTAAATGTCAATAAGAAGGTGAAATATTACTACTTTCAACCAGCTGTTTAGTCACTTAATATCTTAACCATTTATATTTGCTGCCCTCTGGAAATACTGAAAAGTGTAGAACAATAAATGGAGGGTTAAATTAAGAAACACTGTATTATTTTGTTTACTGTACTAGCTAGATTTTTCTCTTTATAATTTTTTTTCCATTCCAAGATTATGTGGAAACTGGTTAGAGAAAGATTAATAGTCACCAAACAGACACACAGTGATTGGAGTGATGTTGCATATGTTGTGTTGGTCCCAATTATTTCATTCCATAGCAGGATTTAACTGTATACCTGCATTTTGGAGAAGTTTTCAATTTGTCATTGGCCGTGACAAGGTGAAAGTTGCTCATCTAGATCAACCCAAGTCATCTTTATCTGGATAATTCTGCTTCCTCTTTAATTTCTGAAGACAAAGCAGAGATCGTCTTTGAGGAAGATATTAGTTGTACAGAGTGATTTTGCATTATTCTGTACTTGGCTGTTGTTTACCATAGATAAAATGAAAGGCAATTTAGGGGGGTGTAGACCTAGGTTTTATTAACTCCTCTTACCGGAGAACCTTGATTATAACATGATTTTAATTATGACTGTTTGGTGCATGGGCCAGTTGCTTCACAGTTCACTGTCAGTCTGCTGTTTGGCCCTTCTGCCCTATTCTCATAGATGATGTTAAAGGCTGAGAGATGGGATTTTTGCCGCCATCCATTAAGATCCCTGAGCCTTTCCTTCAGCTTCCTTAAGGAATTGTTTCCCTTATGTCTTCTGGTTGTAAGAAAACCACTACTAAAGCAGTGCTTGCACTGGATTATTTCATTATTGCTACTGCTTTGTAGATAGCTTAGCTTAGCAGCCTCCTCCTTCACTGGGATGGTCAAGCCCTTCCCTTTGACAACTTGGTTCAACATGTATCTGCTTTGTAGTTGGAGATGTAGACTGCTCTCCTGGAATAATTGAGAACAATACTTTTGATAAGCCATTTCTGACCCACTGCCTTCCTAATTGTTGATTTGTCTTGTGGCTTTGTCAGCTCTGGAAGCCTGTTCTGTTCCCTATTCAGGATCAGAGTTAGATTAAAAAAAAATAATAAAAACCCATGAATAATACTTCTGCTTAAAATGTAATACTTTACCTTGCATGGCTGCTAGGCAGTTTCAGAAAGCAGCAAACACAATGCTACCATTGTGTTTCAAAAATCACTGGCTGATCTGGAAGCTTGGTCTCACTGGGTGAAGATCAAATGAACAATATTATCCTTCTGGGCTCAGGCACACGTGACCTGTGCACACAGTCCAGAGGGAAGCTGTAAATAGGCAGTGTTTAGCATCTATGGATTGTAAGCTTACTTTACCCAGCAGGCTGATGTGGTCTGGTTATCAACAGATCAGTCTCAACTTGATCGTCTGCTCCTTGTGCTCTTTGACATCATAAATTCGTTTCGTATTTTTATGGAAGCTGTAGAAAAGAAGTGGCACAGCATTGGCAGCCTTGGCACAATTTTTTCCTGTGTGTGTTAACTGTAAAATTCTATTTTTCCTACACTGCTGCAATTTTAGGCCTCCTTTTATCATTTTGGTTTTTAAGACACCCTTGCATGATGTGTTGTTTTTGCTAAAGCATCAGTGGTCTTTCAATTTACCTGTGAAGTGGAAAATGATTACATTACTGTGTGCATTTGATTCTGCTACAGGATTTCTCTCAAGTTTTATCACCATAAAGTATAGGACAAACCCTTGGAATAAAAGTCATCTTATATTCCATGAGTTTTCCTAGCAAGTACTCATGCTATAGAAAACTGTTACAGAAAGAGTTCAGTTTTTGTAGTTTTCTGTCTTAACGTATCCTTCAGGAACAGAGTATCTCCACATCTCTTAAGGGTGTGATAGCTTTCAAATGTATTGTTGTCTGAACCCTTGATTAAACAAAATGGTGCTGATTGCAGCAGGGTGGCTAAATGTGGACACGAGTGGCTACTGCAGCCTGCTCAGTAAGGAGTCATTTATCAAAGTTTTATCTGATTTCAGAGGCATTAGATTTATCAGTCACAGTTTATAAATGGCATGTCATCAGGATCAAACCAGAGAATGCCTTGCTCAAGTGTTGCTGTAAAGCAAGTGTAAACATCCTCTGCAGATGCACTGTGTCCTTACATTGGGAGGTATGTCATGCAGCACAGAGCAACCCTGAGCATTTTATTCAGTTCTGGAATTTTTTTTTTTATGTTGTTTTGGTGTTCAAAGCTTGATTTCTGCTTCTCACCCAAACCAAAAAATGTTTCAAATTGAACTATCAAGGAGAAAGGCAAAAGCATTTGGTACAATGTATAGAAATATACAGTGAAATGTGTAGAAACACACAGCTGGAAAAGTTGAATGTCTCTGGGCCAGGGGATGTCAGGGTTTCCAGGGGCAATAGGGCAGGGTCTCTTGGCCAGGGCTCATACTGGGGACAGGGCAGTGGGGGCAGCCCCAGTCTGGGACATCAGGCAGCTCCCTCGGGATGGGACCAGCTGAGGGTCAGGCTGGACATCAGCCTGATGGGTGGGGGTCAGAGACAGCCCCAGGGTGGCCAGACAGGACCAGAGAGCCTCAGTGTCCTGGCAGGTCTCTTTTCCAATGAAATGGGCAGTTTATCCAGGGTGTTTCCAGACCGTATCGACTTCTCTGATAAGCAAGGAAGTGAAAGGCATACCAAGTAACACTACAAAAAATTACACCAAAATAACTGATTCACATCCAAGGAAAGGATTTAAAGGAAGCCTGCTTGATCAGAGAAACAAACCTACTTGTATCCCAGCCTGACTGAGAGTCTTAGATTGGACTGTTTGGATGATGCAACCGTTTGAGATTCAAGTGCAATATGGAGGGGAATTTTACTAACGTACATTAGAGCCTAAATTAACCTTGGGGGTTCTCTAGCTAGACAGACACTGTCTACTCGCTGGGTTTCTGCGGTATGTTTTAAAAATGTCAGGACTCAATTCTGTATTTGCAAACTTGAAGTCCACAATGTTTGTTAACGGTGAGAAGACTGTTTTAGACTATGGAAAGCATACACAACTTCTTTAAGTGACTGTGAAGGTAAATTTTATTGTCTGGGGAAATGACTTCTGTACAGCTATTTCTTTCATTGCAGTGCTGAATGTGAAGGCATTACTCACTTTAATAAATCCTATTGTATCTCTCAGTCTGTGTAGGCTGATATAAATATCTCCGGTTATGTCATATTACCACCTTTGTACAGCTAATGTTACATTCTTGATGACTGGTGGCTGATAAATGCAAAATCTCATTTGGTTTGTGAGTGATTGAATGCTAACACTGTTTAGATTTCTTAATATACTTGTATTAGCATGAATAAGTAATGAGCATGCCAGGCTTTTTTGAATATTTGATTGTATCTTTATAATGGATTTGTGTCTCTCTCTTTGTGCTAATGTCATTGTAACTTTGTTGGTGTCATAACTCCAAACCTTAGCAATTGATCTTTATCAGAATATCTTAAGTCAATTACCCTCTCATGGCCAAATTACTGTGTCATAATACTTTTCTTATAAAAGTATTCTGCATGTTACATTTAGGATACAAATAGGTACTAATTCTATCTGCAGTATATTTCTCATTTCCTATTGTGGCTTCTATTAGTGTATCGACCTGTACTGTCTCTATAAGCACACGTGTATGAATACATGAAACAAAAAGCTTCTCTTAGACTAGCTGACCCTTAATACTTAAATTCAGCCATCTTTCACGTGCTCTAGACTTCTGCTGCTTCTAAAAAAAATTTAGCCCTAATGTTTACCATTTCTTGGAAATTATAATCCATCATTTTGGATAGTGATTACTGTAGGAAGAAAATATTTGTCAGAGACTTCTAGTTGTTCTAATATCCTAAAAATCATTCATTTGTAGTACAGTGGATTTTCTTTCATCATCCTGCATAATGTTTACTGACTGACTTCATGTAACAAGTAAAGGAATTGGAAGAAATGCTATTTTTTTAGTTTCTTAGTGGTTCTCAAATATATGTTGCTTTTACTGTGAGAACATACTTGAAGAGAAGATGCTAGACCAGTGATCCTGGTATGGACAGGAGATTGTCTGGACATACATTGTTCTGTCTCAGTGCTTCTCAATATGTGCTTCTGTCCTGAGGTGCCAAACTTATCCAAGTCACCCCTGGAACTGTTTTTGGTTATAGAAACTTCTAAACTTGTGTGGATTTCAGTTCATGACAGACCTAAAACACTGATGCTTCATGGCACACGTTGGACCTGTACTTTCACGGAGTTCCTATAGTATATCTGAAATTCGTTGCCTGCTTTTATCAGCAGAACCAGCGTGAGATGGGATATAAGACTACCAGAGGTGAATCTGCCCCTCCTCTTTCCTTGAAAAATCAGCTGGCCAAAATGATTTCCATTTTTGAGGCTATATTAATCAAAATACACTAATGATGATGTAAAACAAAGTAACACTCTAACAAGACAAACAGAACTGCTGAATGAGGGGAAAAGCCCACAAAATGAGAATAAAATAAATTACTCCTGCCTGCCAGAGACTGGATAAGAGATAGTCCTAGTCTCCTATTTTGCTTTTCAGTCTATTGCCTTAGTGGCTTCTGGATTAAAACAAACTTCACACATCCTCTCTGAATCCTAGAAAATTTCTTTCTGTCTCAGCTCCAAGTCTTGGATCTGCTCCATGATGCTGACAGACCCCTTCTTTTCTCTGGAAGCTTCAGTCTGGCTTTTGCTGCAAGCTGTGCCCCTGCTATTCCCTCTGTCCTGCTCTGCCTGTTCCCAAGGGCTGGCAGGGCTGAAGGCTCTGACACTCCAAGGGCAGGCACAAACTTCCTCTCCTGCTTCTGCACAGTGTTCAGTGTGGTCACTGGGCAGGGTAATCACACAGCATTTCACTTGCTGCCTATCCACCCAACATTTCAAACATACCATTTGCAGTCCTTAGATGGTAAACGGTGATGAGATTGTTCTCTTTGTCACAAATTGTCATGCTGCAGGATGGGTACAGAATCTTGGTCCACTTTGTGTCTGAAAAAGAGGGTGTGGTATATTAATAACAGTGAATTTTAATATTTTACATAATGCAGGGCAGGAGAATGTTGTGATTAACAAAGAAGAACCTGGGCAAATGGCCTTCATGCCCCAAAATATTCTTCATCTGCACTGAAGGGAGTAATGAGAGTTTGGTCCTTGCTTTCCTTCTTGCTCCCTGTATTCCAGAAAGAAGTTACGGAGTGTACTTGCCGGAAGTCCGTGTAGGTCCATCTCTGTTTTCTCGCAGAGTTAAAATGTGCTACCAAGGTGTGTCAGGATGAGCCCATGGGACTGTTGCAGAAAGCCATGGTGAAAACCTCTGGAAACACTGACTTTCACAGACTCATCAGGGATAATTCAAAGGTAAAACTTTGTGAATCTTTCTCAGCTGTTTTTTTGAAACCCCCACTCTACCTTCCCTGTGACTACCAGTCTTCGTTCCCTGCTCATGTTCACACCCTGCAGTCCCTCTTGCACACCATTTATTCAGGCCTGTTTCCCATGAATCTTTATTCCATGTACTTTTCAGACACAAGCAGCACGCTGTCTGGATCAGCAAAACCTCACATGGAGTTTTACATATCTTATCCTATTAGAACAAGCCATATATTCTGTAGTTTAGCAGAATTATAGGGAGAATCAGACAGGTCACATCTCCCTCTGTTTTTTCACAGAAGAAAATGAATGTGGTATAGTTCATATTGATGCCAAGTACATAATCATGTTTCCCTCCTACTTAGGAAAGCTTAGCCTCAGAATTTTATGGTAGATGAGCAGATGCATTACATGGGATGTTTTCCAGATTCCTTTTTAAAAATCTGAGTCGCTCAGTGTTTGCCATGCAAAGTCCTTTACTCTGTAACAATGTCACTAGACCATTTGAATATTCACCAGAAAACAAGCTGAGCAAATTACTGGACTGAATAGCAAATTTTTAGTCAAGTTTGTCATTCAAGTTAAAGAAGTGGCATGGATGTCAAAAGAAAAAAATTCTAAAAGTATGGTCCATATTTGCTCCTGATTTTGAAAAAAAAAGCTCTGTTTTTTCTTGATGGTTTATGCACAACCCTGACCTATGTGATGGCATCAGGTCTGATGATTTGAAGGTTTGATAAACTTACTCATTTGAAAGAATGATAAATTAAATTGAGCTAGTGGACAGTTTCAGAGCATATCTAATTGGATAAAATTTCTATATCACTACAAGTTTTCTGCAAAATTTTGTGTTTGCTGTGTTGAGTATCTCTCCATTAAGAAGGCTGAATATTGTGGGTCCCTTTCTTAGTGCTGTCTATCGTGCCATGAGGCATCACTGGGTGTTGGTCAGCTCTGCAGGGTTAGCCCAGAGGTCTTCATCTTTGAGGAGGTATGTTGCAAGTAATATCAGGAAGTTTGCCTTTCTTGAGTCTTGACTACTTAGTTCAGTTTTGCCATGTGAATGCCTTCGTATGTGTGATGATTTCAGTGGTGATCATCTCAGATTCCATTAATTCTCTGAAGATTCCAGTTAAGTTCTGGCTAGTGAAAACTATCTGGTCTGCTAACTTCAGAGAAAGAACTTCAGAACATTTTGTAAGAATATATTTTTGGTGGACTGTGTGTATAAGAATTTTGGGAAAAAACCTTATTCAGAATAGTGCATGGCTTAAAATAGCATGATAAGCATTCAGCTCCTAGGAAGACATGAATTCAAAAGTTTTACTGCTATGTCCATATACATATAACTCTTCTTCCACATCTGTTTTGTATTTTTGTGTTTTCCCAGCAGTTTCTGAGCCACAATTCCAATTGTGGCTTTATTAAACGAGCTAGAAATGGATTGGCCTCGGTGAAGGTGAAAGGAACATCTGGCTTGCTAATGGTATGATTGTCAGAGTGAGGACAACTTTTCTCTCTGAAGTAATGTCTCCCTAAAATGAAGAAAAAGGAGAAAAAGTATTTTCTTCAGGGCCCTTTGTCTATGAAAGGCCTTTTTATTAGGACATACCCTTATAGAAATTATTTTTGAGTGCCTTCTTAAATGCTAGCAACCAAAGATACAAACGTTAGTCATAGGAAAGAAACCCCAATTTCTTAATGAACGGGTAACATTTCATTCATGCTCTTTGAATATTTTTTTGTTAAATGAAAGGTTGAAAAAGGCAGTTTTAAAAAGAAGTCTTGACAATAAAAATATTAATATATGGTGCAACTAAACTTCTTTCTGGGCTTGAGGTCTACATCTGTGACTAGTGGCAGCAGTCCATGCTTGGGAGCGGAATCTTGCTGCTCTGCCTGGTAAAACCCATCACAGCCTTGTTCACTGCTAGTCCTCAGTCTGACTCACAAAGAGCATCAATACTGGAGTCGCCCAGAGAAAGCTCATTCTTACTTTTTGAAGATTTATCTTGTTTAGTGTTTGATTTTATTCTGATTGATATCTGTCACATCTGGTGAGAAGAGCTTACCTGCTCTTTCAGAGAATGCCATTCTGCAATGTGCCTTCTCTTGGGGCACAAAACAATCTATACGGCAGAACTACAGGCCTTGAAAATAAGACCCAGGTGGCTAAGGGATGATAAGCTTTGGAATTGGGCAGTTCTAGGTTCCTGGCTCTGCAGCAGCCCACTCTGTGAGCTTTCACTTAGTTCCCAACCCAGATATTAACTGGAAATTATGGCCTAGGAAAAAAAAATATGCTTTTTTGTTGTCTACCTGTTAATTTATTTTTTTTTCTAATAAACTGTGTGAACTTCTCTAAGAATTGTCATGACACCCTTTTCCCCTTAGCTGGAAAACTTTATTTAGTTCTATAGTATATTAGATTGTTAAGTTTGAAATTTAGTGGCTGTTTTCCTTAGGAACTTATTGATTTATATGTTACAAACTTGTCTGGGTGAGCAAAAGACTCTTTTCTCAAGTTCCTTGGCAGAATGGTTTCTCCTATATGTTTCCTGGTTGAAAATTCCTTCTCCATTTGATTACTGAAAGACCATCATCAGCTCTTCTTTTCCTCTCATGATATAAAAGCATGTTGGGGGAAGTTAATTAACAGTCTGTTCTTTTCCATATTTAAAGATTTTTAAAAAATCTGTTTAGTTCCTGGGAAAAGTCTATATTAAAATAGAATATTGCATGGAAAAACCACTTGCAGATAATAGTTCTGAGGTAAAAGACACAGTAAAGGAGCCAGTGACTTTCTGTCTGTTTTCCTTGGGATGTATACTAGGCATTTCCATGGTGATTAGTGTTTTATAAATGCCAGAGATAAATGGCCACAAGAAACTGCTGTAAACAGCAATAAGTATTGAAATAAAGGCTTAAACAATCCTCCCAGCTTCCCCTTGTGATTCACTCCCTGCAAAACTGCAACTTGTGGACCTGCCTGACCAAGCTAAAAAGCTCATGTATAGGGCTTATATTATTTTCTAACCACCTGACACTTCTATATTTTCATTTAATTTAAAAATATGTATCACCATTCAGTGGCTCAAATTGTATCAATACATTTGTTACAATGTTGGCAGCATTCATTATGAAAATGTACTCACCCTTTGTGGGGAAAAGTCATAATAAGCCCACAGGTAATGGAAATGGTAAGTGACACCTGCCAGTCACCACAGCCCTGCCTGGAATGCAGAGCCTGTCTCACATCAAGTCACTGGAGTGGCAGCACATGTTGTGTCAGCTGGCAGGTTACCAAGGAAAATAAAGTTGGAATGATGACATTGTTGGCACCCATCGAATAAGGTAAAGTCTGTTTTAATTAAAAGCCACAAACTCTAGAAAAATTGACCAAATCCCAGGCTCTGTTTCATACCTGGGCATTTTTTGTATTTCTACCTGGAAGTCTGTGTAACTTGGGAAAGGGAGGTGGTACTGTAGGTGCCAGCCTGGCTTGAAACATCTTCTTTCCTAAAGAGGTGTAAATAGAGTCAATGTCAATTAACTGCTATGGAAGTGCTACAATGCAAAAATTGCGTTTATCGCAACAAATGCACAGTTCAAGGATGAGGCTTTTCAAGAGTATCATTTCTCATCAGAGGGACAAGCTAAGTTCACTCATAGTTGAAAACAGTTACTTTGAGTTTCAGTCAAATGGATATTGGTGAAGTCCGTGATTAAGGTTTGTCTTCTATCTTGTTTATTCCACATTGGTGTGTTTCCTGTTTGCCATGGTTGAGCATCTGATTCCTGTTTATTTCCCCTGTGATGAGAGGTTGGTATGCAAATTCTGAAATAAGTGTCTTTATAAGTCCGGAGTTTCCAGGAGAGAATCAACACTTAGAGCCTGTTCTTGGTCTCCCCACGGTGTGTGGGAACACTTTGCCAGCTATACAAACATCTTATAAATGATAGAAACATTTGTAACTTTGGGGTTCCCATGCTCTGAACATTCATTTCATCTTGCCTGAAGCAACAATAGTAACATGAATATTTTACCTATTTTATCTTTTTTTTTTTTTCCTTTGCTGTATTTAGTTTTAGTCCTTTTATTGTGTATACCATAGGACTTACAAGTGTGTTCAAAATGTCATGTTTCTATATGGTTTAATTTCTCTGGTGGTTACTGGATTTGAATGTCTGTAACAAACCAATTGCTCTTAGTATTTTTCCTCATTAATAAATGTTTGATATGATCACTTAAAACCTTGTAAGCTTAAGGTTTTGAGGCAACAGTAACAAAAATAAAAATTACCTCATCTCTTCTGATTCCTATGTGCTCTGCATTAATTCCTACAATGGATTTTTACACGAAAGTTTTCTAAAGATATGACAAGTGATTATTTCTTTAAGTATGTACTCTATCCATTATTAAATTGATTATTCAAATCTCATTTAAAACAAGAGGCCAGATGGCAATATTCCAGTATTTGTTGCTACTAGCAACCACAAACCCCAAACTGAATGATTTCCCATTTTTCAGTGTGGTTGAAAGGGGTCTCTTCATTTTAAATGCAATAAAAAGAAGCTACAGTTAACCAATTACAAAACCAGATTGTTGTACTAATACTTTATAAAAATCTTTCACTGACATTCTGTTACACTTGTTGGTGACCTCCTGAAGTATGTCATCTATTTCTAGGTTTGTTAACTTTGTTACAAGTTATAGTTGTTCCTTAGACTATTATTGTCATGAAAGGAAGGCACTTTTTTTTTTTATTATATCTTGCTCAGATTATGAGACTCAAGGAGATTATGACTATTCTAAGACAGCATAAACAAAAGAATAATATTAAGAAAGGCTCAGAACATATTGTACCTGGTGGCTGATACATGTGATTCAAGTAAAAGAAATGTATATTGAGAGTAAACTTTAAAGTGATATAAAAATGTCCTTCAAAAAATAACTGGGGAGTGAGTAATGAATGCCTCTGCAGAAGTACCTGTGATTTATAGAATAAAGACTGAACCAATATCTAGAATTTGATGTTTCACTTTTTAGCCTTTAGGAGTCCCACAGCTGACCATTTTGGCTAATTACCCAAAAAAACGACACTGAGGCAGGGACTTCCTAATGGTGACTGCTGTGTAGTGGTAAAAAGTGACACCAGTCTAGCTTGATAATTGGCATCAGGGCAGTGATCAACAGTAAAGACAAGCATGTAGAAGTAACTTTTTGATTTTAATGTTTTACATACAACTAATTTTTTCATATATGCACCTAGAAGTGTCTAAAGATATGTATTTCTTAACTATGTGTGTGCTTGTCCCTGCAGATATGAAAGCTGAGTATTTTAATGATACTTGACGGAATCTCTGTTTTAGCCATAGTATTAAATAGTCTTGAGCTGCATTTATTTTGTTACTTCTTGTTTGTTCTCGACTCCCTATGAAATCATGAGTAAAATTCCCACTGACTGGAGTACATACCACTGGCCCAGTTTTCCTTGTTGGCTTTTTAGGCAATAATATTTCTGGTCAATGACCTGCATTTTGGCAGGCAATTTGGCACTTAGTTTATGCTGTATACAAGTACTAGATATACTGTATACAAGTTATATTTAATATTTCTTATTAAATGTAACTTGAATTTTTCCTCACTCTGTGTAGCAGATGAAAAAATGGGTCCCAAATGGCAGGTGTTACTCAGATTGCTTAATGTGCTGTCAGGAAGAACTAAGAGGTTGTAGTAAAGAGTCTAGCTCAAGAAAGGAGATAGGATAGGCAAATAGGAAAGTACCCTTCTGTTTTTTATTCAATTTAGCAAGAGACTTTAGTAAGTTATAATAACTTTTGAAATAAAATGCTTGGTTAACAGTAAACATGCTCAGCCCCATAATCCAGGGACTATTTACACTCTGATAATTTCAAGAAACAAATATTAGCTCATAAATGCTGTGATGGCAAAATGTGCTAGCATACATGTTAAGTTTCTAATCAAACATTGCAAAAATTCATTAATCAGTATTTCATAGTTCATTACAGTCTGACTAATTTTGAAATCCTTCATGTAAATTGATTAAATGTCTTCAGTATTCAGATGAATGGGCTTTTGTTTTAAGCAACCTTTACTGTGAAGTCCATATTTCTCTGGGATTGAGTTCTGGTAACATTTGACTGTCATGTCTGACATACTAGCCAGTTGCCATTTCACCCCTTCTTTGTCCCCTCCTCTCTGTTCCAAATATCTCATTGACCAATTGTGAGAAAAATATTCTTAAATCTTCCCTAGACATAGCAGGTCATGGTTAGAAAGTGCTCCATCATCTGCTGTCACCAGTCACCAAAGGCTTTTTCTTTTTTTTTTTTTTTTTTTAAATAATGCAGCTCTTGCCTGTGTTGGAGGGAAGTGTTTTGCTGTATAAACAGCAGACGTGAAGACTCTCAGGATGGTGATCAAGTCTTGTTTTGCACAAGAGAAATACTCTGGTGGCCAAAGCTGTTCTGCTGCCCTAATGCGCAATCACTTACCAGAGGAGCGCTGCCCTGCCTGTGCCTCAGCCCAGCAGCCACTGCCGAATCTCAGCACACAGCTCCGTTCCCTCCGAGGCTGAGCTCCCTGAAATGAGAGCAAAGGCTCTGCTTCCACTGAGCACTGTGTCAGGACACAGGTTTAACAGTTTTATATAAGACTATGATGGGAGATTAATGGATTTTTATTAGAGAGATACCACATTGCTTCTTGTGCAAACATTCAGCGGCTCGTCTACGTGGTAAACACAGAGAGCAGTCCCATATAGTCTTTCACAAAATAAATTCTTGTGAATGCATAATGCTGACAAAATAATGGCCATATTCTTGCTTGCTTTAGTGGACAACTTAAAAACTTCTACTGTGAATTTCTACTCGGACTTTTTTTACTGTGATGAACCCTTTTGAAAAGCCAGTTAAATTATTTCAGAGCTCGTACAGCGTGCTTGTAAGGGCCTGAGGGTGGGCAGCATGTATTAAGTTCTCGAGTTAAAAATCTGACTGTAGAAGTTTGTTGGTCATTCAGCTAACCATCACAGAGTCTTCTGTGTATCCAGAAAAAGAATTTATACCTGCCTTTTGCACAAGCTGCACTGGTGCCTGTCAGGAGCCTCTGCTCATCCTTGGATAGTGCCATGTTATGATCTGCACGTTCACCCTGAGCACTTTCGCTAATGCTCTTATAAGGAGGTTGTGATCTGCATTGTTTTCCTCTCCTCCAAGTTTGGTAAATGACTTAGATTATCTGCAGATTGTGTAAATTATTTTGCTTAATTTTCTTGACAATGCTGCAGCAACCCTTAAGAAGTTGTCACTGGACTCCAGGGTTCTTCTTACTTTTGTCTTTCTCCAGAAATGGGATTGCGTGTTGTAACTTCAGTGATTGAGCGAAATGGCTTTCCTGTTATTTTTCTGGTGGACTCTGAGATCCATGCAAGCCATGAAATGCAATTGCAGCAGCGCGGCCCTCAGTAAAAACAGGGCTGCATCTGTCCTAACTAATATTTTATTTATTATGAGTCCAGTAGCTGTTACCACATCAATAGCTGCAAAAATAAGAGGCAAAGCCAACTTTAGCAAAGACAGTTGCTCTGCTCTTGAAGAAAACAGCTCTTGCTGTTTTGGTTTGATACTTAAAAGAAATGTGAGGATTCCAGAAGGTGTAGTATGATCCAAAAAGGCTGATATCAGGCAGGATAGAGAACTCCAGGAAAACTGAACCCCAAGAAAAATCTAGAAGTCAGTAATACATGATAGTTGTTGCCTTCCTCCACCCCCATCATTTAGGAGTTGATTTGCAAGCCACAGTAACTAGTGGTGAAACAGTACTTCGACCAGAGGTGTTTTTCTAAAAACTGGCCATGGCCAAACATCCCATAGAGCAGTGGTATTGTTTTCAAATATTTGTGTGTACTTAGTCTTACATGTTATGTCTTACAGGTGGTCGTGGATCACATATAAATAGATTATACTGTAATTAGTCATTTCAGTGGCCTTTTAGCCAAAGGTTTTATCTTTTTCATGTGAAGTTCTCCTGTCTTCTGCATTAGTTGGCACATTCTTCTAATCACCATTTTGTTTGGGTGCTTGGCCTCTTTAGTCCTTTGGAAACCCCATCAGAATGCCTGAGGTCTCAGCTGTGCAATGCTGGCCCACCAAGGAAAGGCTTTCTGGAGTTTGCTTCATTTCTGGCTTATCTTGAATTTTTTCCCTGTTTTAATACTTCCTAGGTTTTGTCAATATATTCAAAGACTTTCAGATTTGAGATACATTCATGAACATTCTTGGATTTTAGAGCAGTGACTTTTTAATTTGACTCAAACTGTGATACTGTAAGGTCACTAATTAACACGGGGAAACCTATTGAGTTGCCCTTCAGCACTTCCCAAGACCAGTATTGTCTAACAGAGCCTTTTTTGAGATAAAATGGATGTTGAGTTCTTATTTAGGTGAACCGTCTTAGTTGTTTCTTGGGACTTCTACTGTAAGAACTAAAGAATAAAGCCCAACAAACCAACTTGTTAATGAAGGAAATTTTTGTATCTGTTTTCCTCCTAATCAGTATTAAAAGGATAGATGTGTGATTCAACTTAAGGGATCTGCAATGAATCAAGGGGTGTTTATGGTAAGTTTTGACCAAGCTATTAAAATGAGACTTTCAAAGGGATTATGTACTTAACTGAAAGCCCTTGGAATATCCGAGCTCAGTCTTGTCTCTTGCTGGAATTTGGAGCTGTTGGAGAGTTCGTTGGCATTTTGACATGCTTGACCATAATTTGTAGGGACAGAAAGGCATTCTTCTCTTTTTCAAACTTCTCCTTCTGTGGACTGTTTGATGTTAATAGTAAAATTTTGTCTGTTTCCTGTCATGTCAGTCTAGAGGGAAAAACTGAAAAATTACTATTTCCCATAAATTGTTTTACACTTAACAGATTCCAAATTACATTTATTTCTGCAATGTTATTCCTAGGAAGCATTTTTTTTAGAAAATTAGTGAATCTTTCAGGAATCGGTTACATGTGATAGTTGTATGCCAGTCTCTGAAGTAAATTCTCCTTTAAGGTTTGCAAATCTTAATTCCAGTGGTAGTACATTTTTATTTTTTTTTAATCTTGAAGCAGCAGCCTGATCAGTGACTGTGCAATAGGATGAGTTCCAGCTTCGTTTCCTTCAGTAATTTCATTGCAGATGCCTTCAGTAAAGATATTGTACTTACAAGGATAAGGTGAGCAGAATACAGAGAATGTGCCTTCTAGTTACCTGGGAGAGATACCAACATGTGAAAGAGGGGGAAAAAATATTGAAGCAATATGTACTTTTACCTAGCTTTTATGAACATGAAGTTTTGAAACAATTTATCCCTCACTTCAGTAATATTTGTGTCTTTCATAAATCATATTTACATATATTTTATGGAAAAATAGCTTCCCTTACTGCTTCTGTAATAAAAGAGTCTTTGCAAATCTGCTCCCTAATAAATTAAAAGTAGCTGGCCACATCTTTTTTGAAAGTCATAAAGGGGAATTAAGTGCCCAACTCCCATTAACTTTTGATGATGCCTGAGAAACTCTGCCAGAAGATATCTCACATATGCCTTCAAAACTAGTGGTTGAGAGTTTATTTTGATTTTAAGGGCAAGAAATTTGCTATGCTACGCTCTGCTTTTTGCCTCAGAGAGGATCATTGTTTGGTGGTGTGCCCATGCCTGACACTCTGGGGTTTTTTAAAGTCAGCATTCAAAGCCTGAGGGTGCTGTCCCTTCAGCAGTACTGGCTTTGACCCTGGAGGTGGATGTTGGAGAGCAGAGATGTAACTTCCTGCTTGTCCATTCACATACTGGGTGCCTTTGGCAGGCTGTTTCCCTTCTCGGTGTGAAAGTCCCTTTCCTCTCTACAGATTACAAAGTACATGCACTGGGATTTATTTTAGTCTGTGTTTGTGCAGTGTTTGCTCAGAGGACTGAGCTGGAGTTCTACAAGTAGGTAGCAGCAAAATGAGTTCTGAAAAGCATTGAAGGTACAAGGAACAGTTTAGGATCCAAGAATGACTTCAGTCTATATTTTCCTATTCTGTCCCAGAAATTGTTTGCCATGTAGCCTTCTTACTGTTTTGGGCACTGTGCCATGTCACTGTGGGGCAGTTAGGTGCAATAGAAAAGAATCAAAATGAGACGGTATAATGTGTAGGAGAAAACTCTTTGACCACTGCTGTGTAGGGGTCTTGGGAGCAGTCCAGAGCTAAATAGAGTTATATTCCATATAAACAAGTCAAACCTGCAGTAAAAAAGTTGTTTATGGAAAGACTGGAGGTGGCACTGAGTGCTCGGGTCTGGTTGACGTGGTGGTGTTCAGTCACAGGCTGGACTTGATCATCTCAGAGGACTTTTCCAACTGGTGATTCTGCACAAATTATGAAGTAAAGTAAAATCAGATTAAAAAAAAAAAAGAAGAGGTTTGCCTATAAATAAGATTTCTTCATGAGGTTTTTTTTTCCTCCTCTCATTAGACTTTAAACCTATTAAATTGAAAATCAGAGAAAATCACTTAGATCTGTCCTACATGCAGTATCCATTAGTTTGATTTGAGTTAATTTGCTTTGGAAATTTAAGTAAACTGCAGCTAGTTGGCTAAATAAAAAAAAAAAAAAAAAAGAGAAACTTTGTGATTTAATGACCATTTTTTTTGTTCTCATTTGCACTGGCAAATTTGAGCTGGATTTCATAGGAAGACCTACATTATAACAAAACATTTCACAAAAATTAGAGCATATGTCTTTTTATCAGAACTAAAAAATTACATTCTGAAAATATTTTCAATATGCAAATAATTATTTTAAAAGGTTTGCTAGACTTTGAATCTAAGCAGCTAACATAGACAAGGCGTAGCTACGTAAATCCAACTCGAGTTGCCATTATTACCCATTAATCTTAAAATAGATGAATCCATAGACACTGGAATCATACACTGATAATTTAATATAAATGTATTAGACTTGCTAATAATACTCTGCCAAGGACTGTTTTAAGCATCTGAAAGAAACCCCCACAGATTAATTCATAGTAATAAAATAATTTTAGACAGCATCTTAGTTTGGGGAAATATGTTTTATGTTACAGATTTTCAAAAGATAAAAATATTTTAAAATGTTCTCCTTATGCTTCTATTGTATTTTTACTTTATTGCTGGTGATTTCTACTTTTGACTAGCTAATGGGAATGTATTTTTTCTCTGTATTGCTATTACCTCTTCCTGCTACTTTCCAGGTCACTAATTTTTCTGCTTAGAGTTCATTCTGCTTAGACCGATATGCTGTCTTTTTTAATGAGGTTATTTCTGGGTTATTAGCCTTCCTGTTATATGATACCTTATGTGAAAGATCTAATTGATGTAAATCAAACATAGCTTGCAGAAGAAAATCAAAATGATCTTTTGGATATTTTGTAGGTTCATGTGTATCTCAGAAATTTTGTATTTAAAGCTACTTTTTAGACAAGAGGGTTATATGTGGCTAATAACACAAATAAATCTTTTTTTATTCATACATTAACAGGTTCAAAGAAGTGGAAATTGAAGAAATGCATTGGCATTTTGGTTTGCTGAATAAGCTTTAGATGGAAATTACTCTGAAAAGTATTTAGTGGGAGGGGTTTAATTGTACAGTTCAATAAGCACAGTAACATTTTTTTATTAAAGCATTCTTACATAAGCCGTTAAGCTTTAGGTTAATTTTTACTGTTATTTTCATGTCATATTTAATAACAGAGTTTGGAAATACAACTAAGACTGTGCTATACCTTGTTAACACTTTTAAATGGATTACATGTATGCTGCCTTTTTAGAATTATTTTTGTTGCAAATTTTGCAGTCAGAAGGATTGTGTTGTTATGTTACACATATTAAAAGCTTGTTGTTTTCCAGTCACTTTGCTTGTGGCAATCGGTAGTGTCAAAGGGAATTGTGTGTCTTTTGTATATACATTGTAATTATACAGGAAAGGAAAATGCGATTTATTCTTTTTCACATTGGTTTCCCCCTCCTTTGTGATCTGATATTTTTTGCCTCCGCTGAAATGTCCTGGCTGCAAGATACTTGAGTGACCTTTATGTATATACTATTTTATGTTCTTCTATACTACCTGTGCATGTTTTACATAATATAAACACAAAAGGTGTGTTGTTTCTAGAGAAAATATCTGGCACACTACACCCCAGTTTACCTAGCTGTGAATATTTAGCTCTGCGTTGCATTGCAATTTAAAGTTTTTCTTGCCAGCTGTCAAGCTCTGTGATTTTTTTCTTTTTCCTTTTACTTTACCTATAATTTAGGGTTGGATTATATAGCAGTGTCAACCCCTGCTGCCACACCTTAGTTCTATTTAATGCATGTACACATTTGCTTTCTGTGCAGAAAACTGGGACAAAATCCCATTTTGATCAGCTTTCCAGATCCCTAATGAGAGACAGTCTGTAATAAAAAAAGCCTTTCAAGCTAATAGGATACGTTTTGTTTTGCTTTTACTCAGAGCTAGTAAGCTCTCCATTAGTATGCCTGAATCCTTTGAATTATTTTATTTCCCAAGAACTTTAGAAAATTCCTGGTTTTGAGGGATCCAAACCTAAGAAAATGTTGGAGTATTTGCTAAATGGTGTGCTGATGTTCTGAGCATGCTTAGAGTCAGTGAGGTATTTTATGAGAACCTGAGTGATGTGTTCTAGAAACTAATTCAACTTTGTCTATAGACTATGTGTTTTCAGTCAAAACTTCCTGCAGAATTTTTGATAAATATTAGATTGTGTGAGAAATTGTAGTGAATAAAAATATACATCACAGAAAATGTCAGTCTGAGCAACAATTCAATATTTATTTTCTTCTTGCCAATGAATACAGAACAAATCACAACAGTTCAAGTAAAGACATTTCCTTGATGAAGGTGAGTTAAATGCAAGGAAGATGATGGTAATGTCAGCTAATTTCTAAGAAGCTGGAGTTTTCTGGTTGTCAAAGCCAGACGTGCTTTGGCAAGTATAGTTAGGTGTGTCAGGTTCTAATACAGCAGCTTTTAGTCCACCATTTGGACATTACAGGTTTAAATTACTGGCATTGCTTTCACTGCCATAGTTTTCCCAAGAGTCACTGCATGGTGTGTGAAATTTTAAAGTATTGACATTACTGTTGTTTAATTTGAACTAAAGACCCCAAAGAACGTAACACAAGATCTGGTCAAACTGTGCTTAAGAATAAATTGAGATATTACAATTTATTTCCTTGAATCATTTAAACTGGGGAGTGGGGGTGATGGAAAGGCAAAAAAGGTGCCACCTGGAAGTATCTGGAATTCCCTCCACAACACAAAGTTAATCCAGAGTAATATCTGTTTGGGAAAGCTTTGTATAGGTACATCTGATATCAAAAGTGTCTTTGGAAAGGTTTTGGACAGGGGTATTGTCTGGCATAGCAGACGGGTGTATTTGTGTTTGTAAAGGTACAGAAAAATTCCTTCACTGGGTGAGGTAAATGAACTCGTGAGTTTTCTGGAAGGTTCTTCCTGCAGCTGCTTGCTTTGTATTTGTGTTTGTATTTCTGTAATAAGCACAGCAGTTAATTTGAGTTCTTCTCTGTAGTTTGTATTGCTTGCACACATCTAAGTGCAGTCACAGAACTACTGAATGCTGTTAAGGTCTGTTCTTTGCGTGGTGACAGCAGACAGCCACAATAAGACTTCCAAAGCATGTTTCCATCACTTTCCTGCCACAGGGCAGAGGGTGCCAGACTGTCCCTTAAACTGGCCTTTTGGGCTCACACCAAATGCATCTGAATTCATTCACAAAATAATTGGTGTGGGGGGAAAAAAAGGCCTGAAGGCACAAATATTAGTAGCTTGTTTGGGAAAAGTTTGAGAACAAATGATGAACTTTTTAGTGCTTTCAATAATATTCTAGTTCTGGGTATGTGTAAATACTTTAGGGCTCTGAGTTTAAATGAGCAGAGGACAGGTTCGGACAGGTAGGGTTTAAATCTTAAAGAATGGGTGTGATGATTCAGAAAATGTCGTTCATGTTTCACCTACCAATAGAAACCCTTTTTGTCTTTTGGTGATTTCAGTTTCAAGTAAAGTTCTGGACATCTGGGAGGAATCTTCTGTTTTAGTCTGCTTCTGTTCCTTTCAAGGAAATATTTATCTTCAAATTAAGGGTGTAATAGGGGGTGTGTTTATAAGCTCTTTAAAATGTGAAAATGTTGGTGCAAATGTGTTGGATCTTCAAAGTTCAGCGATGAATCTTTTTGTTTGGACACAAAAGGAAGGAAGTTGCTAACAAATTTATGGAAGCACTTTAACATTTGCTTTTTCACATGTGTGAAGTGGCTGGCACTTACATCCAGGTCTATATCATAATCTAATAAACCTTTAATACAGAAGAGTCTTTAAACCACTCTTTCTGAGTAATTTAAGCTGTTGTACCTGCCTGCCTGTAAAAGATGGATAATATTACCATTCACCTGGGAACTATCTTCATTAATAAATTTGGATGAGATTCCATTCACTCTTTTCATCTGTGCTTGATACAGAATTCTGAAGGTGCAGTCAAAGGTGAAATAGGGAGGGAAGAGTAGGGAAAAAAAATGTCTAACTTCATAGTAGAACATTTTTACCTTTAGTTTTTACCATTCTGACATATCGCTTTGTCTGATTGTTCACTCTTACTACTGCGGCACCAAAATTAGTTTTTCAACAGACTCTGTTCACATCAAATGTGAATATTCTTTTTCCTATGTTTCTAGTAATTAAATGCAATAGACATCATCTTGAACCTGAAAATGCAGGCCATGGTTCAGAACTGGGACGTACAGTTTCACAGTATCCATCTTACTGCCATTTATGTTTCATGGGTGCTTGAAATTCTGTCTCAGTAGTTCTGTAATTTGTGTACAAGCAAAAAAGAAAAAAAATCCCAAAACATGGAAAGGCCTCATCTGCCTGTTAGTAATGATAATAACAGAAATCTAAGAAGCCTCATCTGTTGCTTATCTGTTTAAAGTAAGATTCAGTAATCTTGAGCAGTGCTGAAGATCAGGTTCCTTTCTTGTGTTCAATTCCTTGCGTAGCACAAGTATCAATGCAATAACAGAAATAACAAAGAATGTTTCATTTTCAGGTCTGTGACATGGTTTAGTTTGTGGTTACAATGCCTTCACTTTCAGAAGTGCATGTCCTTCTCCAGTCAGATAGCACCTCAGTGCCAAAGTGTAGCTACTGGAGTGCCCTGATATTGGGCACTGTGCTACAACATGTGCATTGTGCTTGTCCTGGCCACAAGCCCCGTGGGAACCTCCGAGGCAAAGCCCTGAGCAATTTGGAATGACTCACGAGCTAGTTGTCTGACTGATGTGTTGATTTGCCAGCTAGAATTACCTGGGGTTTGTGAGGAGACCAAGAGAAGTCGTTCTCCTTGTACAACATGCTGAGTTTCATAAAACCTGTGAGAGTGAAAAGAGAAGGAGTTCTGATCCTTTACAAATTTGGTTGTGGTCAGTAGCATCTCAAAGATGGACAGTGGTGGTTGCAGAAGCCTTGCTTTCTTAAGGAGAGAGGTTTCTGCCTTAATGAGTTTAAGAACTAGTGAAATATTTCTAAAACTTTAGAAAGAAATTGTCATTATCCTCATTTTACCTTGGATAAAAAAGTGATCACTGCACCCCCATCCTCACCCTGAATTCTGCTGTATAAGAGGGACAGATGATCTTATGAACATATAAGTGTTTAAGTGCTTTAGAATTTTAGGAGCACCAGCATTGGGTTCATCTACAGATGAAGACTGAAAATAATTATGAATGTCCTGTGAAAGCAGGTTCTACTTTCATTGAATTTGTAAGTTTAACAATGTGAATATTTTAATTTTTCTCAATATTTTCTACTCCTTTCTATCAAAGATACTGAATGGACCAGATCATACTACATGCACCATGAATGCCAACTAGTTCTTTTTCCACCTACCGTTGGAATATTATGGGTCAATTTAGCAAGATCATTAACAGCAACCATTTTTATTCCCCTTGCTCCTAGATCATTAACAGCAACCATTTTTATTCCCCTTGCTCCTATTTCAAATCCCAGAAGATGAATTCTTATGCAGACAGTTCAACATGTAGATGACCAATTTATGTTGTAATTCCTAAACCAGTGTGTTTAGAATTTAAGCTGGCTATGGCTCACCAGTGCTGAGCATTCCCAGATTCCTTTTCTTTACTTGCATGGATTCTGGCAGGAAACAGTATTAATTTTGGTTAACCTGTCTTTCTAAGATAAGTAATTTGTATTTAGAGCTTTCAAAAAGATTTTAATTAACAATTAGATTGACGTCAAAAGGTTTGTTGGGATCCTGGGTTTTCTTTTTGTTTTATATTGTGTGTACACTTTTTCAGAATACTGCAGTAAATTCACCATCATGTAACATGTCCTGCAACTCTCAGAGATATCCTGGGAAAGTCGATTCTACCTACTGTTTTTTTCCAGATTAGATTGGTTTATAAATTGGTCTGGAATGTGAATTTCCTTCTTTGGTGTGGTTTTTCATTAACAGCTATCTTTACATCATGATAAAACTTTTCTTTAAAAAACAAAATACTTAATTTCATTAATCTGTTTAGCAATACCAATATAATGAGCCATAATATTGATTTTTTTTACTTAGGATTTAAAATCTCTATTTCTTTCCACAGAATTAAATGCTTCAAACTGATACTCAACCTCCTTACAGTCCCCTCTTTAATTTAGTTGTTATAATTAGGCATTAACTGGTGTCGGTGGTATAGCCAGTTACAAGCCATTCTGTTCTGCTTGTCTTGATTATCACAGTTTGGATGTAAAGTAAATTAGAATGAAAGACTATACAGTCCAATTACAGATAAAAGCAGCAAACTCTACTGCTGTAATTAGATGCCAGTACTATTTTTCTTAGATTTTCTATCTCTGAGGGCATTTCTTGTAGCTACTTTGCTGAAGCTAATGTTTAAAGATTTTATAAATGCTTTGTGTCTTTGTGGCATCATCTTTGCTCCTTAAACTTTAAATGGCATGTTTTGAGGTGCAGGATCTGTCTCTATATATGCCTTGCCTGTGATTCATTTCTGACTCAAGCTGATGTAATGTGTTATCCATATAATGAGTGTGTATAGATCTTAATAAGCAGGAGTGTGAAATAACAGCCATGCTTTCAAACTTTCCATTGTAGCAGTGAGGAGGTAACTTCTTTTTGCCTTGATGAAAAATAATACCATCCATTTCTCCTCTGCTGTGGCAGATACGAGTGGGTGTGCTGAGGGTTCTGCTGATTCCCACCTCTGTGACTTCTCCACCAGAGGACAGTTCTCCTCACAAATCTGTTGTGAGTCTCCAGTGTACCTCATTGATAACCACAAATTTTAAATAGAACCTCCCAGAAGGACTCTCTACTTCAAAGTGTACTTGGGATAAGGGGGACATAAGGACATCCAGCAGGCAGTTGGGTCAAGGTCATATAAAGTTTCCTGACTCCCAGTCCAGTATTCTACAAGCCAGCTCTTATCTTCCTATGGAATCTTTATAAGCTGGCACACAAGCATCCATAAAACAGCAAAAGACAATGTAAATTGGATTGGTTTTGCTGTCTTCTATGGAAAAAATGGAGTCCTTTATGAATGGCAATAACTCTTTAGGTCTGAATTCACTGAAACGTGATGAAACAGACAAGAACCATTTACTCCCCAGCAAGGTCACTGTAAATATTGACATTTTCCATACTTTTACTTGCAGAAAGTTGTACTAAGACAGTTTGTAAATGCAAGGAATACTTTATGCCAGCAAAAATTGCAAACTGCTGTTATTCATCCTTAAGTAAGGTAAAAAGGAAGTACATTTCAAATAGTTTAAGAAAAGTCTGGTGTCTGCTATAGCTGATCAAAAGCACCTGATGGAATAATTTTTGTATTGAAAAATTCAAATGTATGCTTTTGTTGTGGGGAAAACCTAATTTCAGTTAACGTGTTGT
Source organism: Acropternis orthonyx (assembly GCA_035583155.1). Classification (NCBI taxonomy): domain Eukaryota; kingdom Metazoa; phylum Chordata; class Aves; order Passeriformes; family Rhinocryptidae; genus Acropternis; species Acropternis orthonyx. Next base: position 5,227,329 of record JAWWEU010000020.1, read on the forward strand.
TGGAACACTGCATCAAAATAATTGGCTTCAACTGTTTCATTTTGGCAAAGCTGTTTCAAGTCACTCCAGTGCATTCGAAGTTTTACAATTAATTTTATATCTGTTACTCAATATTTCACATGCTACAAAATCTAAACCCATTTGAATCAGAGTAAGATTGCTGAAGAAATAATGTCTGTGTATGTCTTTTTTTTTGTGGGTAGCATTTTACTTGAAAATATAAGACTTGCTGTTCGGCAACATTGCAGTTCCTTCCCTCCCCCCCGCCCCCCACCTTGAAATAATTGATGACCAGTTATTAAGCAGTTTTTCAGCTCTTTAGCAACTGGTGATATGAATTACTATAACAAGGATTATTCTGTAAAGTCATAAAATATCATTTCCATGTGATAAAACATTCAAATTTGTACAAATTCTTATCAATAAGAACAGTGCCAGAAGGGAGCTACAACAAGCAAAATAAGGAGTATGTTGCTCATTGTGTGTGAATTTTGCCTGATTAGAGTACAGTCCACCTGCTTGGGTGTTAGGTCAGTCTCTCAGACTCTCAGAGCTGAACTAAACCCCTGGGGCAGAGTTTGGGATTAAGGCTGTACCACAAGTAACTGAAATGGCAGCTACAACTTGTTACACAGCACCAGAGTGACATATTGGAAACATCAAAGGCTTCCGTGTAAGAGCTCCACAATGGCCTTTACGTTGTCTGGAGAACTTGTATCATTATAGAAACAGGAAATCTAAAGAAATTATATGTGAGTATCATATTATTAGAGACCATTATTGGGGTGATGCTCTAGCTGGTGGTAAAAGATATTTAAAAAATGTGCTTTTATTATTGATGTTTGTCCCTTTCATGCTGTGTTTTGGTATCACTTTAATGTGCCAGTGGAGCAGAAAAGACTCGTGTTGTTTGATTCTCTAGGGTAAAGTTAATTGGTAATTTAAACAAAAATTATAATTAAAAAAAAACATTTAGTAAGTTTCATTTTTCAAAGCAATGTTAAAACGTCCTGTTTCACAGTAAAGGTACAGAAAATTATATATGTTGATTTAAGGAGATTCAGTTTTACGTGATTAATTTCCTAAACATCATTTAAGGTGTAAGCAAAGCATATATTTTCTTGTGGAACTAAATTGGTCTGACCCCTCACTAATTTTACCTACAATTAGTTTGGTGTAATTATCACAGCATACAATTTAGTCTGCTTCCACAAAAAAATTATTGTTCACGGGGCCATAAAACTCTTTAAAAATTGCTTAATGAACAACTCAGCCATGAGTATGTCTTGGAAGATGAGAATTGCTATTAAATATGTAGAACATGAAGATGCAATATGTGTACATTGTACATTACAAACTTGGTATAAAACCAACCCCCCCAGACACTCTGCACTGGGGAAGAACAGCACAAGGTCACAAAATGAAAGTCTGTATCTAGATATATCAAGCTGAAGTAAGATGATGTGTGCAAGCCAAATCCTGGTATCCTCTGATTTCTGTGGGCTTGGATTTTCCACCTTAGAATTATCTTACTCTGAACGCAGGATTTCTTTTGTTGATGGTGGTTTTTGCTTTAAATAAAAATGGTGCCATCATTCATATGAAGGATTTTGGACTAAATTATATACTAATAGTTAGGGTAAAATTGATTGGTGTCACTGCTTCTTAAAGCTAGAAGACCCACACACCAAGTTAATTTCTTTTTTCAAGTAAAGGGAACTGATGAAACTTCTGCCAGACTTGAATCATCCAACAGTCCAAAACTCAGGATCAGTTCATAGCAAAAATTCAAACACCTCTACGGCACCTGTACTTTCGCCAGGATTGATCCACATGTTATTTTCCTACATGAATCCACAGAATTGGCTTCTGATTTATAATACGTATGCTTTGCTCATAAGAGGAAGCAAAACAGATTTCTTCTGTCATTAATTATTACAGAGACTGAGGAAATTTTGCCTTTATTTCCTCTGTAGACAGTGGTAAAGATACCAACTGTCACTGGATATTTTTTTTTTAATTTTCTCAGTTTAAAATAAAGGAGAAAAAATAGAGCAAAAAAGGTATGGTTAAAGGGACATCCCCTTCCTGAGCTCTCAGATTTGTCAGAGATGAACCCTTTTCATGGCAGCTCAGAGAGCACATAGAAATGCTCTTATATATTTGTGCAAGCCTTCACTTCCAACACATGAGTATTGGTATTTTGTCTTCTGTTGTGGAAACAGAATTGCTGCTCAGGAAGGGTCACTCCTCAGTACAGGAGCTTTTTGTGGAAGAGAACTGTAGGTAGGTCAGGATTGATTCTCTGTGTGTACTATAATCATACTGGAGAAAAGCCCCCAGACTTGCCAAAGAGCCTGAAGTGAGATTCCAATGAGAGAGAAATTGAGCCTAAAACCAACCTGGGGTTTTGGGTAAGGGCAGTCAACATGGGGTTTGTGTTATATATCCAGAATGAAGGGGGAAGGGTCATTGCTCTTTTCATTTAGCAAGAGCAACTTGAATCATCTACATCATAACCTATGCATTTTCTGTAGTATCTATCACCATACCAGCATGATGCTGACTTATGATTTCTCCTCTTTTAAAACCTTTTTCCTTAAACCACTTTTATGGGTTGAAATCTGATCACGATTTCCTACTGCCACAGCATATTAAGAATCCTGTTTCCATTGCCAGTTCATAGCAGGAGAAATGTAATTGAGTTTCAAAATATTGTTTCTATTCTAAGTTTTGTCAACAGTGTACAATAAAGTCTTTTGGGTGAGATTTTCAAGATGCATGCAGTATTAGCCAAAATAATGTCTCTCATAAAAGTCCCTTTGTCTTTATTGGACAAAAAGGTAAATAATGCATGTTTGGGATTTTTTTTTTTTTTTAAATTCTACTGTCATTTATTGTCATACTTTGTGGCGTCATAAGATCTTATTTCACTGGTTGCTATACAGACTTCAGAAAGCATCTTGTGCATGACTCAAGACCTCTTTCCCTACAAAACTAATGGAGTACCTTTTGGCAACCTTCCAACTAATAGTCTGCTCCAGATGGCATTGCTTACAACTTCTAAGAAGCACAGGAACAGACAGCAACTGCCTTATTCTTTCTGTCAAATAAACAATCCATGTTTTGGTAGGTTGGGATGTGGTAAAAATAAATCAAGCTTCATAAGCAGCAAGCTGAGCTTGTAAGTAGAACTGTTCAACTTTGGAGGTCGAGTTGCCTACTATCAAGTTCAGAAAGGAATTACAGATAATACCTTGTGGCAAGCCAAATGTTTTGAGCTTGGCTTCTCTGTAAGGAAAAGGGCCACACTCTAAAAAAGTGGTGCCTTGTGGTGATAAAACAAGCAGGGTCAGGGCTGCTGCTTAAACAGTTCACAGCTATTCTCTTGGGCAATTCAGGTACTAGAAGACTAAGCATGCAATATCGTGATACAACTGTGTACAGTATGATACAGGATGAAATCATGTGGAAAGGCAAAACGCTCTGTTTCTTTGAGTAACAGGGCATTCACCAGCTTATCAAAGCAGTCAGTCTGTAAGTACAATGAACAATTTGGGTTTTCCTGCTTGTTTATACCTTGCATACTGTAAGTAGAGATCTATCAGCAATTCATGAGAGTTAAACTCTGGAAAGTATTTTTATGAGTCTGTTGTATAGAAAACAATGGTATAATTGAGATTATTTGTCCATTTCATGGGAAGAGTCAAAAAACCTGTAAGTATGTTGATTCTATCTTTAATTCTTTGTTTTCCTTGTAGGTGCTTGGTGCATGTCATTTCCTTGGTCTGTCAGAAGACCTCAAGATAGCAGTAATTAATCTTCAGTGATACTGAGTATTCTATTAGCTATGAATAATAACTTCGACTTTCACTAAGAGGGTTTTTTTTTAATCTTTGTGGAATGCAAAGTATTGTTCTCAATTAGTTGCAATGACGATAGAAATATCAACTGTAGCCGTGGGAAAGTTGCTATAAGCAACTTGGATCAAATGTTTAATTGGCATAGACTGGCCTTGCTCCATGTTTTGTGTGCAGTTATAACCACCTTCCTGAAGCCCAGATTCTGCCCTTGGAAACAGGAATTTGAGAATTTTTTCCCCTATATCCATGTTTTCTCTATTTACTGGATGACTGTCTACGCAACTCACAACTGTACCTGCGTATCAGGCTCAGGGACAAAATTGACTCTGTTTGGAGATATGGCAGGGAAGGATTAATAAGAAACTTTCAGATTCCATAAACAACTAATAGACTAAGCAAAAAATTAAGTTAATATCCATTGCACCTTATAGATCTTATGTTTGAATCTTTCCACAGAATTTAGTGGCAATGCTCATGTAGAATTTACTTTGCAATTGGGAGCAGAGCCTGGTTCTATAAAGATTCTTCTCTCTGTCATACTGCATGTTACTTTCACCTACAAGACTGACAGTCACGACTATTTATGTTGGAAATTCTCCACTTAGGTCTCCTGGAATTTACATGACCCAAATATTTAAACAAGTGGTTTTAATATTTTACAGTCTTTTAACTATCAGATGGAGTTCAAATTCTTATTGCAGTTTGGAATATGAGTTTGTCTAATTTCATTGAGTAAATTGGCTCAATAATTTAAGGTGGGGAAGGATAGTTTAAAATTTGTAAATATTGCTAAGACTTATATATTAATTTGGTAGCATTTTATTATTTAGAGCTACTATACTTCTTTCCAACAGCAGAAAGAATGGAAGTTACAATAGATTTCTAAAAGCATGTGTGTTTGTGTGTATATACATATATATGAAAAAAAGTTATATGCATCTACATACACAAATGTAGTGTATGTGCACTTGGGTACACAGTAAATGGTATCATACTAATCTGAAAAGTAGAAGGAATAGAAGCAGGATAAAAATCAAGAAGAAAAAAACCAAACAAATAACTATTCCACTCATTCTGAGCAGATCACACAGAATTGCATTAGGAAAAACAATAAAAACAGCACTTTTAATCTGACAAATAAAAATCCAAATAAAATAAAAACAAGATCCATTAATGAAAATAATGGATTTTATCCAAACTAGTTAAATACTTGGCTTATAATTATGGGGTTTTTTTAGTTGATGATGCAGTAGTTTTAGTTATTCACTGGGTAGCTAAAGTTCAAGTAGCACCACAGCAAAACTTTAAGAACAAGGTGAATTGAGATATATATATATAAATATAAAGATTTCCAGGATGACTGTGGTTCAAAAAGGAGAAAAACCTTTTCTTTGGATGGCTTATTAAAAAGAAATGGCTAACACATTTTGGAATGTCTTAAGTCCACAAGAAACGGATTAATGGGCCAATAATGTGATAGTATTAAAGCAGTTTGCTTTAAGAGGTACTTAATTTTTAGTCACAAAAATTTGTGATGTGGTTTGCAATCCTGGAATCTTTTCAGTTGATAAGTTGAAATTATTTACATCAGATACAATGGCTCAAGAAAATTTGTTACAAAAATTCATTTACATTGAGGAAACATATCTTCTGTCTTTATTTTTTCTCATTTTGATGGTCCTTGTATGTTTTCCTCTGTTTGGTTTTTTGTCTCCTAAAAGAATAGATGTGATTAGAGCTTAAATTTAAATTTCATGGATAAATGATTAATTTATTAGAAATTACAATTCACAACTTAATTTATCACATGCTTCCCTAATTTTTCACGTGGTGATTACAAATGGGGGTTATATGAAAAATTTGAGATGTGTAAGATAAATTGCAAAACCATGTGATAAATGTACTTATCGTGCACCTTTTGGCAGCTTTACCTCCTCTCTGCTCGCTCATCCATCTCTCCTGGGACTTATTCTAATGCTCGAAACCTATGAGCTGAGTCAATAAATCACTGAAATTTTAAAATCACACCCTTCTGGGACTGTTTTATCCCCGCTTTGCCAAACGGAGATTTGCCTTGGCCAGTTTCAGTCCTGTCAGGTTTCTGTAAAGTGCTGTGTTTGTCCTGTGGTCAGGGCCTTTTTGACTTTGGAGAGTGGTGATTCCTGACTTTCCAAAGGGATACAGACTTTGATTTCTCACACTTCTCCTACAAGATATTTATTATATGCACGGAATGAGGCATCTCTGTGCATGCTTACTTGAGAACTACCTCTGTGTTTAATAAAGCCTTTCTTCTGGAGCTCATTGGATCGTAGTTCAAATTGTAGTTTACATGCCCATAACATAATTTGCAGAAGTCTATCACTCAGCTGCCTTCTAACGTGTTTTCAGAGATGCTTTTTCTGCAATTTCAACTTTTATAAACACTGGTTATGCAAAATACATTACCAATGATTTGGTGTAATAAATAAAGGTGTATTTTCAATCTTCCCTTGTATGCAAACTGGCAAAAAGAACTTTGTATGTGTTCCAAATTAACTTCCTGAACTATTCCTAGAGTGGGCAAAGGTAAGGGGAGAAGTAAAAATAATTAAAACAAAGCAGGGATTTGCTCTTTTTAGCTATTATTTATACTCCAGATTTAATACATATTATACATATTCACATCTATTACAGAATAATATAGCGTGCTTTGTTATTATTTATAATGTAAATTTTTGTTATGTGTAATTTCATATGTTGTGTACATTTTTAGTGTATTCAAGTATCTTTTAGTATATTGTGTAAATATTATAAAAGTAAATTACTTTTTTCCCCCTGCAATAGAGAGAGAAATGTTAAAGTTCCTGTACAGCTGGTTAGAGTTGAGGTTTGTCAATTAATTTACATAATCTTTTTTCTCTACAGGGAGAGATGATTCCTTCATTTTTTTATATTCTTTGGATACTGGAATCAGATGAGAGAAATGCTTGTTTTGGCACTTCCCCAAAGGGAAATATAGATTTTGATGTTGGCAAAGATGACTTCAGCAAATAGTGCACATAAAAAGATAGCATTTCATGCAAGTTCATAAGGAAAAACCACAGAATAGAATAACTTTTATGAAGAAAGTCTATGTCTTACTTGGTGAATAGGTCCCTGTGCTACCATAATAATGCCCAGTTCTACAACTACAAACACTTATTTGTTCAAAGTGAATATTAACATTGTAATTTACTATCTAATTACAATTTTATAGTAATAACTGAAATTGTGTTGCTAAAAAGCATCGCATTTGCTGCCTCACGCTCTCAGACTGTTCTTAGCAGCGCAGTGTGTGACTTTTGTCAATTTAAAAGCGTGAGAGATTTCATAGAAAACACTGATGTGGATTTTTCAAAGTTTCGCACTCAAACCTTTTTATAAAAGAATGTTTTAGAAAGCTGCTCTTAATGCTCCAATGTCACAATCACATTGCAGCTGATGAATAACTTCAGTAAGCCTTAATGGAGGCAGGATTAGCCCTGTGAACAATCGGTTTGCGTAGCAAGTCTTATTCATGTAAAAGGCCTTTGCATTTTATTTCTTAAGGAATGTGTTTCACTAATTTGAAAGGTTCCAAAGGAATGGGTTAATCTTGTAAAAGGTTGCTATTTATGTCAGCTAATCTGAAAGATTTTTCGCTTAAAGCTACAGAATTACAAGCCAATTGAAAAAATTAATGCAGTATTAGAAATAAGGCATTAATAAAATATAGTTGGTAGTGATTGTTACTAAAAGTTGTGATTTTTGATAGAAAATTATTGTGAAAGAACTGCTAAAATAAGTTTTATTATCACATCACTGGTGTACTTCTGAAAAAAATGTACTAACCTAATCATGACTTATATGAACAGGAAAATTTTCAGAAAAGGTAAATTCTATTGATTTCCATTTATTTGAAGTTTATATACATTACTTTTATTTTGATACTTTATATTATATTGATATATTGAGGCTATATTGATATATTAATGTTAAATTATATTCATAACAGTTACTAGGAATAAAAAGAAAGTCTGGTGATTATGGTACAATTATAGTGCAGATTGAAAAATAGCTGATGAGTTTCAGGGTGTCAAAATCCTGTGGCATCTCAAATAAAATTATGTGGTACCTGTCAATAGATATATCTCTCTTGGAAAACCCAACCTAACAAAATATGCTAAGCTGTTTGTTGTAGTAGAGATGTCCTAGGCCTGTAGATTTCTTCACACACATGGACTGTGTGTGTGAGTACTTACACATGCCTCTTTAATAAATATGTTATAGGTTTGTTGGGGCATGTTTCTCTGATAGGCGAAAGAAAGCAGAGTTTTGCAACTTAAAACTTTAACCATAAAGCTAAAAACTCTGTCATAACTCAGCAGTCAATTATTATTTCACATGCAGTATGAAGTATAGTGAGTTCCCCTAATGGTATCAGATTGCTGCCTGCTAGAGCACACACTGATAGGTTTTTCCCACTGTCTGAATAAATACAGTACCAAACCTCAAGCTACTGTGTGCTGTTTACAGGAGAAATTAATCATTTCTTCTTATTATCCATAAGGTTCAAATGCAAATTTTCAGTACTTTTTTCTCTTAGAAATCGTTTCTGCTGGTCTTGCTCCTGAGAGAAAGGTGAAGGAGCACTGTGACCATCATTTCCAATCTTCCTGTTGTCATTTATGCCATCACAGAAAGAAAGGCTCCAGAGTTCAGATGGGAGAAAGCAAGCAGTAGCTTGGGGAATAGCTGATATTTAATTGATTTTGTTGCTTTGCTAAATTGATTGTTTTCTTGCTAGGGAAATGAACAACTGTGCACCATTCTTTATTGTTATCAGCTAATTGTACTTGTTTTTCTGCATATTGTGCAGCAGAATGAGTCTGACCTAAAATGAATGCAAACATTAAATGCATACATTCACAATGCTGCATGGACAAAGCCTATGAGAATTTGCAGATAACTTTGCCTAAACAAGCAGTTTTTAAGCCATCATAAGATATGAGGGTTCACCCTCCTGAAATTATGCATGGAACAGCCTGGGTTTGCTGGAGAGCAAAGCTGGTGTCTGTGTAGCAGATAGATGTAAGCTGGTGCCATCCTCAGTGGAGGCAGATACAGGTGGCACTGGGGTAGGCAAGCAGCTTGAGGGACAGTCAGAGGGGTTTTCAAAGGACAGCAAAGGTTTTTCAAAGTAGAATACAATTCATTAACCAGAACAAACCCAAGCCAAGTTTCTGTGCCCCATCTGGGGAATGGGACTGTGTATCCCTGGGGAATGCTATTCCATAATTACTAAAAACTCCTGGGGAAGGGCTCCCTGAAAAGCTAATGTGTGAGTGTCTGCTGGGAATCTTATTTTTTGGCTTTTTTTTTTTGTTTTTTTTTTTTTCTTTTTTTTTTTGTAGGGAAAAGTTGTAGTATTTCTCGTTCTTCAGAGGGACTTTGTTCCTGTGAAAATCGTGCTAAGGCAGCTGCAGTCATCAGAAAGACATCATAACTTTGCTTGTAAGGTCATCCTCTGTCAAAAATGTTTTGTCACAGAATAGGGATGGTTATTTTCCCTGCCAGAAAGCCACTTAAAGAGATTGACAAGAGAGATTAAAGATACATAAATTTTGAAAGATGTTCTTTTAACCTTTTAATATGGTGCCATCTTGGCAGTAGTTGAGTCCATGGCAGGATTAGTTAGGACCAAGCATTTTTGGAATAGTGTTCCTAGTTTGGTTTTTTTGTTTGTTTGTTTGGTGGTTGTTGGCTTTTTGTTTTGTTTTGTTTTTGTCTCTTTCCATTTGAGGTATCAATTAACAGCAATTTCACCAGGGCAGTAAAGCAAGAGAGTAAACACTAAATAAACAGCAAGCAAAATTAAAAACAGTAATGAGCCTTATGAATATGGGAGTGTTATAAGGCTTGAAATGCATTTATTTTGGAGCTTAGCATGTTCTGGGAAAACTTGATGACTTTGTGAATGTATTGTCTCATTTTACATTGCAGAGATTCTGTTTATTGGCCCTGGAGGCTGACAAGGAACCGACACCTGTGCCCAAACGTTTTCCAAACCTTGGCAGGGACAGGCATGTCCATTATGCAGAGGAGTGGTAGATCCACGTGTCCTCAGGGCAGGGGAGAGTAGCAGACTTCACCCTTGCAAGGAGAAACAGTTGAGTAGCGAAATGACTGGGGCATTGGATTTACTAATATGACCCATCTTCACGAAAACTGGTGTTTTTCTGTCTATGCACCACTAGTGCCAACCACAATTTAGGGCAAGTTTGCTTTGGTAAATGAGTGCTGGGCACAGGAGTTCTCATCGGAATTGGGAAACCTCAAGATATTTAGTTTCTCTATCAGCAAAAGGAATTAATAAATTAATGTTTATAGTGCCTTTTAACGTGGATCTTAGCTACAAATAGCATTTGCATACTGGGAAGAGAGTAGGTTTAGATTGCCTCTTGAGGAAAAAATTCTTCCCTGTGAGGGTGGGCAGGCCCTGGCCCAGGTTGCCCAGAGAAGCTGTGGCTGCCCCATCCGCGTAAGTGTCCAAGGCCAGGTTGGACAGGGCTTGGTGTGACCTGGGCTGGTGGAAGGTGTCCCTGCCCATGGCAGAGGGTTTGGAACTACGTGTTCTTTAAAGTTTCTTCCAACTCAAACAATTCTATGATCTTCTGATGGCAAAACATTACTTTTTTTTTGGGGTGGGGGGGGGAGCAAATACAGTCTAATGGAGAAAGATGAATCAGTAGAGATGTGTCCTGTGTTAAATAAGGTTTGTGATTATTCTGAATAATGTAAAAAATAGTTCAATGAAAACTTATGCACAATTAAACAGTTGTGCAATTCCCCAGGGCTCAGCAAAGAAAAAAATTAGGTTTTTACCTATCGATAAGCTCAAGGTTGATTGCTTTAGCAAAGTGTCACTTTTTCATTAAAAAAACGTTTTACATAAGTAAAAATCCTGGTCTGTAATGTCACTTCCATGGTTTCTGTGTGGCCATATCTACAATAAGGGTAGAATTTCATTAAAGTAAGGTCTGAAGCATACATAGGTGGATTTTATTTTTAAATAGTACTATCTATATAGATTATAAGAGGAAAGTTCGGTGAATGTGGTATTTCAGAAGCACTGGGAAGCAATTAGGATCATCCATTTAGTGAATTTTGGTGGTCAGAAAGGCATTAGCTAGGATCAGGTTTTCTCATTCATCATTCCCTGTTACTTAAGGATAAACAAGGTGATACGGTGTCTTGTTAATTCTCAGATATCATTATATAATATAATTGTCTTCTCGAGAGCCTGTTGAAGGCCATTTCCAATTACCATTGTATGTAGGAAACACTGGTTTTAAAACAGTGAGGTTAAGTGTGACACAGCAAACACAAAGCAATTGGGTCAGTGGGGAGGGTGCTGCGTTGGGAGAATGGTTATTTCTGTGTGTGTGCACTGCAGGAGAGAGCAATTTGGTGCATTGAAAGCTTGAACTGATCGTGACAGTAAGAAAGGTATTTGGAATTTTTAAGATAGAATTCTAGATGCCAAGATCACTGGGTCATGCTACTACCCAGATGAGTTTGGGAGTGTGCCAAGAAACTAAAAGCAGCTGATAAACCCCAGAAAAGTGGTAAATCAAAAACTAGAAAGCTTTTGAAAAATTTAAAAACTGGAGTATACATGGGGATGATGATATAATTCTGAAAAAAAGAGCTTTGATTGCCTCACAGAGATTATTGTGTGCCAGCATGTTATTGGTCAGACCCTGAGAGCTTTGTGCTTTCTAATGAGTATCCCAGAAGTTTGGATGTTTATATGAACATTATCTCTTCCTAAAATGATGAGCTTAAAACCTTAACTTTGCTGGGGTTTTATGGGTATCCTTTAATCTAGGCTCTGTATTGGTGGGATTATTCACATGAATGAGGTTTTGCAGGCTCGGTCCCAACATTTATGTGATGGATTACATTGATGCCTTTGCTACATCATTGGTCAAAATGAACTCAGCTGTGTTCATGCATATGGGGCTATGTCAACTAAGAACTCCCTTTCCCAGGAGATCATCCAGTAAAGAACAGGAATTGAATGCTGCACTATTCTTCTGTACCAAAGAAGCAACAGGCAAATTTCAGATCCTCTCTTCCACTGCTTCATTCAGGAGTGTGTTCTGATCCGGAGCTGCTTAAAAGGCAAGACCCCCATAAGCCACTAAGCTGGCAGTTCTAGAAACACAAAAATTCTTGCTGAGTCTTTGGGGAAAAGGGAATGAAAAACTTTCTATAGGCTTTATGTACATCTTGAATATGTGTTCTTGAACTGTTTCTGTAACCATTTATTCTTCTTTCTCCTGTTTTAATACTTGTAAGATATTAAAATATCTGTTGCTTATCATATTTCTGGCATTTCCTGTCCCTTTTTTTCTCTGAATTTAGTGTGAACACTTACCTGGCATTATGGGCATGTGTGTAATTAATTTAAAAAACATTGTCAATTCCAATGATGTCAAAAATACTATTAGTATGCAATTAGTATGCACATACCTAAGTACCTAGATGAGTTGTAGTTTTATTCATTCAGAAATATGGACATTCTTGCAAAATCCATGGGTTTCAATCCACATCAGCTGAACCATTCCCATTTTCAGTAATGAGATTTTGAAAAGGCTCTGTAAGAAAAAAAAAAAAGTTGGAAGCTACTTATACAATGACCAAGTTCAGAAGCACCTGAAAAAATGTTTGCACACTGGGAAATTAATGCTACTAAAGAGCAATTCAGACTTGAAGACTATGGCAGATATGGCAGCTGTCATCATGGTTTGCATGCCATGAACTTTTCATGACTCTGTGCTTCTAATTATCAGTTGTTCTCTTGCATAAAAATCTGTTAAATAGGTACAAGGTTTATTATTGCATACAGAAAACTGCATGAAAAGAAAACCTTACAGTTGCAAAGTTAGTAAATACCTAATTAGGTTAAGAATTAAGTTAGCAGCCTTAATTCATCTCCCTTGTCTGTACTTACAGTGCTACACCAGGTTTCTCCTTGGGGACACCAGGCACACAATCCTGGAGGCAGCCAAGAAGATGAGGACCTGGCAAGAGGGGGGAGGTCAGAGACACAGCTGCTGCAATCTGGTAAGTGCCTTTTCCAGGGAGGAAGGGAGCAGGGGGATGAAGAGGACTAGGTGGCCAAAGCTGCAATCCAGGGCTCTGCATGGGATCTCTTTCCCTCCACAAGCTCAGGGAAGAAGGATGAAGAACAAGGACCCTGCTGAGCTATCCCTTGCTGTGTCACTTCGTCCTCACAACCAGCAACTCTTTTGTTTCCCCAGTCCCTGGAAACCGCTGCTGTGCAGCTCCTGCACTGCCAAGGACACCCACCAAGGCTGCTCCTACTTGAGGAACATCTCAACCAACTGGGAGTGTGACAGCTGTGCTGGTCAGGGCACGGGTGACTGGCAGTGTATCTGGCTGTCCTGGGCTGGGGCCAGGGTCCGTGCTGGGCCTGACAGCAGGAGCTTGGACTTGGCTTGCCTTCAGGTGGGCTGTGGGCACCACTCCTGCCATGGGTCTGGGTGGCCATTCTGATGACCTTCCTGCCTCTTCCTGCAGCCTCCAGTGACAATTGAGCCTGTCAGCCCCAGCTGTCCTGAGGATCCCTGGTGCCTGAAGGCAGCAGTGGCTCCAGCCACTCTGGATCAGTTCAGATCCAGCACCAACCAGGGAAACAACAGCTGGCACAAACTCAGCCAGCCTGAAAAATGCCCCAGGATAGACCACGTGCCAGCCCAGAGTGCTGATGCCAGCAACCCCAGGACTGCCACTCAGGGGGTGTCAGGGCTCTCCCACGGCACAATGATACTGGGAGAGTGCCCAAACCTTCAGTCTTGTGTTCAGCTTTCACCTGCAAACATTCCCTGTACTGCTTCCTACATCAGCTCTTGTCCCTGTAAAACCAACAGCCAGTCTCTGGGTCTTTTGCTTTGTAGTCAACAATAGTATTTAGTAGTTTAGTTCATCTGCATTTCCCTTTCCCTCTTACTCCCTCTCTGTTTTGGAGAAGAATGATCTACCAACCTGTTTAACAGAAGGTGGGCCAGGTGTGTGTTGATCTGCTCAAGAACACAGCATAGGAGAGAAAGGCAGAAGAGTCTTCTCAGGACACACATACAAACACCACATCCCTGGCAGTGGTGGCTAGTGTAGTCCTGTGCTCTCTCAGTCCTTCCTGCTCAAACTCCATACAAGGGTTGCCTGTGAGTTTATTTCTGGGTTCTGTGCTTTTGGTTGGTCTGGTGTCCATGTGGACACTCCAGGCTGCAGTGTGGCCTCGTGCCTTAACTGGTGGGCTGATTTGTATGCTCTGAGGAGATTCTGAGCTGTCGGCCAGGTGGGACTGAAAGCAGGGAAGGCACCCTGCTTTGGGCTCTGGGGTGGCTTTGTTAGTGCAAGGATGCTGACTCCGTTTTGGCTCATCCCTGTTCAGTTCAGGTGCATTTGCCTCCAAGAAAGGGAGAAGTCTAAAGGCAGCACCCTCCCCAGCAAGTTTTGTCCTCTGCCTTTGTCTGCCTGATGTTCAGCTGCTGTTGACCAGCACCCTCAAGTCTTTTCTGTCACACAGATTTCCATCCTCTCTTCCCCATGACTGGAGTGTTGCCTGGGGAGGTTGCGAGTTGTTGCTGAATGCTGGACAGGGCAGGTGTGGGAACCAGGCTTGTGCAGGTCTTTCTGTCACTGGTGGCCCCAATGCTGATGGAACATTGAATGAATTGTTAAATCCGAAGTTTTCACTATTTTTTCTTGACCAAGTCAAGACACTGTGGTCCAACTAACTGCCTGGAATTGTGATTAAAAGTACATCTGTAGCTCAAAGTTTCTGGAACACCTCAGCTAGAGAATTAGTCTCTGAGTCCCAATTCTCATGCTCATTCACTCTGTTTCCATCTTAGCTGTTTATTGCAGTGCTCTTACTGCATTTTATCTCATCTAATTCCTGCTCCCAGTCTCTGTAGTAATCCAGTTTTAATGTCCTTTTTTTCTCCAAAGCAACTTGTCTGATCTTGGCATTATTTCCAAAGGTTTGAAGACAAAAGAGGAGATGCCCAAGCACATACTCAGGGAACAGGACAAAGGTAATGCTCAAACAGGAACTGGGGAGGGTCTGCCTGGATTCAAGTAATAATAAATTCACTAAGAGGGTAGTTAAGCTTTGTAACAGGTCCAGAGCTGTGCATTCACCATTTCCTGTAGCTTTTCAAGACCCAAATGGACAAAACCATGAGAAATCTGATCTGAATTCTGGATTAACCTTGCTTTGAGCAAGAGACCTGAGTGTAGACCCAGCAGAGTCCCTTCTAACCTGAGAGATCCCCCAGCCCTGTGAGAGCATTGCTGGGAGCCCTGTAAGTTACTACTAAGCATTGGAAAATTCATGTAGGTTTCTGGGATTTTCTTTTTCTTTCTTTCTTTTTTTTTTTTTTCTCTGCAGTTTTGGACTTGCCTAATCCAATTTATTGAAGAGGATTTTCCCTCATGTTCTTTCCTTCATTCCTTTCCCTCTTTTACATTTCAGCTTCCCTCCTTGCCTCTGTGTTTTTTTACACCTGTGCCCTCAAGTTTGGGAGTACAAAAGCTTTGAAAGGAATGAGTTGCCAGAATTTAGTAACCCTGGCAAAGTATCCTGTATTTTTTTTTTGCTGCATTTTCGAAATGAGCTGGTTTTGGCTGATACTTTCAGAGAATAGTAATAATCTGTGGGCAAACACCCAGGAGAGGAAATTGTATCCCGATCTATTGTTGTTCCTTAAAGGGCAAATGAAAACAGTGCTATAATTAGAAGCATGAACAGCTTCATCTCTGATAAAGCTGATTGGGAGATTCAGCTATGATCTAAATCAATAAGAGATTCCCAGTAAAATGAAAAGGAAAATGTTTTTTTAATCATAGGTGTTAAAGAGATGTTCTGCTAAACTTTCCCTGGAAAAATGGTTTCTACGTGCGTGTGTGGGTACTTCGCTGTGCTCATGGACATGGAGGTACCTACCTGGAGAGGCATGAGGGGAAGCTTCCTCCCCTCAAAATGTAATGTGCAATTAAGGAAGCAAGCTTAGTGTTTTAAATAAATATTTAGATATAGATATAAATATTTAAAATGAGAGATGAAACTAATTGTAAGAGCTTTAGGGGTCAAGGATTTTGACTTAATCTACTAGTTTGAAATATATTTTTATACTAATTATTAAGAAGAATGTTGGGGTGGGACATTCCTTTATATTAGACTTGTAAGACATTAATTTAATTTGTCCTATTGTTAGATAATTTAGCTAGTGATTTTCAAGATGCTAAAGGAAATGCAAAAACATTGCAAATATTTTTAAAATTATGTTTTTTAAACCATTTTGGTCTTCCTAGAATAATGTTTGTAATATATGCAATATGCAAAAATGAATTGTTGAATTAGGCCTACACACTATTGATTACTATCCATCCTTGCAACTATTCATAGCATATACCTTTTTTCCTATCTCACATGTGTTTAAATTTTTGCTGGAGCTCAGTATCATTGATATTTTTAGTAGTATTACCATACAACTCATGTTCAGTAAAACTTAACCTATTTATTAATAGTTCAGAACCACTAAGTGATGAAGAAAAAGTCTTCTGCTTTTCCCTGATTGGGACTTTGAAACCCTGTTCCATGGTAAGGGAATATGAACCTGTTGCTAAAGTTGTCATTAGTTTTATAAGGAGAGGATTGTTTTGACAGAGACTCTGAAAAGCTGAGTGGGTGAGCTGGAGAGTCACCAAAAATGTCTTCAGTCAATAAACATGGAAGAGTCCATGTATCACAAGCAAGGCTGATACTGGGCTGTCCTGGGAGAGAGGATGTCAGGAAAAATGTGGTTGTAAAGCTCACTGTGAGAGAGGTATGGGTTAAATGACATAGCAATGGAGAAAGTCAGAATCAGCAGGTGCCAGTGGTGCAGCTCTTCCCTTCATACCCCCTCTGTGTTCCTGCTGGCCCAGTCACCCTGAGCCCAGCCTGGCATTGGCTTATTGACTCCAAACTATTTCCACCCTGTGTATCCAGGGCCAAAGGGTGTCCGTGCTGGAGCAAACGCAGCAGGGAGGGCATTCCATGCCCCAGTCCAGGCTGGGATGCTGGGAAGCAGCTCTGTGGAGAAGGACCTGGGGGTGCAGGTGGACAGCCAGGGCATTCTAGGGTGTGTGACGAGGAGCATGGCCACCAGGTCAGGGTGGGGATCCTACACCTCTCCTCAGCCCTGTATCCAGTTCTGGGCTGAGGGAGCTGGGCCTGTTTAACCTGGAGAAGGGAGAGGGGACCTCATCCATGTCTGTCAGTATCTGTCATATCTGTCAAGGCTCTGCTCGGTGTTGCCCAGCAATGGGACATGAGGCAATGGGCAGAAACTGGAACTCAGGAAGTTCCACCTGAA